>OX421358.1:53544916-53900617 GCA_949126925.1 Cheilosia vernalis
TCACCGGAGAAGTTCTGAAAGTTCTACCAAGGAAAGCATTAACTAAGCTTCTTCATATCATAAATGTTGCGCTCAGACTAAAACACGTGCGGAGTCAATAGAAAGTCGTGGAGGTCATAATGGTTTTAAAACCAGGGGTGGGATTCTGTAAAAAACGAAACGAAAACCTCTTTCGCATTTCAAAAAGCGAAAGAAATCATGCGAAAGCGAAAATTTGCTTCATGTAACTCCTTTCGTTTCCTTTTTCTCTTTCGCATGGGTTTAAGAAACAGTGTGACGAAGAAATTAAAGTTTGAGAAGCTGAATGTATCATAATGAGCATTTGACAGTCAACAGCTGACAGATTCAAGATATTTTGTTTGTTGATATTTTGGTTGAAATAAATTAGGTCAACATTGCAAATAATAATGTAAGTACAATAAATAATTACCGATACACATACTCTTTATTTGAATTAGTTACATATTTACAGGACGTCAACAACAACGCAAACACAGCAAAATATTATTATTGAGTGGATGGAGAAGTATCCTTTCCTTGCTAAGAATTCGCAGGACAATGCACAGGGAAGGGATAAAGCCGCAAAAAGATGGGAACAGCTGTGTAAGAAACTTAATGAAAATGGCCCACCCATTAAGAACACTATTGGATGGAAAAAGGTTTTTATAATTGTTTGCTATACGTATTTGTGTATTTTGTAAATGATTCCTTCCTTTTTTAGACATGGGCAGATTACAAGCACCGGGCAAAAACAAAGCTGTCGAAAAATAAATTATCTTTAAAAAAAACTGGGGGTGGACCATACAAAGAAGTGAAGCTGTCACAATTTGAAACCAGAGTGGTTGAAGTTGCAGCAATCGAAGCCGCTGTTACGGGCATTCATCTTGCCAAAGAATTCGGTTTGGAAGTGGGAGCAGCCAGAAGGAACTCAAAGGATACATCTTTGTCACTGTCACCAAGAGAAAAAACTCCAGTCCCTTCAACTTCACAAGGATTTTACGCAGATGAAAACGATGGAGTTGAGTATTTACTGCGCGATCTTTTGAGTGACGACGATGATGATTCTATGCATGAGTTCGAAAATAGAAAAGACATAGTATCTGAACTACCCACTAACAAATGCGAGCTACAACCCAACAGCAGCAACAAACCCATCGACAAGCTTTCGGTTTTTAAGCAAAGTGCAGATGAAACACAAAATTATCATCAACAAGTGTTGGCTGTTTTGACTGAAATAAAAAATGTAAAAATAGAAGAATTACAGCTAAGAAAACAATTTCACAAAGAGCTTTTGGATGTTAAAAAACAAAAGGCTAAGGACTTTGTTGAAATAGAAAAGCGAAAATTAAGCATGCGATAACAGGAGCTTAAAATTGCTTTGTCGGCTAACGAGCTAAAGCAAATGGAGTTAAACCTAAGAGACTAATCAAAAAATACCGTTACCTGATTGAACTGAAGTGCTATTTACTTTTTATTTTTTTTTACTTTTTCTGAAGACTTGTTTTGTTTTTTACTTTTTACACATGTGATATTATAAGATAATTGTTTTTGTTTTATTAAATAAGTAAAGACGCTTTAATAACATCTCGATTTTTTTCAGCAATTCTTTTAAGAGAACGAATACTCATTTCTTGAGCCTGCCTGTGGTATTGCCGATCATCTTCAATTTCTCTTTCTAATACTGGAACGTTATGCTCGATACAAATATTGTGAAGAGCGGAGCACACGTTAATGAATTGCGATACCGTTTTCGGATCGTATCTGCATTTTCTTTCCAGCAGTAGAATTCTCCATCTGCCTATAAAATGTTAAATATGTAAATGTAATTTATACAAGTTATTCTATTGAGGTCTTGTTATTACCTTTTAATACGCCAATACAACGCTCTATTGTACTTCTTGCTTTAGAATGTATAGTATTAAAAGCAATTTCATCTGTTCGTCTTGCTTTTCTATACGGTGTCAGGAGCCATGGTTCCAGTGGATATCCACTGTCTCCTTCAATTCAATCTTTATTTTTAATATATGAATTCTGAATGTTTGAAGTATGTATTTACCTAGCAAAATCGAATTTCTTCTCATTCGTTGGTTATAATGAGACTCTAATTTCGATTTGATAGTAGAGTTATTCCATACAAAGGAGTCATGAGCTGCACCGCCATATTGAGGACAAACAGCAGTTATGCGATATTTATGGTCCGCAATCTGTAACAAAACATTTTGTTGATTTATTGTTCTTTTTTATCAAAGGAGGTTTTACTTACGATCATTGTATTGATGCTATGATGGCCTTTTCTGTTAAAAAACATTTCTTCGTTTAAAATGGGACGTATCATGCTGATATGTGTCCCATCAACACAACCAATGACTGAGTGATAAACATCATTTTACAGATAGTATAAATATCTACATATTGTGAAGTTTTCACTTACCGCCGGGTATTTTAAATTTTTCGAAAAAGTAGCTCTTCGTAATACCTTCTTCCAGTTCTGATGGCCATTTTATCCATTGCGGGCACAAAACATTTTCCATTGCATTAATTGTCTCGTGTAGTATCTTCGACAAAGTGCTCTGTGCGAGAGGAGACGCAAAATCGTTCCCAACTAACCACTGGTAACCACCCCCAGCCAGTACCTCAAGCGTGGAACATAGCCTTAAAATGGGAGGGACGTATGTGCGTCGCGTTCCTGCGCAAAGGTTAATGTTGTCCAACACATACTTAAAAGCACTTTTGTTCAACCGAAAACGTTGAACAAATCTAAAAAAAAATTATAACAATTCTAAACTTAATATTAAATGCACATTAGAATAAACAAACCTTTCATCGGGCAGCGTAAAAGGATCCGAACAGTCTCGAAGATTTTTTCGGAATTTTCTTAAATTTATACAATCCTCAACATCGCTATCATCACTATCGCTTGCTATTAATAAATAATTCGCCAACATATTTTTCGTTAAATAAATATTAGTCACAACCACTAATTAAACAACCAAAGTTAATGAGAAACGTCAAACACATAGCATTCGCCATATTCCTTTCGCATGAGACGAAAATGTCTTGCGTTTTTGGAGTTACATGAAGCAAAAAAAACGAAAACGTCAATGAAATAGCTTTCGCTTTTTTGCTTTCGCGCAAATGAAATTTCCTTTCGTTATCGAAGTTACGTGAAGCAAACTGTTCGTTTAAACGAAAGCGATTGAACGTTTTCTTCTTACAGAATCCCACCCCAGGAAAACCGCCAAATGAAGTAAAATCGTATAGACCGATTTCCCTTCTTCCAGTCATTTCCAAAGTCTTCGAGAGAAAATTGCTTTGGCGCCTACAACCGGTTATTGAAGACAATAATCTTATCCCTGACCACCAGTTTGGGTTCAGAACCAAGCATTCGACGATTGACCAAGTAGACAGAACTACTGACGTAACCGAGAAAGCATTTGAAGAGAAAAAGATTTGCTCAAGCGTATTCCTTGACGCCTCACAAGCCTTTGATAAGGTGTGGCACGACGGCTTGAAATTTAAATAAGATAAGATAAGATATAATTTATTTCTATAAATTCAATACAAAATACAAGAATTCGAAATAAGAAAGATTATTATAATAAGTGCTTACTTTAAGTAAAGAATTTAAGAAAAATAGAAACATTCTGTATTTTGTGCACTGAGTGCAAAAAATAGTGTTGAATGTCACTTCAAAGAAATATTACAAATTTCATAAAATTAGTTTTGAGTGGGGTGACCCTATAAAACATTAAGCAACAGGATATAATAGAAATAAAAAATTTTAAAAATGTAGCACAAACAGAATTTAAAAAATAAAGAAATGGAGTAAGAACTTTAACTCAAATAGAATAAGAGAAGCAGATTACCTTAAAGAAATTCAAACGTAAGTGCAAAAGATAATAAATTCATACATAATTCGTTAGAACTAATATTTAAACCAGAGTGTCAGAGAGTAGAGATTCTAAATTAACAAAGTTCAAATTGAAAAGCCAGCGTTTTACATGGCTTAAAGGCATTCCAGGCGTTGGTATCATCCTTACTGACTCAGGAAGTTTATTATATAAACGGTTTGATGAAACAGAATAAAAATTACGATATGCGGTAGTACGGAAACTTGGAACAGAGACCATATTTAAAAAGTTTCCATGTAAATTGTAGTTTGAAATTAACCGATCATAACGATTCCCGGACTTCATAAAAAAAAAATTCAAAACCTTAAAACAGTACAAATGACGAACTGGAAGAATTTTCTGTTCACAGAACAAAGGAAAACTAGGATGTCTCCTAGGTTTGCGGCATATTTTTCGTAGCATACATTTCTGAAGAATTAATAGTGGCTGAATTTTGTTTAGATAAACACCTCCCCATCATGCAATTCCATACTGCAGTTTAGAATGAAAAATACCATAATAAATTGTTTTTAGGAGCATGGTGGTGTTACAGTCACCCGCTTCGTCTCAGTCAATACCTGAAAACTGAACCAAACACAGTAAAGCAGATTCAATTAACCAAACGATTAAACATACCTTTAATTCGATTAAACGCACCGACTCCCGGTCACCTTTACATGTCTCGTCCCTTATGCTGTCCTGTAATGTAGATGCGCGAACGCAAATATGATTTAGGAATAATACAACTACAAATTCATTCCTACCTGTAATCAATTGTCACCGCACCTTGTCCCTCGTTTGTTCAGCATCATGCATACATGTAATATTGTCTAAAACAAAAGAAATGATTTTGGTATTAATGGTTTATATAAATAACTAGCTGACCCGTGCTCGCCTTGCTTCGCCAAAGTTCCACTTCTCAAATTTAAAACAAAATAATTAGCGTTATGCAAACCCACTCCGCGAAATTTGTTAATAAAAAAAGGATCATATCCATGGTTTAGCTTATATAAATTTATAAGTGAAGTGTAGCCAGAAACAGAAACAATAATTTAGTTTTATAATATTAGGGATAGAGACTTATTAAATGAGATTAAAAGAGAGCAACGCAAAGCACAAAAGATGCATAAAACATAGAAAGAAAAAAAAGTTTATTTAAAAACCAAAAAAACACAACTAACTGTAAATAAAAAAAAAAACATCAGGCACTCCGGGAGTGCCGACAGAAGTTATTACTTGAACAATTACGTGTGTATTTTTCGAATCGTCAGGAAATATTTCATTGCGCAGCAAATATTTAAAACTGTTTTGGGAGTAAAAAGTAAAAACAGCGAACAAAAAAGTCGACAACAGCGCCACCTATCGGGTCCAGAACTATCCTATCTTTCTAACTGCATACAAACATGCACACATACAAAGTTTCATTGAGTTCGGTTGAGTTTCTCAAAAAAATCTACAACAGCGCCACCTATCGGGTCCAGAACTATCCTATCTTTCTAGCTGCATACAAACATGCACACATAAAAAGTTTCATTAAGATCGGTTGAGTTTCTCAAAAATATCGAAAACAGCGCCACCTATCGGGTCCAAAACTTTCCTATTTTTCTAGCTGCATCCAAACATGCACACAAACAAAGTTTCATTGAGATCGGTTGAGTTTCTCAAAAAAATCGACAACAGCGCCACCTATCGGGGCCAAAACTATCCGATCTTTCTAGCTGCATACAACCATACACACAAACAAAGTTTCATTGAGATCGGTTGAGTTTCTCAAAAAATTCGACAACAGCGCCACCTATCGGGGCCAAAACTATCCTATCTTTCTAGCTGCATACAAACATGCACACACACAAAGTTTCATTGAGATCGGTTGAGTTTCTCAAAAAAATCGACAACAGCGCCACCTATCGGGTCCAAAACTTTCCTATTTTTCTAGCTGCATCAAACCATGCACACAAACAAAGTTTCATCGAGTTCGGTTGAGTTTCTCAGAAAATGGACAACAGCGCCACCTATCGGGTGTCGGTTTCTCGGTGACGATGACGCGGTGTCGTTTTAAAGGTAACGCGAATTCATTAATTTCTTCCCATCTAAAAGTGCCCAACGCGCCCAAAGAAGTAATAACCTAATAACCAAAGATAATGGAATACAGAGATATATATCTTTCCAGTGGAAGGGCGGCTGCCTACAAGCTGTTTTCCAGAAAAATTCATGAAGTCACACACACCTGCTCATTTCTATTATAGTATATGTGAGTTCATGAATTGGACTTTGATGCAAGAATTAGGTATTCTCTATTGTGTATTTCACTATTTTTTTCATTTTAATCCACACCTCCACAAAAACCAAACAATTTCAAAACAAAACACAAAATAATTAAACACCGCGATACTCATAAAAGCAAGATGATTCGCGGTCGTCCATTAGCAGCATGCTTTTTTGTTGGTCACACGTATTCACAGACGGGGGTTGAAATTACAAAAACAACAATGTAAACAAATGGGTTTTGGGGGGATAGACGTACGAAAGATAACCATCTCTTTTATTCATTAATCTCTGCTAATAACTTCAAAAAACTAAAAAAAATATTAACCAGGCACTCACACTATACCTACACAATAGCTACATACCTACCTAGTACAAAGAAAGAAGAGAGAAGAAAAAAAAATTTATAAACGTGTTCGCACCCGCTCTCCACTGGTGGGCTGTTGATTGCAATGACCTACGCATATCTGTGAAATATGTAAGTCTCAAATAATTACATTTTTGCTTATAACTTCTGTTATACGAATCAGAGAATAATGATTAATACATCAATCTCTTCATCGGGAAGTGTACTAATCGAAGAAAAAAGTCATATTCAAATTTGTTTGGCCATTTCGTAGTAATATGTGTTTAAACCATAAAAAATGGTCTTTTTTTAGTTAAAAAATCATATAAAATGGGTTTAAAGGACCAATAACGGACTTAAGGATACTAAAAACCATCCTATGTAATACCGCTACTCACGACCAATCGATTAATAAATATATTGTTTAGGTTTCTTTACATACCTAGTCCCTACTCGCGGACAAACAGAAAAATGTGTTCTCTTTTATAGAGGTAGAGAAGATAAGGAAAAATATAAAATAGATCTGACTTACCCGTGTTGCTCCATGCTTGTTGTTTCTCGTGTAGTTTTATTTGTTGACATTCTGTAATGTCAGAATGAGTAGGTATATGAACCAGTTGCGTTCAGGGATGGCATAATAGAGACTCGATATGCATTGTGGGCAGCGATGCCAGATGTGGGGATTTTTCCCCATTTTGGGGAATTTTTCACTCAATGGGGAAAATGGGGAAGAGTGCTCTTAAAATGGGGAAAAACGGAAATCCATGCATGTTTATTAATTTTGCATAATTTAAAAATAAAACTCGTGTAGTTGACTTTCAAATATCTCCCGAACATAAAAATATCACCGCGTTTATAGAATCTAAGCGACTTAGCTCGAAGCTGAAACACTTTACGGAATTTTACAGACGAAATTATGCTGCAAAAATGATCAAAAAGTTGCTTTGATCTTTGCATCGATAAAAATGCTTGGTTTTGCACAATAAAAATGTGTACCAGTCCAATGACGATTAGTGTAGGTCTAGGTACCTACCAAAATTATAATTATACCTTTCAAAATTATAATTTACTTTCAACCTGCCTCGTTATTTGTGAATTACCTATGCCTTTTATATCTATTCAACCTACCTGCAATATTTGCTTTTAATTTTACTTATTTTGTATTATTAGTTTGAACTGCAAGACTTTGAATATTATTTGTTTTTTTTTTTTAATTTTGTAACACCTTTTTTTAAAAAATGGCTAAAAAAAGAAAACAAATTTTTATTATATTAAAAATGCGTCTTTACTTCAATGAATTGAAATGGCGAAAAAAGTGGGGAAAAAACGGATATGAAATGGGGAAAATTTTCCCAAAATTCCCCAAAAATGGGGAATTTAGGCAAAAAAAATCTGGTATCACTGATTGTGGGTGAATTTTTGTTTAGGCATGTTGACAGCGTTCAGCTTCAATGTTGATTGAATTTTGAAAATTCAAAAGAGCAGGACGTTGAGATGGGATGAAGAAGGTAGCACGATCCGTAGCGGCTCTTCCAGAAACGGTGGAAGATTGGACAGATATTAGTGTTAGTAGTATTAGGAGACTAAGGGGGCATTATTGGCTGGTGAGGCCGAACAATAGTTCTTGGCGAAACCATTGTGTGGTGCAGAGTCAAAGACAGTGGTAGTCATTTAATGGCCACAGTGCCGAAGAAATTTTTGTTGTAGTTTTTTTTTGTGAAATATATAAAATTAATTGGAAAAGAAGTGGAAGGATTTTATCCCAATAAATTATTTCTTTGAAATAGATTGTGGTGAGTTTAGACAGAAATATTTAGTGTTGTAACGTGAAAATTAACTCAGTTTTTGTATTAGATATACGAGTACGTCATCATTTGGCGGTCAACGGCTACCAGCAAACAAATCAAAAAGAAGCCGTGGCCGCCAACTTTTATTCGTGGATTTTATTGTACATTTTTTTTTATTCGTGTACTATTGTGTTTAATGTGCATTTTGAAACGTCAAAACTGTCCGAACTGGGAAATAATACGGAAGTGCCACAAGAGCACCCGTTTACCGCTCCAATACGGTCGGCATATATCCCGTGGTATACCACATACGTCACCGACAACCAAAGCACATAAATGCACAAAATAAAAACGTCACCAGTAAGCACAAATTGAACATTACAAAACACCTAATATAAACGTCACCAACAAACACAAATTGAACGTTACAAACCACTTATAAAATACGTTACCATTAACAATACACAGTGCTGGTACGGAAAAGTTACAACACAAATTACTGAGCCACATTACACCAACAAAAATCCGCAAAAAGACAAGAAGATACCCTGGACAGCACAACAACAATTCATCACAGAAAAACAATTACGTGCGATCGTTGCCAGATAAGTCATTTTCTTTTATTATATATTTTTTTTTTTTTTTTTCATTATTTATAAATTCTGTTCTTTTACATTTAATTTTGTGTGTCTTTGTTATGTAAACTAACGTCCATATTTGTAAAGGTTTAGTATCCAATTTTAATTTTTTTAAATATACAATTTGTGTACCACTAAAGTGAGCTCATTTTAGGTAGGAAGTAACTTGAGGTTAGGAGTTTCGCGGAGGGGGGAGTAAAGAAAAAGAAATATAAAGCGACTAGGGATTAAGGATACCAAATTTAGGAATTGCCAGATTCAACTTTTGTTTTGTTTAAATAATTTTTGTGTAAATTTTAATTTCTTTTTTATTTTTGATTCAAGTTAACTTAAAGATAATTAAAACAATTTTAGTTTACATTTTTAAAAATTTAATTAAATTAATTGAAACAAATTGTAATCATTAAGATAACTGGCTAATAAACGATTCGAAACGTAACAAAATGAAAAAGTCTGCTTTTCTTATATGGTGAGCCATGAAGCAAATAAACATGGCAGTTTAAAATAATTTTCAGGGGGTGACATAGGGTGGTCCAAAACCTTCGGAAGAATGGCTTGATCCGGTGAAGATGTCGTCGTCGTTGGGGAAGTTCACAACTGGCCGCCGAACTTCCAGGTAGGGTGGGAATAGTCTTGGCCGCGCTGAATTCCTTCGACAGCGCCCTCTCTTTGTGGAAATGTCCGTCTGCGTCTGAAAAGAATTTTAATTTAGTGTGGCACGATATATATATGTTTTGTATATAGGTATAGTTGGTGTGTGAGGACAAGAACCCTCACCATTTCGGCGAGCGAAGTCGAGCAAAGCAAGCGTGCCCCGCTCCTCGCACCCAACACTCCCCCCTTCTCTATCACATCCTATCCAACTGTCATTTCCTCATCCTGTCTCCTGTCATTTTCAAATCCCAACGTCCTTATAGTCCTTATACATGCCTATTACAAATGGCGCCCAACGTATGCTTGTCCTTGTCTTATGTCCTTTACGTAGTTTAGTCCACAATTTTTTCTGCTGCTACCAAATATGAACTCGTAAGTCTTCATATGAGTGGTTCATAAAAATATCACAATGAATTGCGATGAGTTTATTGTTGTTGACAGCAAAAATAATTGGAACCTGTTATGTCTTGTCTATTCTTTCTCTTAATTCTTTCTTTATGTGAATTTTACTATCCTGTCAAAAATTTCAATTTTCATTTCGTAGTGCATTTGTCTTACTTACATGGATTCAGTGGCCGTGATTAGGTGTCGAATAGTCTTAACATGTTGCATTGTTCCGTCTCTTTAGTTCTTCTAGTTTAGTGTGTTGTGACTCTCACCATCTCAAGTCTTCCAGCGAAGCCTTCCAGGTAGATTGGAATTGCGGAGATGGAGAGAAATACAACGATGTGTATCCTTGTTCTACCCTCTCATTCTATGTCGTTGTTTTCCACATTGAGAGGATTATTAACCATTAGTCCGTCCGCAGTCTTCTTTCTTTAATTTTTTTATGTCCGAGCCGATCAAGCCTCGGTATAAGCCAACAAAGAAACCACCGAAGGCATACACCCGAAGCACCCCCGATCTGAAATAAAGACAAACAGTTAGAAATTTCCAAACATTAACCATCCAATTATTACTACAGTTATTTTTATAGGTAGTTTTAGATATAGGTACATACTTTTTATTTATTTTTGTGTGTGCAGATACTAGTTAGCGTCTCACACTTGCAAATTTTATATTTTATCTGTTTCTTTTAAATATATCTTTGTTTTGTTTATATAGTTTTACCTTTTTTTTGTAGCTTTAGGTACATTCCAAGCGCACTGTCATATTGTGTTAGTGTGCAGTTTTGTTTTGATTTATGTCTAAGCAGTATCGTTCTAAATTCGTCTATTTTCTTCTCATTGAATTTTTGTTGTGATGAGTTTATCTAAGGACGATTTGAAAAAGCATAAAGTTAGTCGAAGTTTTAACCCAGATAGTAGAAAAATAATTACCCATTCGCAATCACATTCAGCAGGAACTAGTTCTAGAGCAATGTCTTTTGTTAAACATAGTCCACCTCCAGCCGAGACTGGAAGTATGCAGGCGAACAGTGAATCTGCAACTTCTTCCGAATCTATCTCAGCCCCATCTTTCAGTTCAATCAGCCAATTTGGTGCCGCCTCCATTGAAGCACAGAACGAAAGCATCCGAACTTTGGTCGATACTTCTGAAAAACAAGACCCAATCACTCAATTAAGAAGTCAGTCTATAACAACCGAAAATGCAAACTTACCTAATTTAGAATTTTCCATCAATCAAGCAATTAAAACCGCGTTTTTGTCTCAGCAAAGCTCTCTTCGAGACGAAATATCTTCAGATCTGCGGAAGGAAATGCGAACCAATTTTCTGGAATTTCTGAAGGAGTTTCAAATTGATCGTCCTGGTGTTCAAGTGGAACAGACGCTCCCGAAAACATCATTTTCGAACACAGGCACCATCCCAAAACAAACGCTTCCTTTGCCTCCGCAGCCCCCAACACAGCATGAGCAAGCTCAGCTTAATGTAGCTGCTCAACCATTTCTTCCCAATGGAAATTATCATAAAAACAACAACAATAAGTCGAATAGAGGCAAGTCCTCAAATAATAACAATTATCACCAGACTCATACCTCATTTCAACAGATAGGTCATAATTTTGAGATACCATATCCCAACCAACCAAGTCAGTCGTTTGAAACAATAAGCCACTCAGGTCCTATAAAAATTGATAAGTGGGGAATTTGTTTCGAAGGAAAGTCAGAGACTCCAGATGTAGAGGATTTTATCTTCCGTCTAGAGACCCTTCAAAACAACTTTCGCTGTTCGTGGTCGGAAATCTTGAGAGAAATCCACTTGTTGCTCTCAGGTGCCGCCTACGAATGGTATTGGCAGTACCAGAGATCCAACTATCGCCCGGATTGGCTAACGCTTCGAGAAGCTCTCTTGCGTCAGTTTCGGAACTCGAAATCAAACTTCGATATCATGAGAGATATCCGGAAAACCGGCAAACGGGGCAGTCGCGTTCGACCCAGACCTCCGAGTCGTTAGACAACCCGTCACAATATTAAACAACGATGAACCTGAAATAAATAACAGAGAAATTAAAATTTTGAGAAGAGATAAAGATTCCAACATATTAGATAATAAGAAAAGATTTATAATTAAGCCATTGCATGTTAGGATTAAGGAATACTATATAGCTAGAAGAAGGATATTTAAAAATAATAATATGTGTACGTCCAAGGCGATTTTAAAAGCAAGAAATATATACAGGATAAGAAAATAAATTAGAAAAAGCATAGCATCGACCATAATCGATACCTCTACTGATCCCAGGCCATATGCTAAAATCGAGATAACTGGTAAAAGCGTTTTCGGTCTCCTGGATAGTGGAGCTAGTGTCAGCTTTTTAGGGAAAGACTGTTTGAGTTTTGTCAAGTCCCTGGATTTACCCATAATTCCATTTAAGTCAGATGTCAAAACAGCTGATGGCAAATGCCAGTCAATTATGGGTAGAGTTAGAGCATCCGTGACTTACAAAAATCAAACAGAAGTGTTTACACTATATCTAGTCCCAAGTCTAGAGCAAGAATTATATCTTGGCATAGACTTTTGGAAGACGTTTCAAATTGCCCCCAACATCGTGAGTTCGATTACGATTACCGATACCGCTGGCGACGACACACATCAGCTGTCTTTTAAACAGGAATCCGAGTTGAGGGCAGTGAAGCAAAAGTTCTTGTGTTTTACCAAACATGGGCTCGGTAAAACTTCAGTTGAGGAGCACGTTATCGATACCGGAGACGCGGACCCAGTCAAACAACGTCACTACCCCGTGTCCCCAGCGATACAAGCCCTCCTGTATGACGAGATCGACCGCATGATTAGCCTCGGCGTTATTGAGGATAGTGAGAGCGCTTGGTGTTCACCGGTAGTCTTGATTCGAAAACCCGGCAAAAAACGTCTTTGTCTCGACTCCCGAAAGGTGAACGCCTTGACGAAGAAAGACGCCTATCCTCTCCCTCATATCGACGGGCTACTCAGTCGTCTACAGGACACGTATTTCATCAGCAGCGTCGATCTGAAAGACGCATTTTGGCAAATACCGCTGGAGACACGGAGTAGGGAAAAAACTGCTTTCACGGTACCGGGGAGACCCTTGTACCAGTTCACGGTCATGCCCTTTGGGTTGTGTAACGCAGCTCAAAGGATGTGCCGTCTAATGGACAAGGTGATCCCCTCACGATTAAAGGACCGCGTCTTCGTTTATCTTGATGACTTGCTCATCATCGCTCCCGACTTTGAGACTCATGTAACCCTGCTAGATGAAGTCGCACAGTGCCTTCGGAAAGCAAATCTCACCATCAACTTAAGCAAATCCAAATTTTGCTTCAAAGAGTTGAAGTATTTGGGCTTTATAGTTGGTGGTGGGATGTTGAAAACCGATCCATCCAAAATCGAAGCGATCGTGGACTTTCCAGTCCCCAAGAATCCAAGGCAAGTGCGCAGGCTTCTTGGTCTAGCAGGGTGGTACAGGCGCTTCATCAAGGATTTTTCAACCTTGACTGCCCCATTAACGGATACACTGAAAGAGAAGCTAGGCAAATTTGAAATGTCTTCTAAAGCCATTGAGGCATTTAATAAATTAAAAACAGCCTTAACGACTGCACCAGTACTGACTCACCCGGATTTTACTCGGCGCTTTTATATCCAATGTGACGGTATAGGAGCCGTCTTATTTCAGCGCAACGACATCAACGAAGAATCGCCGATATCCTACTTCTCGCAAAAGATGAACGCCTGCCAGAAAAATTACAGCGTCACCGAGAAGGAATGTCTGGCGGCTGTCACGGCTGTACAGAAATTTAGGCCATACGTCGAGGGGATGGATTTCACCATTATTACCGACCATTCCAGCTTGCGGCTTATGAGTCTCAAAGACTTGAGTGGGAGACTTGCGCGTTGGAGTCTCAAGCTACAAGCTTTCACCTTCGATGTAGAACATCGCAAAGGGTCGTTGAATGTGGTGCCAGATACTTTGTCCCGTGTTCATCTGGATGGTCTTGAAATTCAAGATATCGCTCCTTGGGTGGACTTGGATTCTGAAGAGTTTGTCTCCGATGAATACAAGGATCTGATATCCACCATCCAAGAACACCAAGATGAGCTGCCAGACCTAAAAGTAGAGGAGAATTATGTTTACATGCGTTCTTTGCTACCCGCTGGTGGTGAAACTGCGGAACATACCTGGAGGTTGTGGATCCCATCCGCGTTAACCGAGGATATCATCTCTCGGGCTCATGATCCTCCCCAGGCTTCTCACGGTGGTATTGCGAAAACGCTGTATCGAATTCGCCAATACTTTTACTGGCCAAATGTGACCGTCCAGATCAGACGTTATGTGTCTAACTGTCCTATTTGTAAACAGTACAAACCGTCAAATCAAGTGCTTCGTCCTCCTATTTCTAACAGTTATTGTACCGATCGTCCGTTTCAGAAAATCTATATAGATTTCTTGGGTCCATATCCCAGATCCAAATCCGGCAACTGTTATGTGTTTGTTGTCCTTGATCACCTGTCTAAATTTGTTCTGTTGAAAGCGTTAAGAAATGCCAGTACTATAAATGTTGTCAATTATTTACGTAATGATGTGTTCAATTTGTTTGGTGTTCCACAAATTATACATTCTGACAATGGAAAGCAATTCTTAGCAAATGACTTTCAAGAACTTTTAAAAATGTATGGCATACGTCATTTTAAGACTGCTAACTATTCCCCCCAATCAAATGCGTCGGAGAGAGTTAATAGAACTCTCCTAGCAGCCATCCGCTCTTATCTCAAAGAATACCAACGCGATTGGGTTGGGATAGCCATCTAAGCGACATTGCGTGTGCACTTCGTAGTTCAGTTCACACATCTACCGGGGTGTCGCCATATTTTGCCCTTTTTGGAACGAATATGATGACCCACGGTAGCAACTACGAACTTGCACAGAAACTCAATGCCGTAGAGGATGGTGAACTCTTAACTCTCTCCCAACAAACGCCATTGCAATGCTTACGGGAAAAACTTTTTTTTTTTTTTTTTTTTTTTTTTTGTGTTGGGAATTCGCTGGAAGTAAAAAATCATCGAAAGACATTGCAGAGCTATACGCGAGGGATGCTTCTGCAATAGTGATGGACTTTAACTCATCTAAAAAAACTCCCGGGGACTGGCATAAGCCATCCCGAAAAAAGATTGCACCTAGTCGTACGACTAATCAGCAAATTATATTTTGAATAGTTTAATGAATTTAAAGAGATAAATCCGCCGTTTGTCGGATTTTTAAACTTGTTTTGTTTGAAATTAATACCTAATTTCTTAGCCCTAGCTAAATCTTACAGATCAAGAGGTTTAATCCGTCTCAGTCTCCTGATTACATTGTCATTATTTAAAAGTTCTGTTATTTCTGTGTTTACGTGGTTGAGAAGCCGATTTCTATGCCTCCGAGCAACCTTCTTAACCTCATCCTCAACCATTTCAACATTTAGATCCCTATGCAGATCGGCGTTGCGTATGTACCAAGGTGCATTAACTATGTTCCTTAGTACTTTATTTTGAAAAACCTGAATTTTTTGTAAGTTTGTTTGGCATGTACATGCCCACAATTGGAGCCCGTAGGTCCATACTGGTTTTAGAACTTGCTTGTATAGCAATAACTTATTGTAGTTGGACAGGGATGAGTATCTCCCAATAAGCCAATACATTTTACTGTATCGCATGTTCAGCTCATCTTTTTTTTTCTTAACGTGCGCTTTCCAACGCAGTTTAGCGTCTAGAGTCATGCCTAGATATTTAGCTGTGTTAGAAAATTCTACTACATTGTTGTTAATGTAGACTGGAATGTGTGGTACGTTTTTATACGTAAAATTAATATGGACTGACTTAAGGTCATTTAATCTAATCTGCCATTTCTTTGTCCATTCTGAAATATTGTTTATTGCCGTCTGAAGCTTTTTTGTTGCTATTTCGACAGTTGCTCCCACAGCAAGGACGGCTGTGTCATCTGCAAAAGTAGCTATTGTGGTTTCTACACTTTCAGGCAAATCGCTAGTGAAGAGTAGGTATAAGACTGGACCTAGCACACTGCCTTGCGGTACACCAGCTTTAATCTCTCTTAGTGTTGAACACTCTGTATCTTGCTTAATTCTGAAGAATCGATCTGATATATAAGACTCCAGAATGCTCGAATACTGCTTCGGCAGTTGCTTTTGTAGTTTGTGTATCAGTCCTTTGTGCCAGACTTTATCGAAAGCTTGTGCTATATCAAGAAATACTGTAGAGCACACATTTTTCTCTTCAAATGCTTTTTCGATTTTATCTGTGATTCTATGCACCTGATCAATTGTAGAGTGCTTGTTTCTAAACCCAAATTGATGACTTGGAAGTAGCGATTTTTCATCAATAATTTTTTGCAGACGTTTTGCCAGCATTTTTTCGAATAGCTTGGACAACATTGGTAGTATCGATATTGGGCGATATGAGGCTACTTCGCTAGGTGGTTTACCTGGTTTTGGTATCATTATTACCTCCGCGACCTTCCACATGCTTGGCACATATCTTAATTTAAATGCAGCATTTATAATCTGCGCTAGTTTTTTTAAACCTTTTCGAGGAAATTGTTTTAAAATTTCCCCTGTGATTAAATCGAACCCTGGGGCTTTTTTTATGTTTATGCCTTCTTTGATTTCTTTGGCAAGTTCTTTAGCTGTTACCGGCCGAATAGGTCTGTCTTCTTCGCACGTTTCTTCGTTTCCTTGATAATCTTTATCTTCATAAGGTTTGAAGACGTTCTCAAGGTACTCTGCAAAAGTATTTGCTTTTTCTTGACTGCTTTTTGCCCAGTTACCTTCTCTGGTTTTTACTGGCGGAATGTGAGCTATTGGCCTGTTCATTTTCTTTGCTGCCTTCCAGAGCGAGTAGTCTGTACTAGCATCATTTGTTAAACTCGTAAGATACGTTTTTAAAGACTCGTTATTAAATTCTCCTAAAGATTTTCTGAGCTTATTATTTAAGTTGTTCAGTGTGGTTTTGTCGCTTGGCGCCCTTGTCTGTTGCCAGCGTTTTCTAGCTTTCCTCTTTTCTGTAATAATTTGACATATTTCACGCGGATAAGAGTTTTGTTTAATATTGTTTGTTCTTTGGGGAGTTGCAGCCCATGCAGCCTTTTGTATATCCAGTGTAAATATTTGCACTGCTTCTTCTAGTTGATCTTCTGTTTGAATAGCTGATGATAATTGGATACATTCTTCCAACTTCTGCCTGAAGTGGTTCCAATCAGTCAGTCTATTAACTAGTTTAGGGCTATGTTCTTTTATTATTATTCTATCACCAAGTGTAAGAAGTATTGAGGAATGATCTGATTGAAGATCAGGGCCTTCTTCTATATTTATTTTATTTGAGGATATATTTTTGGATATAAAGAAGTCTACAAGATCTGGGGTTTTATTCCTATCTGTAGGCCAGTAGGTAGGTTTCCCCGTTGAGTGATATTTGCCGCCGACTTCTTTAATAGTTTCATATAATTCTCTGCCTCTAGTGTTTGTTAACCTAGATCCCCAATATTTATTCTTGGCATTAAAATCCCCTCCCGCGATTAATCGATTGTGAAATATGCGGAAAAGACTTTTAAAATCATTTTTCTTTAGTCTATAGCTAGGAGAGCAGTATACTGCTGCAACAGATATTTGCCCACTACCTGTTTCTACACTTATGGAAATTCCTTGGATGGCACATGATTGGAATTTTGCTTCTATATGGTGTTTTATTGTATTCTTTATTAACACTGCAGCCCCACCTTTTGCACAGTTATGAGGATGTGGGGAGTGATATAATTCATATCCTTGCAGTTTAAAATTAGTTATGAATTTCAAGTGTGTCTCTGAAATGAGACATATATCTATCTGGTGTAAGTCAAGAGCCACTTTCATCTCGTCCTTGCGACTCTCGATACCATTAGAATTCCATTCAAGAATTTTTATTTTATCCATCATGTTTGTCTTTTTGGCACAGCTTTTTTGTTGCTGTTCTGTCTCTCTAACAACGATATTCTATCTAATATCGTTTTATTCGATTTTTCCATAAGGCCAATCCTGTTTAGGATTTGTTTCATGAGATTTTCCATTCCAGTGTTTGGCTCTACTTTCCGTCTTATCGTTGTATATACTTGGTTATTTATTGATGCTGCCTCAGCATATGTCATTTTTGGACCCGCTGTATTTTGTTTCGGGACCTTTTTGATTATTTTTTCGTCTTTAGGCTTTTCTTTCTGTGGGCTCTTTTGGGAAAAAGTTAAGCAAAATATATTGAAGGCAAACGATCAAAGCGCTAAAACATACAACACAAGAACACGCAATATTCATTTTCTACCTGGACAAGAGGTATTTCGAAGAAACTTCGTCCTTAGTGACACTTCAAAATACCTCGCCGCAAAACTTTGTCCAAAATATTGTGGCGTGGAAGGTATCGTGTAACTTAAGTGGTGAAACAAGCCCTTAGTCACAGTTTGGTGAAACCAGGCCTTAGACATTTTGGTGAAACCAGGCCTTAAAGTCACAAAACAAGTTCCACTCGAGTGTCACTTCCAATTGGAGACTGGAATCTGTCACCACTGAACCTTGTTCTAGAACCACTTAGAATTAGCTAGAAAGTTCTCGTCAGATGGCGGAGCGGGTATAAAAGGACAGCTTTTAGAAGAGGGCGAGACAGTTGATTTATAAAAGTGATTGGTTAAAGTTCGAGATAGTAATAGTTTGTGAAGATAAATAAGTGAAAAGTAATAGAGTAAACTACGTGATTGGTTTGAAACGTTGAAGAATTGTTTAAGTAATAGTGTTCTGGTACTTATGGAAATGTTTTGTCGCCAATACCAAAGCAAGGAGTTCGCGCCTGGTAACACAGTAGTTCCTTTCTGGCTTTGAGAGAACTTTGCTGAAGTAGGAAACTACTTTCTCTTGGCCATCGTGCACCTGGGAAAGGACGGCTCCAATTCCCACATTACTAGCGTCTGCATCCACAATAAATGTTTTCCCAGGGGTGGGGTACGCTAGTATGGGGGCGTTGCACAACTGTTGCTTAAGTTCCTTGAAGCTGTTTTCGCACTCACCTGACCATTTGAATTGTTTGCCTTTTTCTGTCAGTTGATGCAAGCTCTTTGCGATCCTGGCAAAGTCCTTAACAAATCGTCTGTAATAGGTCGCAAGTCCCAGGAAGCTTCTCAGTTGATGTTTGTCTTTGGGAACCGGCCAGTTTTTCACTGCATCGACCTTCTCCGGATCAGTCTTGACTCCTTTGGAAGAGATGATGTGCCCGAGGTACTTCACTTCTGGTCTAAATAAGGAACACTTCTTCGGGTTAAGTTTTAGTTGCGCACTTCGTAGCCTTTGGAACACCTCCTTAAGGTTATCTCGATGTTCGTTAAATGTTTTTCCTACTACGATGACATCGTCCAGGTAGACCAAGCAGGTTTTCCACGTTAGTCCCAGCAAAACGCGCTCCATTAGACGTTCAAAGGTAGCCGGAGCATTGCACAGTCCAAATGGCATTACTGTAAACTGCCAAAGCCCGTTTCCTGCTGTGAATGCTGTTTTCTCGCGGTCTTCTGGATGGATCTGCACTTGCCAGTAGCCACTCTTCAGATCGAGAGTCGAAAACCATTTGGCTCCGGATAGTGTGTCCAGGGTGTCGTCAATTCTTGGAAGGGGGTAGCTATCCTTCTTGGTGACGTTGTTGAGTTGGCGATAGTCCACGCAGAATCTCGTACTTCCGTCTTTCTTCTTGACCAGGACGACCGGCGATGCCCACGGACTTTTTGAGCTTTCAATCAGTCCCTCCTTTTCCATCGTCGAAACCATTTCTGCAACCTCCGTCTGCTTAGCCAATGGTAGTCGTCGGGGAGGCTGACGAATCGGTCTCGCATCTCCGGTGTCGATTCGGTGTTGTACGAGATGTGTTCGGCCATACTCGCTGTTCTGCGAAGCAAATATATCAGCGAACTCGTTGATTAAACTACCTGCCATGGACCGCTGCTCCTGATCCAGCTCGCACTCTCCGAGTATATTCTTTTTCATCTCCGATATCTCCGCAGGTCTAACCGGTTTCACAGGACTTGCATTGGACAACTTTGTGACCGCAGTAATCGGTACGCACTTTCCAATCACTTCCCCTTGCTTTAGTTTCACGCTTTTGTTTTCCACATTGAGGACACGAACGGGAACCAAGTTGTTTTTAGGTTCAACCAGCATCTTTCCGACGATATACCTCTGATAATAATTTTCTGCATCTGGCTCGACTAGGTAGAATCGGTGGCTCCCAGGGTCACCTTCCAGCTTTGTCCAAATAACTGTCTCTGACGAAGGTGGTAATATTTCGTCCTCACTTACAACTGTCCTTAGAGCTGCGACGTTCTCGTTCCCGTAGACCATCGGAATCTCGACGTTCTTGTACTTTAAAACTTGCGAACCGATGTCGAGCACTATATCATGCGTTTTCATAAAGTCGATTCCGATGATGCATTCGTCACATATATCAGCCACTAAGAATGCATGGGAGAAGACTATTCCTGCAAGGTTTATCGTCAAGAGTACCTCACCATACACCTTTGCTGTTGCTCCAGTTGCTGTTTTCAGACAGTAGCTGCTGGTGTTGTGCAGCCATGATTGGCGAACGATGTCCCTCCTGACTATGGAAGCGGTGGCACCTGTATCGATTGTGGCGACATACTTCTTTTGGTCGATATGGGCTTCCACTGTCAAGCTTCTATTACACCGTTTGGTCTGGGAAACCTGAATTGCGGTCCTGGGGGCGTCGGTTCCAGAAACCAGCCTCTGCCCCGCGAAGTTGGTTCTTACTCGTTTCCCATCCGCCGAATGCTCAAACGCCTCCACGTTCCTAGTTCTGCAATGTGGACAACTGCCCTGTCTACGTTCGGCTCTGCACTGTCGTTGTAAATGTCCAATTTTGTTGCAGTTCCAGCAACGGATCGGTCCCCTTCGAGAACTGTTACGGTCTACTACTTCTGTTCTCTGGCACGAACATTCAACAGATGTCATTTCTCTCACGCGGTGAAATCCTTGAGATGCTTGGTCAGCAGCTTTCATGGTTAAGGCAAATGCCAGTGCCTCAGGAAGAGTTCTCTTTCCAGCCATTCGTAGAGCCATCTGCAGTTGTCTGTCCTCTATGGCTTGTGTAAATGCCTCAATAGCCATTTCATTGATGACGTCCTCGCCGGCATTGGGATAAGACAAGTGCGCTAGCCGTTCGATATCAGCTTGCAGTTGCTGGAGTGTTTCTCCCCTCTTCTGGATTCTACTGCGCAGTTGCACCCTATACACTTGCTGCATGTGGTCGTCACCAAATCGCATCTCAATAGCCTTCACCAAAGTCTCGTAGTCGCGTTGTTTTTCTTCGGAGATAGTTTGAAGCAATTCTGCAGCTGTACCTCGTAATGCGAGCGTTAATGCAATCGACTTATCCTCGTCGTCCCATCCATTGGTCGTTGCAGCTGCTTCGAACTGTCTCCGATAAATCGGCCATGATGTTTGACCATCAAAAACGGGTGGCTGCATCTCCTTCTTTCTTGGGCAGTCAGCAGAATATTCCCGAGCCTTCTGTTTCTTGACTATTTCGAGCTCTTTAGTTATATTCTTGATGTTTGTTCCGAGCTCTTTAGCTATGTTCTCGATGTTTGTCTCGTGTTTTTGAAACGTTTTGTTAATTTCCTCAAACTTTGTTTCATGCTCGTTTAATTTTTCATCAATCGCGTCGATTTTTACATCTAGAACATTCTTAAATTCTTCCACTGCATCTTTTTGTGCGGCGACAATGGAATTTGTCTGATCTTCAAGAGAATTTTTCTGTTCTTCTAGAGAATTCTTCTGTTCTGCGAACTTCAATTCCATGGAATTCTTCTGCTCTTCGAACTTTAATTCCATAGAATTTTTCTGTTGTTCTAGAGAATTCTTTTGTTCTGCGAACTTAGATTCCATAGAATTTTTCTGTTCTGCGAACTTAGATTCCATAGAATATTTCTGTTCTTCCATCTTCGCAAGAAGTAATTCCATCATAGAGCTAATGTCAACGCCTGTACTTACTTGTTCTTCTGACACGTCGAATAGCATGGTTTTTGGATCTTCTCCCTCGTTTTGGACAGCTTCCTGCAGACGAAGTATGAGGTCACTTTTCCCTCCAGCTGTGGAGAGATTCCGCTTTTCTAGTTCACTTTTCAATTGGGGTATGCTTAGATGTAGCAATACACGACCCATTTTGTTTGTCTCTTGTAATTTCAAAAAAAAAAATCACAAATTCACTTTTTTTTTTTTTTTTTTTTTTTTTTTTTTTTTTTTTAACTACACTTAGACACTTAGCACAGAATAAGTTTTATCCCACTTCTGACACCAATGTTACATTCAGGCTGGGATTCGTAAAGATAAAACACTATTCCGTTTAACTTCTCTAATAAAATTCACTTTTATTACACTTTTATCGACTATTCTAATATTTCACTTATTAAGTACCAGAACACTATTACTTAAACAATTCTTCAACGTTTCAAACCAATCACGTAGTTTACTCTATTACTTTTCACTTATTTATCTTCACAAACTATTACTATCTCGAACTTTAACCAATCACTTTTATAAATCAACTGTCTCGCCCTCTTCTAAAAGCTGTCCTTTTATACCCGCTCCGCCATCTGACGAGAACTTTCTAGCTAATTCTAAGTGGTTCTAGAACAAGGTTCAGTGGTGACAGATTCCAGTCTCCAATTGGAAGTGACACTCGAGTGGAACTTGTTTTGTGACTTTAAGGCCTGGTTTCACCAAAATGTCTAAGGCCTGGTTTCACCAAACTGTGACTAAGGGCTTGTTTCACCACTTAAGTTACACGATACCTTCCACGCCACAATATGTTAAATGTAGAATAGTAAAAGCGATCGGTAATAATATGTATGAGATAGAGAACTTAGCAGGCAAAAAAGTGGGTGTTTTTCATGCAAAGGACTTAAAACAGTAAGCTGCTAAGTATGTTCGTATCGTTGTGTATCATAAGTGTAAACAACAATGCAATATATATGTATTCTTACGTCTGCTGGTAGTGTTATTTATTAATTTTACGTCATTTATGTATAATAGTGCAATATATTAGTCAATTTAGATTATAAATTAGTATTTAAGCATATTATAGTTAATTTATTTATTTGTGCACGTATATTCTATTATTTATTTATTTATTAGTGTATGTTTTCAATCTATGTAGTCATATATGTTATTTATTACTTAAATCTAAGGTTATTTATATAATTTCATGTTCACTTCAACTGTGATATACATGTTATTTATATTTATTACGTCATATAGCTATATAATTGTCAGTTTTTATATCTTTTTATTTATTATAATCTAAGTATTCGTTTCGACTTATGTCCAGACACGTAATTTAAGACTTTTATATGTATGTTAATTTATTTGTATGTTAATTTATTATTAGGTTAAGTATTTATATATGTAACACACGCTTATATGTTGTCCTATAACTATAAACCACTAAGTTAAGCACATACCCAATCTTATGCCCGGCTTACAGAGCGTGGGGTTCTTCACCACGTTGAATCCAAAAAAAAAAAAAAACTACTAAGTGGTTGACTTCGTCTCTGTCCCCGTTGTCGTCAAAACCTCCCTAAATCCAGAGATTTGTTACAGTCACCCGCTTCGTGTCAGTCAATACCTTAAAACTGAACCAAACACAATAAAGCAGATTCAATTAACCAAACGATTAAACATACCTTTAATTCGATTAAACGCACCGACTCCCGGTCACCTTTACATGTCTCGTCCCTTATGCCGAATTCACAATGTCGCGTTGACGCGCGCGTGCGTTGACAGATTATGTAGAAACAAAGCGTTCATATGCTGCTACACAAAATACAGCTTCAGGCGTTGAGTCGACTTTAGATCGTAAATATCGTAAAGTTCAACGCGACGCCTGAGTAGAGCTACTTTCTACTATCACGCGCGTTTGATTAGATGGAGTGGCACAGATCCACAAATTTTTATTTCAAAGAACACTTTTCTATTTTTTCAATGCCGATTAATAAATTTAGTGTGTGTAAATGACGTACCTATTCTATTTTTTTCTTGAGCAATTACTGATTTTTGTATGTTTTTCTTTGATAAAAAATATTAATCATTGGTCGTGTATTCACTTTAAGGTTGTTCTTTGCTTGTTATGCTGTTATATATGATTTTTTTTCCATTTCGGCGAATACTCTACTCTCTCAACGCGCATTAGCTTCAAAGCAGCATTTCGTTTTACAAAATTGTTGCTCGCGCGCTTTGGCACTTAAAATCGTAAAGTTTCGATAAAGCGTGTCAAAGCTCGACGACGCACGCACGCGTTCAACGCGGCATTGTGAATTCGGCATTATGCTGTCCTGTAATGTAGATGCGCGAACGCAAATATGATTTAGGAATAACACAACTACAAATTCATTCCTACCTGTAATCAATTGTCAACGCACCTTTTCCCTCGTTTGTTCAGCATCCAGTGCATACATGTAATATTGTCTAAAACAAAAGAAATGATTTTGGTATTAATGGTTTATATAAATAATAAGGAAAAATATAAAATAGATCAGACTTACCCGTGTTGCTCCATGCTTGTTGTTTCTCGTGTAGTTTTATTTGTTGACATTCTGTAATGTCAGAATGAGTAGGTATGTGAACCAGTTGCGTTCGGGGATGGCATAATAGAGACTCGATATGCATTGTGGGTGAATTTTTGTTTAGGCATGTTGACAGCGTTCAGCTTCAATGTTGATTGAATTTTGAAAATTCAAAAGAGCAGGACGTTGAGATGGGATGAAGAAGGTAGCACGATCCGTAGCGGCTCTTCCAGAAACGGTGGAAGATTGGACAGATATTAGTGTTAGTAGTATTAGGAGACTAAGGGGGCATTATTGGCTGGTGAGGCCGAACAATAGTTCTTGGCGAAACCATTGTGTGGTGCAGAGTCAAAGACAGTGGTAGTCATTTAATGGCCACAGTGCGGAAGAAATTTTTGTTGTAGTTTTTTTTTGTGAAATATATAAAATTAATTGGAAAAGAAGTGGAAGGATTTTATCCCAATAAATTATTTCTTTGAAATAGATTGTGGTGAGTTTAGACAGAAATATTTAGTGTTGTAACGTGAAAATTAACTCAGTTTTTGTATTAGATATACGAGTACGTCATCATTTGGCGGTCAACGGCTACCAGCAAACAAATCAAAAAGAAGCCGTGGCCGCCACTTTTAATTCGTGGATTTTATTGTACATTTTTTTTTATTCGTGTACTATTGTGTTTAATGTGCATTTTGAAACGTCAAAACTGTCCGAACTGGGAAATAATACGGAAGTGCCACAAGAGCACCCGTTTACCGCTCCAATACGGTCGGCATATATCCCGTGGTATACCACATACGTCACCGACAACCAAAGCACATAAATGCACAAAATAAAAACGTCACCAGTAAGCACAAATTGAACATTACAAAACACCTAATATAAACGTCACCAACAAGCACAAATTGAACGTTACAAACCACTTATAAAATACGTTACCATTAACAATACACAGTGCTGGTACGGAAAAGTTACAACACAAATTACTGAGCCACATTACACCAACAAAAATCCGCAAAAAGACAAGAAGATACCCTGGACAGCACAACAACAATTCATCACAGAAAAACAATTACGTGCGATCGTTGCCAGATAAGTCATTTTCTTTTATTATATTTTTTTTTTTATTTTTTTCATTATTTATAAATTCTGTTCTTTTACATTTAATTTTGTGTGTCTTTGTTATGTAAACTAACGTCCATATTTGTAAAAGTTTAGTATCCAATTTTAATTTTTTTAAATATACAATTTGTGTACCACTAAAGTGAGCTCATTTTAGGTAGGAAGTAACTTGAGGTTAGGAGTTTCGCGGAGGGGGGAGTAAAGAAAAAGAAATATAAAGCGACTAGGGATTAAGGATACCAAATTTAGGAATTGCCAGATTCAACTTTTGTTTTGTTTAAATAATTTTTGTGTAAATTTTAATTTCTTTTTTATTTTTGATTCAAGTTAACTTAAAGATAATTAAAACAATTTTAGTTTACATTTTTAAAAATTTAATTAAATTAATTGAAACAAATTGTAATCATTAAGATAACTGGCTAATAAACGATTCGAAACGTAACAAAATGAAAAAGTCAGCTTTTCTTATATGGTGAGCCATGAAGCAAATAAACATGGCAGTTTAAAATAATTTTCAGGGGGTGACATAGGGTGGTCCAAAACCTTCGGAAGAATGGCTTGATCCGGTGAAGATGTCGTCGTCGTTGGGGAAGTTCACAACTGGCCGCCGAACTTCCAGGTAGGGTGGGAATAGTCTTGGCCGCGCTGAATTCCTTCGACAGCGCCCTCTCTTTGTGGAAATGTCCGTCTGCGTCTGAAAAGAATTTTAATTTAGTGTGGCACGATATATGTTTTGTATATAGGTATAGTTGGTGTGTGAGGACAAGAACCCTCACCATTTCGGCGAGCGAAGTCGAGCAAAGCAAGCGTGCCCCGCTCCTCGCACCCAACACTCCCCCCCTTCTCTATCACGTCCTATCCAACTGTCATTTCCTCATCCTGTCTCCTGTCATTTTCAAATCCCAACGTCCTTATAGTCCTTATACATGCCTATTACACCAGGTACAAAGCTCCGTAGAGAATGAATCCTATTCTACAAATTACTTTCAAATTATCTAGCGTATAAACTGGAAAAAGAAGCCAACAATTATGAGGAAGCTGCCAAGTGTTTTAGTTACATGTAAGCTTGGTATATAGAACATAATTCCTCAATAAAACGCTCACATTTCAGAATCAAAGTGTTGACCTGCGGAACGAGGTCGCCGTAGTTACTGATGGCGTACGTGCCCTACAGAATGAAATAACTCCCGAACAAGAATTTTGTGTAAAAATGTTACAACACGTCTCGAATGATGTGCAGCACAAGATAAATACCTATGACTTGGTTCTAGGCGTAAAAACGTCTACTGGGAAAAGCTAATAGAAATAGCATCGCCAAGTCCGCCTGGCAGCAGTCAAATCCTGTTCTACGCCTCAACGTTGTTTATATAAAATAAAATATAAAATCAATGAAACATTTTTTTTTAAAAAGAACCGTCACCGAAAGACTATGACTGATGATAGAGTGTCGGTCAGCAACAATAAAATGCCGCAATTTATATATCGATCCTAACGAAAGTGGTTTTCATCGAAGTTCGATGCAGCAATGGTTGCCTTCCTAGAGTGTCTCATACAGTTCCTGCAAGAGGTGGAAAACCGGGACAAATGGAGAAGGGAAAGATCATTGACCCATCAACGGGAAACTCGTACTCAATCAAGGAAGTGTTATGCACCTGTGGTTTTGAATATGCAGTCAAAACAATTGTCTATTTCCAGAATACAATTTAACTCTGAGGAGCTTATACCCACTAAATTAAATTTCACCTGGTATGGGTCTCATCTCAATTTACGACACAATGATTACCAGATTTGGACATAGGATCATTTTATTCGGTTTACCTAATGTTTAGCTGAAATGGATGGACTTTCTTTTTTGGATGTCGATGGCTCTTCATCGTATATGTAATGTGTATGCCTTAAGGCATTTCTTTTCGTTGATATCGTTGTCTCCGGCCACTGAGGTCATGACAAGCTTCATGGTTTGTAGTCTTTTCGATTTGGGCGCCGATCCTCCGAATCCTCCTTTGCCACCGAGCATTTGGAGGTGTATATGAACGCCTGCTTTGTTGTGGATTCTTGTTCGGGGGTGTTTTTCCATTTGGTAGCAAGTAGAACTCTTCTACTTCTAAGTTTTGCAGCAAGGAACGCTTTAGAAAAAATTAAAAAGCCGAAGAAAACACACATACAGTCGCTTCGCAAATTTGCTGCAGGATTTATCGATTGTTAGTAGTATACAAGACAGTATTTTGCCTGCCACCCAAATAAATAGGCACCATTTCTTTTAAGATAAGTTAATTTTGAAATCATTTACAATAACTCTGGGGTCTCTTTGCTATGACTGCTTACTCGTTTATTCCAATTTTTT
This sequence comes from Cheilosia vernalis, assembly GCA_949126925.1. NCBI lineage: Eukaryota > Metazoa > Arthropoda > Insecta > Diptera > Syrphidae > Cheilosia > Cheilosia vernalis. The sequence goes on from OX421358.1 coordinate 53,573,006, forward strand.
TGGATTCTGGTTTTCTGGTACAACTGCGATCAAAGCAAGATAACATTCATACCAGTGTCTTGGCGAATTAAGTCTCAAGATATAAACAAAAAAATTATATTTCGTTAAATATTAATATTAACACGTTTATGAGAAGTCTACATCTGCGTCTGTATACTGCTCCATAGGCACAGCCCTGTGTGCGGTTTCACTTTCCATCAATTCCACATCACGACATGCACCTGATAACAGCTCTCGTCTCACTTGGTGTCATTTTGGGCTGCGAATGTTTTATAATGATATAAGAAAAGCAAACTATTAAGACAAACTCTTTATAAGATGAAGCATCCAACAACTTACTTTAAAGGTCCTATCACTTTGAAGAGATTTGGGTTTGGATTTCATTCGTTTGAGGTATTGCAGGTGAAATGTTTAACGATTAAAAGGCAATAATGTTTCTATGAAACAAGTACTTCAGTTTAATTAAATGCAAAATACATTATATATATAAATTAAGTTAATGAGTGATGGTTTGTTTAAGTTTAAGTTTAGGATGCCAAGAGATGTTGATCGTGCGAGATCCGATAGAAGAAGAAAGAACAAAGCGGTAAAGACATCTCACACAGCTTGCTGAGAACAGACAATGCATAACTGCATTCTGATGGTGTTTGATTATGCGGTACTGATTGCTTCTCTGATGATCTACACTTTCCATTTTTAGTTAAGTGTATTTGGTGGATAGCAGGGGATTCCAATACGAGCCTCAATGTAACGAGAAACAACACCAGTTGCTCCCTTGGCAGAGTACACACACCGAGAGACCACGAGCAGCACTAAAAACGTTGTCCCAATCAGTGAGCATTGCTTTGAATCCAGTACCAATGACTGTGCCAGCAGTCTTGATGCTGATGATGACAGTGATGTAATTTTCTTCTGCCTTTAGACGAATCTGTTTTAGGTTGATGTCATGATTCTCCCAGTCTACCTTGGCTTTGGTTCTCATCTCGTGCTCTAGTAGTTCGTTGGTTTGCCGGCGCATTGGCTCCTGGCGTGCGAAACTTTCCTCTTGCCTAGTGTTAAAGGTTCAGGAATCAATTTACACAACTTTTACTATACATACTTACTTTTTGAGATTGTCCTCCTGGACACGTTGGTGCTGCGACAATTGATCTTCATAGCGGCCGGCGCCTTGCCAATTGGACACGATGCTGCTGTTGCTTGGTATCTTCCTAGAAGTGGATACAAATGGTTATCAATTCGTTGTCAGGTTCATGTAAATTAAAATCAACTTACAATCACGGTCTTCCTACGCTTTTTGTTATCGATACGCTTTTGTTCAACGTTCGCCTGTTCACTTTGTGCTTCGTATTCCATGAATTTGGCCATAAACTCTTGTTGGCGTGTATTCTCCTGCAGCTTGGACAAATCTGTAAGACATATAATGTATTTATTTATTGATTTAAACACTAAAAATACTCGAAAACTTAAATTTTTTCAATTTGTTGCAGGAAAAATAAAATTGTGTAAACATATTTTGAAATTTGTCAATCGACTTCTGTCAAAAGAAAACTCACCACATATTTTTTGGTTCGCTTTTTTTTTGTTGCTCACACGGATTCTAAATTCAAATAACACCGATAGGAAAACAAAATGGCCAATTTGAAAAAAATCGAGGGGGCCAGCGGCAAGAGGATTGCCAGTTGGGGGTCTCAGTATGGTTTATCTATGGTCAAATATACATGCAATACATCGAAGCTCGTGCAAAAAAAAGCAGTGCACTACAGTCGATGAATGAATGAACGAATTTTGCTTTTCGTTTAGGTAGTAAGTGGTCAACAATGGCCGCATTCAAGTATCTAGTTGACTTAATGCTGCATTTACATGGTCACACATTCCTATCACGCAAAATTAAAGGGATGCTAAATACTAAATAGCCGTGTGACCGAAAGGGACAGCATTACCTAACACGCAAAAAAACGTGACACGTATTTAGGTCGGCCATCTTGTTTGCGTGATAGGAATTATAGGAAAGCTCTGCATGTTGATATTTTTATAGCGATGACTAAAAAAATTCCGCATTCCTATAAAACAATATGGCTTCCGGAAATGATGAACGGACAATTACTTATTTTTTTCGTGTAACTGATTGATGAATTGTTGGTTTATTTTACTGAAACCAATAACCAATCTCATTTTACATGTTCCAAATCAGAAATATTAATGTTTTCAAGCAATTGCAGAAATGTTGGTGAGCGGAACCTGTGTCTATTTCCTTTTTACGTATCTATAATTATGGGTAGAGCATCCATGACACCATAGGCGTCTGATTTGTGATCTCATTCTTACGCCTTTAATAGTATTGACTGCGGATAAACGGATCTCTCTTTTCGGTTTTGTTGCAAAATTGCGCGTGCGTGATGATGTAAATGCGGTTTAAGTCGACTAGATTGGTCTGGATAAGAAATAACCTGAACGCAAAAACTAAGTAGATTGGTCGGGAACGTCACTTTTTGACGTGGGGTTTAAGAAGAGCGACTGTGTTCGGCAATTTGGTGCCCATTAGTTACACGACGTTCACATCGCAGTTCAGTTTGAAAGTTTTTATAGTGTGGTGTGGAATGTATCGTGTAACCTAAAATGGTGAAGTGAAAACAACCCCTTAGTCACCAAACAAGTTCCACTCAAGTGTCACTTCCAATTGGAGACTGGAACCTGTCAAGTAAATGTATTTCACAACTGAACCTTGTTCTAGAACCACTTAGAATTAGCTAGAAAGTTCTCGTCAGATGGCGGAGCGGGTATAAAAGGACAGCTTTTAGAAGAGGGCGAGACAGTTGATTTATAACAGTGATTGGTTAAAGTTCGAGATAGTAATAGTTTGTGAAGATAAATAAGTGAAAAGTAATAGAGTAAATTAAGTTATTGGTTTGAAACGTTGAAGAATTGTTTAAGTAATAGTGTTCTGGTACTTTATAAGTGAAATATTAGAATAGTCGATAAAAGTGTAATAAAAGTGAATTTTATTAGAGAAGTTAAACGGAATAGTGTTTTATCTTTACGAATCCCAGCCTGAATGTAACATTGGTGTCAGAAGTGGGATAAAACTTATTCTGTGCTAAGTGTCTAAGTGTAGTTTAAAAAAAAAAAAAAAAAAAAAGTGAATTTGTGTGAATTTCTAAATTACAAGAGACAAACAAAATGGGTCGTATATTGCTGCAACTAAGCATACCCCAATTAAAAAGTGAACTAGAAAAACGGAATTTATCCACAGCTGGAGGAAAAAGTGACCTCATCCTTCGTCTACAGGAAGCTGTCCAATACGACGGAGAAGATCCAAAAACCATGCTATTCGACGTGTCAGAAGAACAAGTAAGTACAGGCGTTGACATTAGCTCTATGATGGAATTACTTCTTGCGAAGATGGAAGAACAGAAATATTCTATGGAATCTAAGTTCGCAGAACAGAAAAATTCTCTAGAAGAACAGAAAAATTCCATGGAATTGAAGTTCGCAGATCAGAAAAATTCTATGGAATCTAAATTCGCAGAACAGAAGAATTCTCTAGAAGAACAAAAGAATTCCTTAGAAGAGCAGAAGAATTCTCTTGAAGAACAGAAAAATTCCATTGTCGCCGCACAAAAAGACGCCGTAGAAGAATTTAAGAATGTTCTAAATGTAAAAATCGATGCGATTGATGAAAAATTAAACGAGCATGAAACAAAGCTTGAGGAAATTAACAAAACGTTTCATAAACACGAGAACATAGCTAAAGAGCTTGGCGCGAACATCGAGAACATAGCTAAAGAACTCGAAAAAGTCAAGAAGCAAAAGGCTCGGGAATATTCTGTTGACTGCCCAAGAAGGAAGGAGATGCAACCACCCGTTTTTGATGGTCAAACATCATGGCCAATTTATAAAGGACAGTTCGAAGCAGCTGCAACGACCAATGGATGGGACGACGAGGATAAGTCGATTGCATTAACGCTCGCATTACGAGGTACAGCTGCAGAATTGCTTCCAACTATCTCCGAAGAAAAACAACGCGACTACGAGACTTTGGTGAAGGCTATTGAGATGCGATTTGGTGACGACCACATGCAACAAGTGTATAGGGTGCAACTGCGCAGTAGAATCCAGAAGAGGGGAGAAACACTCCAGCAACTGCAAGCTGATATCGAACGGCTAGCGCACTTGTCTTATCCCAATGCCGGCGAGGATGTCATCAATGAAATGGCTATTGAGGCATTTACACAAGCCATAGAGGACAGACAACTGCAGATGGCTCTATGAATGGCTGGAAAGAGAACTCTTCCTGAGGCACTGGCATTTGCCTTAACCATGAGAGCTGCTGACCAAGCATCTCAAGGATTTCACCGCGTGAGAGAAATGACATCCGTTGAATGCTCGTGCCAGAGAACAGAAGTAGTCGACCGTAACAGTTCTCGAAGGGGACCGATCCGTTGCTGGAACTGCAACAAAATTGGACATTTACAACGACAGTGCAGAGCCGAACGTAGACAGGGCAGTTGTCCACATTGCAGAAGTAGGAACCGGATCGAGGAGGCGTTTGAAAATTCGGCGGATGGATCAACACAAAGCCATCAGTCGGGGCAGAAGCTGGTTTCTGGAATCGACCTCCCCAGGACCACAATTCAGGTTTCCCAGACCAAACGATGTAATAGGAGCCTGACAGTGGAAGCCCATATCGGCCAGAAAAAGTATGTGGCTACAATCGATACAGGTGCCACCGCTTCCATAATCAGAAGGGACATCGTTCGCCAATCATGGCTGCACAACACCAGCAGCTACTGTCTGAAAACAGCAACTGGAGCAACAGCAAAGGTGTATGGTGAGGTACTCTTGACGATAAACCTTGCAGGAATAGTCTTCTCCCATGCATTCTTAGTGGCTGATATATGTGACGAATGCATCATCGGAATCGACTTCATGAAGACGCATGACATTGTACTCGACATCGGTTTGCAAGTTATAAAGTACAAGAACGTCGAGATTCCGATGGTTTACGGGAACGAGAACGTCGCAGCTCTACGGACAGTTGTAAGTGAGGACGAAATATTACCACCTTCGTCAGAGACAGTTATTTGGACAAAGCTGGAAGGTGATCCTGGGAACCACCGATTCTACCTAGTCGAGCCAAATCCAGAAAATTATTATCAGAGCTATATTGTCGGAAAGATGTTGGTTGAACCCAAAAACAACATGGTTCCCGTTCGTGTCCTCAATGTGGAACACAAAAGCGTGAAACTAAAGCAAGGAGAAGTGATTGGAAAGTGCGTACCGATTACTGCGGTCACAAAGTGGTCCAATGCAAGTGATGTGAAACCGGTTAGACCTATGGAGATATCGGAAATGAAAAAGAATATACTCGGAGAGTGCGAGCTGGATCAGGAGCAGCGATCCATGGCAGGGAGTCTAATCAATGAGTTCGCTGATATATTTGCTTCGCAGAACAGCGAGTATGGCCGAACACATCTCGTACAACACCGAATCGACACCGGAGATGCGAGACCGATTCGTCAGCCTCCCCGACGACTACCATTGGCTAAGCAGACGGAGGTTGCAGAAATGGTATCGACGATGGAAAAGGAAGGACTGATTGAAAGCTCAAAAAGTCCGTGGGCATCGCCGGTCGTCCTGGTCAAGAAGAAAGACGGAAGTACGAGATTTTGCGTGGACTATCGCCAACTCAACAACGTCACCAAGAAGGATAGCTACCCCCTGCCAAGAATTGACGACACCCTGGACACACTATCTGGAGCCAAATGGTTTTCGACTCTCGATCTGAAGAGTGGCTACTGGCAAGTGCAGATCCATCCAGAAGACCGCGAGAAAACAGCATTCACAGCAGGAAACGGCCTTTGGCAGTTTACAGTAATGCCATTTGGACTGTGCAATGCTCCAGCTACCTTTGAACGTCTAATGGAGCGCGTTCTGCTGGGACTAACGTGGAAAACCTGCTTGGTCTACCTGGACGATGTCATCGTAGTAGGAAAAACATTTAACGAACATCGAGATAACCTTAAGGAGGTGTTCCAAAGACTACGAAGTGCGCAACTAAAACTTAACCCGAATAAGTGTTCCTTATTTAGACCAGAAGTGAAGTACCTCGGGCACATCATCTCTTCCAAAGGAGTCAAGACTGATCCGGAGAAGGTCGATGCAGTGAGAAACTGGCCGGTACCCAAAGACAAACATCAACTGAGAAGCTTCCTGGGACTTGCGACCTATTACAGACGATTTGTAAAGGACTTTGCCAGGATCGCAAAGAGCTTGCATCAACTGACAGAAAAAGGCAAACAATTCTAATGGTCAGTTGAGTGCGAAAAGAGCTTCAAGTAACTTAAACAACAGTTGTGCAACGCCCCCATACTAGCGTACCCCACCCCTGGGAAAACATTTATTGTGGATGCAGACGATGGCCAAGAGAAAGTAGTTTCCTACTTTAGTAAAGTTCTCTCAAAGCCAGAAAGGAACTACTGTGTTACCAGGCGCGAGCTCCTTGCTTTGGTACTGGCAACAAAACATTTCCATAAGTACCTTTATGGGCGGAAATTCATCCTCCGCACAGATCATGCATCTTTAAAGTGGCTGCTGCACTTTAAGAATCCTGAAGGCCAGGTCGCAAGGTGGATCGAACGGCTGCAGATGTACGACTACGAAATACAACATCGAAAGGGAAGTCTTCACTCTAATGCAGGCGCTCTCTCCCGTCGACCGTGCAAAGCAAATTGCAAACATTGCTTACGAAACGAGGAAAGAGATGTCGCGTCCGTTCAAAGGGTGAGAGCTATGCCCATTGGTGGCTGGAGTGCGCGGGAAATACGGGAGGCTCAAAGGGAAGATCCGGGTATCGAACCGATTATCGCCTGGAAGGAGCATGAGGGAAAACCAGACTGGCAGGAGATATCCAATAGGAGCCCCGAGCTGAAGGCATACTGGGCGCAGTGGGACTCCCTTCACGTACAAGACGGCATTCTAAAACGAAGATGGGAAAGCCCGGATGGAAAGTCGTTCGTAATGCAGCTTGTTGTACCTAGGTCAAAGGTTATGGAAGTGCTCAGGGAATTGCATGATGGAGTGTCTGGAGGCCACTTGGGAATCAATAAAACGCTCGAAAAAGTGCGGGAACGCTTTTACTGGATTCATTCAAGGGAGGACGTTGAAACTTGGTGCAGGAAATGCGTTACATGTGCGGCCAGCAAAGGTCCGAGACTGAAAGTCCGTGGCAAAATGCATCAATACAATGTTGGAGCCCCTTTCGAAAGGATAGCAGTTGATATTGCGGGACCGTTTCCTGAAACAAACAATGGAAGTCGTTACATCCTCGTTGTTATGGACTATTTCAGTAAGTGGCCTGAAGCATTTGCTATCCCAAATCAAGAAGCTAAAACCGTGGTGGAGCAAATCGTCAATAACTGGGTAAGCAGATTCGGTGTACCAATGGAACTGCATTCAGACCAAGGACGGAACTTCGAGTCGAAGATTTTCCAAGGAGTGTGCCAGTTACTCGGGATTCACAAGAGCGCTTCAACAGGACTCTGAATGAACACCTCTCTAAGGTCGTTGGCGAAGACCAGAGAGACTGGGATAAGCAGATTCCCATGTTTTTATTGGCTTATCGAGGAGCAGTGCATAACACCACAGGACATACTCCATCTGAAATCTTATTTGGTCGAACAGTCCGCCTACCTAGCGAGTTGATGTTTGGATATCCATGCGAAGAGCCCAAGGATGAGGAGGACTACGTTACAGACCTCAGGGACATCATCAGGGACGTGCATCGAGACACTAGGGATAAGATTAAGATAGCCAGTGACCGCATGAAAACGAGGTACGATACTAAAACGAAAACTAAAGGATTCCAGGAAGGAGATCTGGTATGGCTATATAACCCTCATCGAAGGAAAGGCTTATCGCCTAAGTTGCAACAAGACTGGGAAGGGCCCTATACAATCGTAAAGCGCATCAACGACGTTGTCTATCGCATCCAACGAGGAAGAGGCAAGCTGAAAGTCGTTCATGTGGATCGTCTTCATCGTTATAATGGTGAAAATGTTAACGAGTTTGTTCGGGACGAACAAGTTTAAGAGGGGGACATTGTGGTGTGGAATGTATCGTGTAACCTAAAATGGTGAAGTGAAAACAACCCCTTAGTCACCAAACAAGTTCCACTCAAGTGTCACTTCCAATTGGAGACTGGAACCTGTCAAGTAAATGTATTTCACAACTGAACCTTGTTCTAGAACCACTTAGAATTAGCTAGAAAGTTCTCGTCAGATGGCGGAGCGGGTATAAAAGGACAGCTTTTAGAAGAGGGCGAGACAGTTGATTTATAACAGTGATTGGTTAAAGTTCGAGATAGTAATAGTTTGTGAAGATAAATAAGTGAAAAGTAATAGAGTAAATTAAGTTATTGGTTTGAAACGTTGAAGAATTGTTTAAGTAATAGTGTTCTGGTACTTTATAAGTGAAATATTAGAATAGTCGATAAAAGTGTAATAAAAGTGAATTTTATTAGAGAAGTTAAACGGAATAGTGTTTTATCTTTACGAATCCCAGCCTGAATGTAACAATAGTTTAAGAAATTATTATAAAATGGAATTGCTGATATAATTTCGTCACAACACCAACTACCTTAATAAAATCATCTAGCAAAAATCCATCTCATTATAAAATGAACTTAAACGGTCTCTGCACTTAAGATATTTTGTAACTTCAAGATTTTATTTCGAAGTCATTTTGAAACAAAATAGGTATTTTAACACAGTTTGGGGAAACCGTGTTTTTCATGCTGTGGAGAAAAAGATATTTTTGTATTAGCATAATTTATAACATTTATAATCTGTAAATGGTACATAAAATGCATACTTGTACAATAACGTATGCAAGTATGCATTTGATAAATTCGATAGTTATTTCCATTTTCTGGTAAATCCCATAATAGGCCTCTTTTTTTTGGCTTCGATGTCAGCAAAGCAAAATAGGATTTCTAGCACGCAATAAGTTCACTTATTATTAGACCTGTTTTTTGAGCTTCTATCTCAGCAAAGCAAAGTAAAATAGAATTTTCAGCACGCTAATTACAACAACAACAAAATGGATAGAGAACAAGTAAAGCTATCTAGAAAAGCATATTCAACTTATTCCCTTTGCATTTATTGTTATAAATTCAATTACAAATAGTTTTCTTTTGAAAAAGTTCCATGTACATATTCACAGACAGAAAAAAAAAGAGCGAGAGAGACCTTTACTCTTTGCTCACGATGACAGCAAAATAGACGTCAACTTAGTACTCAGTCAGGAATTTTTTGACTAGATTCGTCGGCTACCCCTCCTTATAAACGTCAACTGCCAAAACTAAGCACGCAACCATTCTGGGCCAATAAAAATCGAGATAGATCTAGTCAGACAGCTGTCAGACTTACTAAACTAGATACTTGAACGTGCTCAATTATACAAGATAGCGCAATGAACTTTCCATTTGCGATTTGTGGATTGACGTTTGAAATTTACATTTGCTCTTATTGGGGAATTTATGTTTTGGTCCTTTAAATGTTTATTAAAGTGTGAAATATAAAAGATTCGAATCAAAAAACTTTTATCGTACATGAATGATTTGTTTTTGTGCTGTTTGTGCATTTTATTATTTACCTTTGTTTCCGTATTGTTCGTATGAAAATGCGTACCACATATAGAAAAAAAATTGTGTCAGAGAGAATTGTGTGTAATAAAAATGTGAAAAAATTATAAATTGGAAGTTAATGCAAATAAAATATTTAAAAAAAAAGTTGTTTAGTTAATATTTTTTTTATATTTTCGTTTTCTTGTTTTTTTTTTTGTCAACTATTCGGGGACCAAGCAACCGAGTCTGGAAATACATTCTTGAGCGGAAGAAAAGTTTTTTTACGCGTAGATTGCCGATTATCTTCGCTTTATCCGACAGGTTGATTAAATGCTGCAAATAAATCTTTCATATACTAAGTCCATCGGTGTTGACAATATTGAAAACATTTTCAAGAGAGTGCATGTCCATCTTCATTGCTTCCGATGGCTTTGAAAGACCACCTTCGCTAAGCTGATTGACCCAAGATAAGGAATTATCTTCAGTGTTTGACAACTCAGGCAGATTTTATTTTAATCGGTGGTAAATGCACCCAGCTAGGTTCTCAAGGCCATCATATGCCAATGGAAGTTCGGGTTTTGGTTGCGGACACAATGTTTCCTCCACTACATTTAGGAGAGTTTGTAGCAGGAGCATCAGCCATTGCTTCGCATAGGTACGTGTAATTACAGACCAACTGTAAATCCTACCAAGAAAGCACATGATTTAGCATAAAAACCACTGTATTTCATATCTAATATTGTTAAAAAAAAAGTCGCCTGCGACAAAATACAAACTACAAAGTCTTGCAGTTTTCGGTTTTATTGAATTTTTCCGCCTGCAAAACGATATCCAGTGCTTCAAAATTAGGTTTTCCTTAGGAAAATTACGGAAGTTATGGAAGCTGGTGTCCGAAGTTATCTTTTTTCGGGAATTATTATTGCACTCAAATACAGAAACCCATTTTAAAACGCTCTGCTTTATTTAAAATTTAAATAACACTAAGTATTACAAACCGTATATCGTACTTCCGTTTCCGCGCGAATTTTACTTTTGTGTATGCGATTCTATAACGTCATAATTCGTTGACGATGAACAGCAAGAGTGAACGACATGCGCATTGCGATATCTGTTTTAGTTGTATCATGGTAAGTGGTTACAGTTTCATGCGGTGGTTTTATTTTTTTTTTTCCTGATTTTAATTTGAACAATGGAGTTTTTTATAATAAAAAAATTATGAAATTTGTTGTTTATTTTTTATTTTAATTAAGAAAACATTAAACAAATCAGTATTTTAAAAAAAATATAATTTTCAAGAATTGCACACCCATCTAAGTAATTCACGCGACGCCACTGATGTATGGATTAAGAATATTTCAAAGTAATGCTACGTTTCCACCGGACACTAATCGCGAGATTTAGGTCAAGAGATTACAAATAAATCCTGAGGTGTTTCCACCAAAAAAAACAAGATTAACTTGACGTTTCACCAGATGTTGTCAACTTCTTCCAAATCGAACAACCCAAAATTGTGATAATAGGAAAAAAATAAAAAGTTTAAATTGATAAAACATGAGTTCCCGAAAGCTTTAAATATTATTAGCTAAAATTTGATTCTACAAAATATACTGAAAAGTTTGATTGTTGCATTTTTAGAAGAAATCGCAAAATTACAGAAAAAAAATTCGGATGTTTTTTTTTTATGACACAATGTCAAATAAAGCTCTGTTTGCTTGGTATTTTTGACATTCCGAGCTGTAGAGAGTGTGTTCACAAACCGGACTCTACATGTAAATCTGGTCAGTTTAGGAGATTAAATCCAAATCTCCTTTTTATGAGATTAACTTTTGTATGATAAATCCCGAGATTTATGCGGGATTTACGGAAATTTTGCTAAATCTCGCAGATAATCTCCAGTGGAAACATAGCATAAGAATGCATAATATTATTTTCTGTTCTTTTTTATCAATTTTCTTTTTAATTTCAGACTATTAAATACTCAAATAAGAACAGATGGACATAAGTTTCTTATATGCAACAGATGTCTTCAATATTTCGGCAATGAGCGTAATTTCAATACGCATTGGCTAGAATGTAAGAAAATTGTTATAGTAAATTACCATCGATTGAAGAGTCTTATTTAGAATATAGTTATTATCAAAGACAGATGGATGTTCCATTTGTAATTTATGTTGATTTGGAATGTAGGTATTCTTAAAGACGTTTTTAATTAGTATGCTTAATTCCATAATAATTTCTTAATGTTCTTAATGTTCTAGTACTTTATCAGCTGTGTTACCTTTTTTAAGAGTTTGTTGTTTGGTATCATTGTTTTTATTTATTCGAAGTCAAATGTCAAAAATCACGAAATGTCAAAATGATTAAATCAATGTACTCTGTCACATATATTTATCAAAAATTACAATTAAAAAGCGATCTTTATAACGTAAGGTGCGATTTTACTTTTCCTCACTCAAGTAATTAAGTGTATGTAAGTGACGTCGAATACTTGCTTTCCACATCCAAATATACCATCTACTACTATAGTTCAAGAACATGTCCCTTGTACATTCAGTTCTTTTATTAAGTGTTCTTTTGACGACACATTAAAAGTGTTCAGAATTTATAAAGGTTTAGATGCATCAAAAATGTTTGTAGAATTGTTAATTAACGATGTTCAACATATAAATGAAACATATTTGTCTGGAAGCCGATGAATTCTCTTACTGAAGCCGAACTAAAATTTCATAACGAAAGTCAATTTTGTCATATTTGTCAAAGTTCATTAGATAATAATCGGGTAGCAGATCACTGTCGACTGTCATCTGACATGCAAATACAGGGGCCCAGCCCATAATGAATGTAATTTAAAATTTAAAATAGCGAAATTTATCCCAGTATTTTTTTATAATTTTTCGCCATTTGTTCATAAAAGAATTCTCAAATATTCCAGGTAATATAAATGTAATTGCAGTGAAGGAAAGGTATAGCTAACTTAGAAAATCGATTAATCTTGTTAATGATAAATCATTTGAGATTCGATTTGTAGATTCCTTTAAATTCATGGCATTTAGCTAGATGCATTGGTTAAGAATTTATCAAAAGATGATTTTAAAATTGTTGGAACTGCCCTGTATGGAGCTGACATAGCAAAGGAAATACCTGTTCTACACAACGGTTACCATCATCATTTCATATTAAAGACTGTATTCAACTCTGATCAACTATCACCATCACAAAGGAGACAGCCACGTTGGCCATATGAGAACCACCATGTTTTACGCTTGGATGCTGGACTCACAGAATTTCATGAAGTTAGAAAATATATTGTACCTTGGTTGCACATAAGAATTCACGTAACGGGTAATCATTTTCCAATGCACAGCATTTGTTATGCTGTTAACATTTGATTTCGTTTGGATAGAGATGTTTTTAATTCTTTTAGGCTGGGACAAGCAGCTTCTTCAATATTGGTCACTTTAATGTTTTCATCCTGAAGCATTTCCCCCTACCTATAGAGTTTTTTTTTTCAGTTCCCTAAGCTAAAGTGTGTTTTGTCAATATGATGACGTCTTTTTTTCTAGTATTTTCAGTAGTATATATGGGTTGGGTCTGGCGTAAGTAAAGTGGTGCTCTGAGGGTGGTGCAAAATGTCCGGTGGGGTATGGTTTGTGTATATAGGTAGGTTTGTATAGATGCTAAGATCCAGTTGTGATTCTAGTCAATACCCACCTCAATTCCTAAATATCCCAAAATAACCGGTTGGGATAGTTGGTATGGTTTGTTTTCTAGATGAGATATATTTGGTTTTCTAGTCAATACCCACCTCAATTCCTTAATACCCCAAAATAACCGGTTGGGATAGTTGGTATGGTTTGTTTTCTAGATGGGATATTTGGTTTTCTACTCCATACCCACCTTGATTCCTTTATAACCCATAATATCCGGTTGGGATAGTTGGTATGGTTGGTTTTCTGGATGGGATATTTGGTTTTCTATTCCATATCCACATCAATTCCTTAATACCCCAAAATTTCGGATTGGGATAGCTAGTTTTCTAGATTGGATAGTTGGTTTTCTAGTCAACACCCATTTCGATTCCATTAAACCCCAATACCTATAAATATAAAAAAAGTGTATCGTCATATGCGGTGAAGTATTCAAAGTTATTATAGAAAATACGTATAGAATAGTTCCGAACAGGGCAGTTCCATAGAGGTCGGTTCCATAATTTAAATATACAGGAAATACGTTTTCTCCACAACGTTCACCATCATCATTTCTTGCTCTATCCTTTATACTAATTTTTCACTTAAGGTTTCCATTCCCAACCAACAATTCATGATACGTTCCATTTCTGAAAACGCATTCTCATCATAAATTTCACTTTTTATTGACAATCGACACAAACAGTCAAAAATCAGCGCAATGACATAATATTCATGTCCCCCCATTCATGCACTTGACACAGGCTATACTATTGACTGAGAAGCGACTTTCCCTCTTGTGAATGGACTATAGATGAAATGTAAAATGTAAACAAAAAATATACGGTATGAAGTACCCTAATTAAATCAAAACGACACTTATCACATCTGTCGAAAATAAAATAAACAACTTAACCGCAGTTGGAACATTCCAAACCAAAATTGCAACACACAACTGTCAATCAAATCTAAACCTAAACCGCAGGGTGGTGGATTCCGCCACACTTTTAGAGTCCCAGAACCTACCTATCCTAGGGGATATTTTGGGGTATAAAGGAATCGATGTGGGTGTTGACTAGAAAACCAACTACCCAATCTAGAAAACCAGCTATCCCAATCCGATATTTTGGGGTATTAAGGAATTGATGTGAATATTGAATAGAAAACCAAATATCCCATCCAGAAAGCCAACCATACCAACTGGATCTCAACTAGAAAAACCAGTACACTAACCGGATCTTAAGTACAAAACCAACTATCACAACTGGATCCTAACTAGAAAACCAACTACACCAACCGGATCTTAACTACAAAACTAACTATCACAACTGGATTCTTACTAGAAAACCAACTATCCCAACCGGTTATTTTGGGGTATTAAGTAATTGAGGTGGGTATTGACTAGAAAACCAAATATATCTCATCTAGAAAACAAACCATACCAACTATCCCAACCGGTTATTTTGGGGTATTAAGGAATTGAGGTGTACAGCGACATCGACCTAGTCAAAAAACTGCGAATTGGACGTTTGAGATGGCTAGGACATGTAGAGCGAATGGACATCAACGCTCCGGCCCGCAGAGTTTTCGACTCCAACCCAGAGGGTCAACGCAGTAGAGGAAGACCTCGCCTAAGGTGGCGCGCACAAGTAGAAAACGACCTCAACCAACTTGGAGTGCGCAACTGGAGGCAGTTGGCTAATGACCGGGCCAGCTGGAGAGGCTTGTTGGTTGAGGCCCTGGTTCACCCCGAACTGTAGCGCCACCTAAGCAAGGAATTGAGGTGGGTATTGACTAGAATCACAACTGGATCTTAGCATTTATACAAACCTACCTATATACACAAACCATACCCCACCGTTCTTCTTTCTATATATTCTCGTTATATTTTTAAGGGTATTTTTCGTTTCCACGAGATCTTATTTCTTTCAAAAGTTAAGGTTAGGTAACATTGTGTATGTATATGACCTTGAATCCAATTCAGGACCTAAATGTGAATTATTGAGAAATTTTTAGTTAAACTAAAAGTTTGCTTTAAATAAAAATCAAAGAATTTTTTTTTCCATCTTTATTTTTCTAAACTGTAGTGCCCCCATGCAAGGGTATTAACACCATTTTCCATTATAATATCTTTTATCATCTACGTAACTAAGTGCAAGTATATTTACAGATTGTGTATATAACAGAAATTTCTTTCATCTTCGTTTGTCGGGTTTTTAGTTCCCCAGGGTGATTTTTTAGCTGGTTCGGTTTTGGCAACACTGGTTTTGACAGCTGACGTGTGTTTAGTACCTTGTGTCACTGTCAAACAGCTTCAGTTTGGCTTGCAATTTAACCGTGGATCGTCTTACAAATGAACAACGCTTGCAAATTATTGAATTTTACTATCAAAATTCGTGCTCGGTTCGAAATGTTCATCGCGCGCTGCTTCCATTTTATGATCGGCATTCTCGACCTTCTGAGCAGTCTATTCGGAAGATTGTGACCAAATTTCGCACCAAATTTACTTTGTTGGACATTAAACCACCAACACGTTTACGTACTGTGCGTAGTGAAGAAAATATTGCGGCTGTATCAGCTAGTGTGACAGAAGACCGCGAAAAGTCGATTCGGCGCCGTTCCCAGCAGTTAGGCCTTTGTTACAGCACTACGTGTAAAATTTTGCGGAAGGATTTGGGCGTAAAGCCTTTTAAGATACAGCTGGTGCAAGAACTAAAGCCAGCCGACCTACCACAACGCCGAATTTTTGGTGAATGGGCTCTTGGAAAGCTGGCCGAGGATCCGCTATTTTATCGAAAAATTGTGTTCAGCGATGAGGCTCATTTTTGGTTGAATGGGTACGTAAATAAGCAAAATTGCCGCATTTGGAGTGAAGATCAGCCAGAAGCATTGCAACAGCTACCAATGCATCCCGAAAAAGCCACTGTTTGGTGCGGTTTATGGGCCGGCGGCATTATTGGGCCATATTTCTTCAAAGATGATGCGAATCGCAGCGTTACTGTCAATGGTGAACGCTACCGAGCGATGATAACAAACTTTTTTTTTGCCCGAAATGGAAGTTCTTGACTTGCATGATATGTGGTTTCAACAAGACGGTGCCACATGCCACACAGCACGCGAAACAATAACGCAATTGCGAGGCGAGTTTGGTGAACAGTTAATTTCACGTTTCGGGCCGGTCAATTGGCCGACTAGATCGTGCGATTTGACACCATTAGATTATTTTTTGTGGGGGTATGTCAAGGCTAATGTGTATAGGGACAAGCCCGCTTCGATTGACGCACTGGAAGCCAACATCCATGCATTCATTCGTGAGATACCGGCCGATATGTGTGAAAGAGTATGCCAAAATTGGACTCAGCGGATGGACTACCTGAGACGCAGCCGCGGTCAACATTTGCATGAAATTATCTTTAAACATTAAATTGCAAGGTTCAAACTATCGATTCAAACAAATATTTCATTCATTTTTTCGAATTTTTTGTGTTTTTTTTTTTAAAAAAGTTCTAAACCTCTTAAAAAATCACCCTATATTATGAATCTTTGATCTAATTATGTACCTACATATTTCCATAAAAAAGTTTCTTTTTATACAAACAATCTCTGTAATCATCAATATTCATACCATCTAGTACAGTTTTCTTAACACCTTTAGCTTTCTTAATTTGTTTACTATTTTCAGTAGCAATTGAATACAGTTTAGATCGAAGACCAACAAATTCTCTTATAATTTCACCATTCATTTCATCTTTCATCATTCCGATTACCTTCTTGTTTTTATTTGGTATATTATACCTATTATCAAATGGATAATCTGATGTATCAAAATTGGTATCATGTCCATCAGTATATCGTTATAGAAATTTTCGGTTTTAATAGAATATACGAATGAATGAATGAATGAATGAATGGATACCATATAATTTAAAGTTATAATTGTGACCATACTTTGGTTTCATATATTCATAGTGAAAATCATATACATCTTCCATTTTGATAAATCAAGAACAGTAAAACCCAAATAAATTGGTTTGTTGTAAGTTACATGAACACGTCTCATTTCAATAGAAATCATGCTGTCAGAGCTCGGGCACCTAACCGTTTTCCACAACTCTCCCAATCTTTTCTTTTGTCTACATTTTCCATCGTTTTACCATAAACATCATTATTCAACAATAGAAATTCTTCTCAAAATCATTTTTAGCTAATATACATACGGTGATGTGTATTCAAATCAATGTATTCTTTTAGCCAACATGATTGCTTAAATCTCAAAATTATGTGTATTTTTTTAAATTTTCAACCCTTGTTTAACGCATTGTTGAAGATTTCTATAGTATATAACATATTTTGATTTATTTGTTAAATCAGAAATGAGTTTACTAAATTTAGCAATTGGACTTCTCTTATTCTCCACGCAAAAGGGAAAATCACTATGTCGTCGTGAAGATGATCTGGATATTCTAAATCAACTTCCAAAATGTAACCGTATTGTGAATCTGATGGTATATTGAACACTTTAAAGTTATCGATTTCTATCCATTCAAATTTGCCATAGGGTAGACTTTGTGACATTGCCCAACCGTATAAGTTATTAGAATCCAAATACATTAAATACTCAGACGGATTTTCTTTATTAAAATCTTTCATGAATTTATTGTTCGATTTGGAGTGTCTGCAACAATATTGCACAATACCACCTCGAATGCCTCTTTGTATAAACGTATACATATTTATATCAGTTAAAAGTTCCAAATTAATTTTTGTTACTTTCAACATGGCATCCCATGATAGACCAGGTGATGCGTAATAATGACTGGGGTCCAGACCATAAATATTTCTACATATTTTTCTGAAGTTCTCAAATATATCGGCCAGTAATAAAACATCTGCTTTAAAATAGATCACCAAATAATCTAATAGACTTTCGCATTTGAAGGTTTGCCATACTATTTTAGCAAATTTATACTCGTCTTCGGTACAACTAGAATTACTAATTGTGCTAAAGAACTTATCGAGTGGTGGGAGCGTTTTATCACTACTTCCAAATCATCAATTTGGGTTTAGAAACAAGCACTCTACAATTGATCGGGTGCATAGAATCAGAGATAAAATCGAAAAAGCATTTGAAGAGAAAAATGTGTGCTCTACAGTATTTCTTAATATAGCACAAGCTTTCGATAAAGTTTGGCACAAAGGACTGATACACAAACTACAAAAGCAACTGCCGAAGCAGTATTCGACCATTCTGTATATCAGATCGATTCTTCAGAATTAAGCACGATACAGAGTGATCAACATTAAGCGAGATTAAAGCTGGTGTACCGCAAGGCAGTGTGCTTAGGTCCAGTTTTATACCTTCTCTTCACTAGCGATTTGCCTGAAAGTGAAGAAACCACCATAGCCTTCCTTGCTGTGGGAGAAACTGTCGAAATAGCAACAAAAATCCTTCAGACGGCAATAAACAATATTTCAGAATGGACTAAGAAATGGCAGATTAGATTAAATGACCTTAAGTCAGTCCATATTAATTTTACGTATACAAACGTACCACACATTCCAGTCTACATAAACAACAATGTAGTAGAATTTTCTAACACTGCTAAATATCTAGGCATGACTCTGTCTAGAGTCTAGACGCTAAACTGCGTTGGAAAGCGCACGTTAAGAAAAAAAAGATGAGTTGAACATGCGATACAGTAAAATGTATTGGCTTATTGGGAGATACTCATCCCTGTCCAACTACAATAAGTTATTGTTATACAAGCAAGCTCTAAAACCAGTATGGACCTAAGGGCTCCAATTGTGGACATGCACATACCAAACAAACTTACAAAAAATTCAGGTTTTCCAAAATAAAGTACTAAGGAACATAGTTAATGCACCTTGGTACATACGCAACGCCGATCTACATAGAGATCTAAATGTTGAAATGGTTGAAGATGAGGTTAAGATGGTTGCTCGGAGGCATGTCAATCTATCGATAATCTTAAGGAATCTGCAAGACACAGTAAGATTCTTTCCAAAGGACACTCAAGTCCATCTTTTATTAAGAGAACGGACGGAACGTGGACGGAATTCACTGACGAATCCTTGGAGCTTCTACTTAACACACACTTTCCTGGTTGTACAGACTACTGTGCAATCCTGCCCAACTTGCGGAGGAATCTTCCCTCCCTCCGGGAAGAAATAGAGCGCATTATAACCAAGAAAAAGATCTTCTGGGCCATTCACAGTTTTGCTCCGTATAAATCAATAGGGCAGGACGGCATTCTTCCCATCATGCTCTAAAAACATAACAGGATAATTGTGGCGCTACTAGTTGAAATTTACAGAAGCAGTATCCTACTGAATCACATACCTCAGTCTTGGAAGTATGCCCGAGTAGTTTTCATATCGAAAGTCGGTAAAAGAGGTCACGAGTCCGCGAAGGACTTCCGACCTATTAGTTTAACCTCCTTCATACTCAAAACTTTAGAACGCGTACTTGACCTTCACATAAGAACAGGCCTTGAAAGGTCCCCCTTATGTAATTCACAACACGCATACCTCAAGGGCAGGTCGACGGAGACCGCTCTTCATGAAGTAGTGCGTACAGCTGAAAGGTCACTCTCCCATCACCAATATACCCTAGCTACCTTCCCAGATATAGAGGGCGCTTTTAACAACGTCCACACTGAATCGATCCAGGAATCTCTAGGTGTAGATGATTTCGTCACCTCATGGATCATTTTCATGCTAAAAACCAGGATCATTGAAGCAAAACTCGGTAACACCCTTCTAACCAAATCAGTCAGCAGAGGAACACCTCAAGGTGGGGTGATCTCGCCTCTCTTATGGATTATGGTACGACGTGGTTGTTCTAATATCAGGAATGTTTCTGATTAGTGAAATCATGGAAAGATCTCTGGGTAAGATTTTCGATTGGGCTACAAGTTGTGGTCTTAGCGTTAACCCAAGCAAAACTGAACTGATGCTTTTCACCACCAAAACCCAAATACCAACCTTCTCACTCCCCCGCTTAAATAACCAAAATCTTCCTCTATTCACCAGCGCAAAGTTCCTTAGAGTCATGCTTGACCCTAAACCCAATATCGAATACCGAGTGCGGAAGGCAATCATAGCTTTCTACCCCTGTAGTAAGACTTTCGGCAAGAAGTGAGGGCTTCAACGAAAGATGGTTCGTTGATTGTACACAGCGGTGATACGTCCCATCCTCACGGATCACTGGTATGGCGGCCCGCATGAAACAAAGACTACAACATCATTGAATTAAGTAGAGTCCAAAGAACGGCTGGAATTGGAATCACGGGAGCCCTTCGATCAAGTCCGACCGCGTCGCTCAATGTGATTCTCAATATTCTGCCAGTGGATCTGCATATAAAAAACAATTGCCGCGTGTAGTGCTGTCAGACTGAAGGAATCTAGATGTTGTTTTGAAAGGCCTTATGGCCATACCAGCATCCTACTTTCCCTTCCTGACGGCATATGTCGTATATCTACGGACTACATTGTACCCAAACTCAACTTCCTTAAAAACTTCTCTGTTCGCTTCCCCTCTAGATCAGAATGGGAGGAGAATGCGGTCGTTAATGAATTCGACATACCTATCTTCAGAGATGGTTCCAAGAGGAATTGTGGAGTAGAAGCAGGCATTTTCTCAACAGATTTAAAAATCGCTAAAATTCTTCGCCTTCCCAACGCAGCCAGCGTCTTTCAAGCAGAAATATTTGCAATTAAGGAGGGTGTAGACTGCTCCTTAGCATAGTTATACCCAGAAAAAAAATATACATCTTCGTCGACAGTTAGGCCGCGAAGGCTATTGGTTCAACTAAGTCGACGTCCAAGTTTGTTGTGGAATGCAGGGACACTCTGACCAGGGCTTGTCATCGGTTTGAAATCACTCTCGCCTGGGTTCCCGGCCATAGGAACATTGAGGGGAATGATAAAGCCGATGAACTTGCCAGACGTGGCTCTGCTCTGTGCGTGCGATGGGATATTTAAAGAGAGTATTCCTCCTGCTGTTCACCTCAAGGGCTGAGACAAGATGGACAAACCTGATGAGCTGCGTCAATTCAAGGAAGATCTGCCGTTGCTGCGCTGACACAAACAAGAGTGAAACAGAGTTCCATATTTTTTGTAAGTGTCCGGCCCTAGCCAAAACCAGACGCAGTGCACTAGGTCATCCCCTTTTTTGATGACCTTTTGGCCATCCAAAGCAATAATTTCAACAAGATTATAAAATTTCTCAACTCCACAGGCTGGTTTTGGGCTCTCTTAACTTCCTTCATCCCCCTTCATTTCAGGTTCCGTTAGTTGTGGTTTCAAAACGGCGCTCAATGCGCTACTTGTAATTTTCCCTCGTCGTTTACGGTAAATACAGCCACCTAAACCAACCAACCAATCAAGTCCAATCTACTATCTTTTGTATACAAGAGATTTTCCTGAACAAGAAGCAACTAGCCTTGCCGCTTTTGCTGATGACAAAGAAATAATGGCAATTGGCGACAATGCGGTGAATCAGCACACAAACTTCAAAGATCCATAAGATCTATAAGTGACAAAAAAAATGGAGAATAAAACTCCATGAGAATAAATCCGTTCATATTAACTTTACCAACATGAAAATAAATACGGTAAGAGTAAATATAGATGGAAAAGAAGTACCGTATGCCAAAAAATCGAATCTGGAAATGATTCAAACTTTTCAAAACAAAGTACTAACAAGTAGTGTTAACGATCCATGGTACATACGAAATGACAATCTACACAGAGATTTAGGGGTAGAAATGTCAAAGAAATATTAAGAAAATATGCGGTCAAGCATTATGACCTATTCCACGAACATGTGAATGCTACAATTCAGGTCATGGTGAAAGAGAAAAGAAATACTTTAAAAAGGCTTAAGAGATTGAAGCCAAATGATTTAGTTACTAATTAACTATGTAGAATATGAATAACGACCCCTTTTCCTTTCCTCTCTTTCTCAATTTTTCCAGCAATGAAAAGGCTTCCTCTCTCGCTGTGCCAACTGTCAACGGGTGCGACGGACAGAAAAGTAGAAAGTAAACCTATTTTATCCTTCGCATTCGGCACATGCGCTGCTTATGGGCCATCTTTCATAAGCTACTGTGTATTCTATCAACCAGTCTCCACAGTAGGAATACTTACACCTTCGCATTACGAAGGCCATCCTATCATCGTTCGTGTCCTCACGATCGGCGTCCTTAGGGTCGATTGTGCATGTCCCCTCAACTACGACTGTGGTTTATATCAGCTCAGCGTCATCGGTACCGTCGTCATCATCCGATGTTGTCGCCTCAGCTACTACGACGACAAGCCCCTCCTCCGGCAGTTCGCACCACGGTCGGAGCTCATTACAGTGTTGAACTTACGCTTATTCCGCTGCATTCCGGGTTTGTCTGAGACAACGTAACACTCGTTCGGCGGTACTCGTCCTATGATGTAGGGTCCCAAGTAAAGCGGCTCTAGCTTACGGGACTCACCTGTTGCTGCCGAATTGTGCTCAACTAACACGAGGTCATCCATCTCATTCTTGGATGGCTCTGCGATGTCGCAGATCGTAGCGCCGTTTCTACACACAAACAAAAGCTCGTGTTGGCTCGCCTTTGTAGTGGAGTTCCTTGAAATGTTCAAACCCGATTGAATCGTTCGCAGCTTATCCGCTCAGTCCATTTCGACATATTGTGCACACTTTAATGCAGCAAGGAAAGTCCTATTACAGCGTTCCACTTGGCCATTCGCTCGAGGGGTCCTCGCAGCGGTCCTGATGTGCTCCATCCCATTGCGTTCGCAGTATTGCTCAAACGAAAATGCTGTCCCACGATCGGTGACCATCCGTCTCCGCAAGCCAAAATATCCCGAAACCTTAATCATCGTATTGAACACCCCTTTCGTGTTCGCAGTCTTTACAGCTAACGATACCACGTATTCAGTGAAATTATCCAACATCGCTAGAGAACGGCCCAATGTGGTCGAGATGGATGGATGGTGTCGAACGTTCGAACTCGATCCGCGCTGTGCAACTCTAGTTCAGTCATCCCGCCTTTCTTTTTGGAGTACGAGCAATCCGCGCAGGACTTGATGAAACTCCGCATTTTGGGAAACAAAAAGGTTTTTATTAGCGTCTTCTTAGCCTAGTGACCCACGTCGTTGTGACAGAGCTTCAAAATTCTCCACGCTATCGCGTGAGGCACCACCCACCTTCCAGTACCTTCCACCAGCCGAAATAACCTGAAATTACTTTTGTAGCTGCTTTTTTCTGGCTTTTGATTCGGACGATTTATGTTCCTTTATATCTCCCGCAACTTAGTGTTCTGCAACTGCATAGAAGCTAGGCAATCTTCATCCGTGATGTGCAGGTTGAGCACGAACAAAGATGCTACTTCCATCGTCTTCCCCTCGTCCGCCGGTTGTCGACTTAAAGCGTAGACATAAGCTGCTTCGCAATCGCCTCGCAATCTTACCACCTTGAAATCTCTTCCTAGCAGGTAAACTCTCTCAACGATCGAGACTGTCCCCAATCGCCAGCACCTCCAATTTTATAGGAATGATACTTCTTTTCATCTTCCGAGAGCTTGCCACTGTAACCGGACGCAACACCGTGTCCTCCTTCGCCCTCTGAAACAATATTCCTGCAAAGCCCACTGCTGACGCATCAGTGTGCACCTCGTGCTCGCAGCTTGGGTCAAACAGCACTAGCAGTGACGGATTACTTAAGATCTATTGAAGACGCTGGAATGCCTCCTCTTGTTGAATTATTCGTGATCTCCTTTGGTCAAATCAGTCAGAGATACTGCCAGCTGCGCATAGTTCTTCACGAATTTTCTAAAGAACCCGGTAAGTCGGTAAGTAAGAACTGTCGCACCTCAAGAACGTTACGGGGTGCTGGGAATTCGGTGATCGCTGTTGTTTTCTTCCGGCTCGGCTTCGAGCCCATCTTTATCCACCTCGTACCCAATAAGTTACGTCAATGGAGTATTATTATCAGCATAAGAAGTGAGAAACAAGTCCAGTCACGGCGGCAAGATCTGCAACACTCGGAATCCTTGTAGGCTCGTTATTAATCTCAGCAAAAATCCTAACATACCTTCCTTCGGGTGTTGTCTATGCGAAGCCAATCGAAATTGTGTATATGGAAATCGCCCGCAGCGAACATTTCAGTATGACGATACTGGGAAACAATTCCTAAGATGGGGTTAGACAGTTGAAGTTGACGAACAGTCAATGCTTGGCCTTCTGTATACGAAACAAGAATGTATTTACTGCTTACGGGCGTTGAATTTGAACCATATGTAATTAATTTCCGCTTTTGAGCAATGGTAATACTGTGGGGGAACTTCATAAGTGATGTCATGACGAACATAAATAGCAATACCCAGGCAGATCAAAATTAGAAGAAATCGAATTTGGATTAACCTGGGGTGGAATTCTGTTAGGCAATAGCGATAGTCGCAATCACATTTTTTGCTCTACGTAAGGTGATCATCACTGTGACTATCGTTTTTTTGTGATCGTTTTCGTGTGACACCTATTTGTGTATATTTTCTGATAAATTACACACATTTTTGTTGATTTTGGTTTCACCAAAAGTGGATATGTTTACTTCGCTACAATTATTTACTCATTCAAGTGATAATGAAGAACATAGAAATTATTCCAATGTGCGCCTCCT
Organism: Cheilosia vernalis; assembly: GCA_949126925.1. Taxonomy (NCBI): domain Eukaryota; kingdom Metazoa; phylum Arthropoda; class Insecta; order Diptera; family Syrphidae; genus Cheilosia; species Cheilosia vernalis. Next base: position 53,598,009 of record OX421358.1, read on the forward strand.
AAGAATAAACTTACGGATCAAATCAATTATAATACAAATTCCAAATACAATTTGAGTTTCATCGTACATTTTCGTTACGGTATCCATGATTATTTATGTTTTTAGTTTCTTAAAAAACTTTCGTTTATTAAAAGAAGGTTTTCTAAATGTCTTGAGATTGCTTGACTTGCCAGTTAAGACCAACGCATGTAGTTTTAGTTCGTTAGTTTAATTGACTATTTATTTCATAAAATATAAATTATTTACAAGTTTTCATTCTTAGTCTATATGGTTTGGCTTAAGGCCGTCTACCAGATTGACACTTAAATATTCCGATCCGTTAACTATGCACATAAGTTTAACAAATTTCAAGTTGTTTGTACATATAATTAAAAGTTTTCATCTATGATACGCTGTCTGTAGTGTAGTGCGCTGGTTAAGTAGTTGTATAATGGTTTCCAGCCTCGGTTACCATTTAAAATGCTCAACAACTCTTCAACCATAAGTACTTGAGCTCCAAAGAAATTGTACCGGAAATCTTTAAGGATGGGACATATAGCGATGAAATGGGACACGTCTTCTCGTTCATTGCGGCTACATAGATTACACAAAAGGGGGAGTTCTGGGCGATGCGGTATATAGTTTAAACTTAGCAGTTCGCCTCTTGCCTTAAAGATAGTTCTCATCATATCAGTAGAGTGACTCGCCAGGAAATAGGTTGACTACTGCGAACTACCTATATAATTTAATTTGGTATAGTATGTCCTGTGTTGCAAAGATGGGGCGTCATTCACAAATTGTTGGTATATCCTATGACCTGTTTTCTCCCGTAGCTCGTAGAACTTGCGTTTCAGGGGAATCAACTGTTCCTCTGGGGTAACCCGAAGATTTAAGTTGCATTGCATTGCTAAGCTCTCCCAGCTCTCTACACATTTTCCTCCATTAAGCAGCATATGGTTGAGAACTATTTTAGGTATTCTGCCTGGCCTCATTCCCATGATTTTTACCACATAGTCGAGATGGAGTTTAAGGGTATCCAGAAAAAGGGGCGCTACTCCAGTCTCCAGATGAAGCATATAGTTAGGTGAACTACTTAGTAATTTAAAAACTCTCCTGATAAAGTACCGAAGAAACTTTTCTACAAGTTCAAATGAACAATATCCCCACACTTGGGCAGCATAAAACAGGATGGATGCTGCTGTAGCACGGAATATTTTCTGCTTCGCTTCATGGTTGACATTTTTATTGCTGATACAACAACCCCAAACTGACCAAATTGCCCTTTTCGCTTCAGTTAGTTTGCATTGCAGGTGTTTGTTCATATTTAAAGTAGGCGTAATCAAGACACCAAGATATTTGTATTCCCGCACAATTTCAATATGATCACCTTGGAACTTCCAACTTTCATTTCGGGAGTATCTGCCACCTCCATCTCTGAATATCATTATCTGCGACTTTGATAAGTTAATCGACAAATTCCAAGTTTTACAATATTCATCTAGCCTGTTGATCATTAGTTGCATTGTGTCCACCGCAACTAACGTGCTCTGTTATGTCATTTATATATAAAATGAATAGTAGTTGTATTAAATTCCTCTGATAGGTTGTTTCCATTCCAGACACAAGCTACGTTGTTTTCGTACATATTTCGACACAAGCTCCTTTGTGAGATCTCTGTTTTTTTCGCCCAGTATCTCTCTCAATTGCTCAACACTGATGCCCGATAAATTTGCCTCAGCCATAATACCTGCGGTTTCTTTCGGGCGTCTTTTCTCAGATTCGCGTTGATCCGGGGAAGTCTCTTCCAGTCCTCTTTTGCTCATTAATTGAGGTTAAGTTTTTCTTCGAAAATAGAATAGTCTTAACTGCTAAGCCTTACTCGGATTATTTTCTTAGTTGAAAACCTTAAGGCTGGTACGCTGATCGAGTGAAGTGAAATTTTCACTCCTCTCCAAAAAGAGCTGTGAAAATAGAAAGTGAAATATTTTGTTGGAGATTTTAGTTTAAGAAATTTATGCAGGGTGACTGAGCTAAAAAAAAATTTCTTTTGTGGCAGTTTAAGAAAATAGCTGGAAGAAACAAATTGGAAACTTCACTTTTTGTGAATCATGTGATACCTACAGTAAAATGTATTGACCTATTGGAAGACATTCATCCGTGATCGACCACAATAACAATAAGTTATTGCCATAAAACCAAATTCTGCAACCAGTATGGACCTACGGGCACCAGTTGTGGCCTTGTGGGTATGACCGTTCCAAACCTATTTCTAAAAAATTAAGGTCTTTCAAAAATATTACAAAGGAACAAAGTCATATTCAATGCACAACGCTGATCTAGATATTGAATCAGTATAGAAAGAAGTCGAACAAGTTCCTTAAATGCACAACGCTTCTCAGCCACGTTAGCTTAGAAACAACCAACTTTATAAATACAGGCAGTGTAATCAGGAGATTAAGGCGGACATGTTGATCTATAAAAATTAGCTAAGTCAATATATTTTCTAACAAAAAAGTTCAGAAATTCTACAAACGAGGGATCTTTCGATTAGTCGCATGGCTAGGCACATTCACATTCGGTTGGCAAAAGTCATTGCTCTCGGGAGGTGTTTTATATCGGCTGAAAGGCCTTCCCTATTGTCGAAGCATCTCTCGCGTACCTACTAGTTCTCGAATGACTTTCGATGATTTTCCCTTCTAGCGAACCTCCAAAAACACAAAAAAAAAAAAGGTTCGTATTTTGTTCATGACAATTTTAATAGTTTTCAATTTGGCAAATAATGCCTGATTTGTAAAATAGACAGGACAGTCGTCAAATTTAAATAATTAACAGTGCATGGAAATTACACATATTTTCAAAGATCATCTGCTGGTATTGCTTGAACAAAACTGGCTAGAAAAATATTCTTGAGGCACCCTGCTTATGGAAAAGGTCATCCATGCCACCAAATATTTGTACACCTAACATTATTGCACTACATTCAATGAAAAAAACAGTTTTATAAGTGCGAAACACTTATTATTCTCTTAAGGAAACATCTGAAATTCCAATAAATTTCTAAACCGCATCCTACAAATCATTTTTCACGCTGAAAAATTGGATTTCACTTGAACTGCGCCTTAAAATGTTTGGTTTAAATGATGTTTTCAATGACTTTTCTTCCGTTGATCTTTGTAGTTGCAATTGCGCTAGTGTCTTAACTGATAATTTATTCGGTAATAACAAATTCTTTATTGTACACCAGAATATCAGAAGTTTTAAATGCATTCCAGACATTGTTTTTGTGTCCGAAATCTGGATATACGAGTTTGAGAAAAACGATTATTTTATGGAAGGTTTAAATTGTTATGCTAACACTAATGAAAATTACGCTGCAGGTGGTGTAGGTTATTTTATAAAAGAGAAAGAGGAATATTTAATTCGTGAAGTCCTTTGTGTTGACTTTTTGAGCGCTGATGTATTAAGGGTTTCCATTGAAATTAAGCATGAGATCTATGTTTTTGTGTGTGTTTATAGATTGCATTTGTTTAGTGTTTCGACGTTTATAGAGGAATTTTCCGGTCTGCTAGAGAATGAAAAATCAAAAAATTTAATTGTATTGGGAGATTTCAATATTAATATATTGGAAAATAGTGAAATTGTTTCGAGTTATTTGGAATTGTTAGCATCACATGGCCTAGAAAACTATATCAATGAACCTACTAGCATTGTCTCAGGTAGATGTTTAAACCATATTTATGGACGCTTAAAAAATGGTTCGTCCAGTAAGTGTATGAAATGCGTTTTTGACCTAATGATTACCGATCACTCTATGACTGGTTTTTTGTTTAACATTTCCAAGAGTTTGCGTAGTCCTAGTTCTGTATCTTGTAAAACACCAACAAAAACAGACTATAGAAAACATAAATACAATCTTACTTATGAGTTATGGGAAGAAGTATATCTGTGTACCGATGTTAATACTTCCTATTCTTTGTTTATTAATTCTCTTGAGAAGCATATTCTGAGCTGTTCCTCTACTTTGCGTCCTAAAAGTAATTGTAAAAGGCTTAAACCTTGGATTTCCTCATACTTATTGAACAAAGTAAAGCCAAAAAACAAACTCAGAAGTAAATGTTATAAGTACCCTGGAAATCTAAGTCTTAAAGAAAAATATAAAAAAGTGTGCACTGTGTTATATGATGAGGGTAAAACTATACAAAACGCCCCATTTGACAAAACGCCCCATGAATCTGGGACGTACATCAGTTTGGTTACCTATATGACTCAAGCTAAGCTTGTTCGAACCAGTTTCATTCACTGATGAATTGCGGTAGTTGGCGGTTGTGTTTTTGTTGTCACTTTGCGAAATTTTTTGTGAAAACAATTTTTGGCGCCCAAACATATTGCGGTAGGTACCTACATTAAAAATTTGATTTCTTCAGAAACAAAAAATGATGCACCAAAGTTTCTTATATACTTATAAAGTAAGTTAAATTATAGTTTCGGCACAGTTTTGCTTATCTCTTAGAAAGGTATGCGATATCCATAATTTTAGTGGGACGTTTTGCACTGCGAAATTTACAAAATGCCCTAGTGGAGTACATCTAAAACGCCTCCCCCAATATTTTGATAAACATCGTCACTACAACTTCTATCGATACTTAGTTTTAATAGAAATGCCGTGGAATTACAAAAGGACTACACTGCGGGCATCATGGTCTGAAAAACACAACCAAAGACGAAGTTTCAGATGAAGATTGTAAAAGGTGTATCAAAAGTACTGAACATTATTACAAGACCGCTTCTTTAGAAGGTTGGATCCAGTGTACACTGTGTCAGGGCTGGTTATATGAATTTTGCCGAAAAGAGAAAAGACGGACAATGCAACGTCTTGTCAATAAATTAGGGCTTTTTACCCAACAACATATTAAAAAACGCCCCACTTAAACTATTTTTTAAAAAAATAGCAAAAATAGTAATTCAACAAATTTATAAAAAATTTCAAATGCCAAAGCCAAGAAAAGAGAGTATTTTCTTTGTATGCAATAATAGATTTGTGATTTTCTTTTATTTTTTGTCTTTTATTGGTGATTTCTTGAAAGTGGGGCGTATTGTATAGTTTTACCCGAAATAAAACTCGAATTTTAATCGTTATAATGCTTGACTTGATTTATTGGTGGTTGGATTGATTCTGCTCTTGAATTGTGCATTTTACAATTTTTACATACTTGACACTTAGTTTGACAACTTTATATTGACATAAGCAAATTGAACGTAAACAAATAGAATAACATCGAATGGGAAAGTTACATTGAAGTATAACACATTACATTACATTTGATTAAATTACATTTTATTGATTTGAACACATCATTCTCCCCGCCTGTGAACGATGTTCACAATGTCCATCGATTACGTCACGTTACGTTGTTCGCCTCAGTGCCGATCCTGACCATAGTGTATTCAGCACGCACATACCTGTCTGACCCTTCTAGCTCACATGTAAAAAGAGAGATAAGATTATAACACAGATAATAATAAACCATGGTAATGGTAACAACGGACTGCTCAGAGTGACAGCTACATTGAACATTGAAGAAAATAACAAATACTACATTCATCTCCTTCCATCTCATAATTTGAATTTTTGTAGTCTTGTTGCACTTATCGTCGCGTCGGTAATTATTCGAAATTTTATTTTATTATAAGCGCGCGAAAAGTTGTCTTTTTTTGTTTTAAACTAGTGCTTCTAATGTACATAAAGTTAATCAGGTAAGTTGTTGTAATTAAGTTATGTTTTTATGTGAAAAAAACCGTGTTTTTATTTTGCGACAAGTAGTTCCATTTGATTTACTCTAGTTTGTGTGTGTGTCCATTTATCAATGGGATTTTCGTTTGTTTTCTCCTTCGTTTCTTCTTGTTGATTGATTGGTAGGATATTAGCGAAGGGGGCGTGGGGTGCGGGAATTTTGTGTGCAATTTACGGTGTGTTGTCTTTGAATATTTCGATTAGCGGACTGTACATTATGATGATAGTGTTATGTTTTTATTTTCTAGTGTTTACAGATGATGCATGTTGATATACGTAGATGTTGCTGTTGAAACGCTGTTTGGTAAATAGTAGTTATAAGCATGATAATTTGTGCAGGGTGTTTCGTTATTTATGATTGTTATTTTTTTTTTATTATTATTTTTTTTTGAAAAGTAAGTTTATAAGTGGATTACAAGTATTGTTTTGGTGATGTGCTCCATTATCCGATTTTAATTGCGATGTATATTGTGTTTAAATGAATGCAAAGTAAAAGGTGATTTGATTAAGTGTAGGTAATTAGTGTGCTCGGTGAAACAGATTGGAATAAATGTGATATCATCTAGTGTTATGACTCAGTGATATCATACAAGGTTGATTGAGTTTATTACGTTTAATGATTGCCCTTGAATGAGTGAGTTTGAGTGAGTCTGATATCCGATGAGTGCATGTGTTATCGTGATATCAATATATCAATAAAGCATTTCCGATTGAGTGAAAATGATATTGCGAAATTGATTGAGTTTGTTTTTCAATGACTGAGTGTGATATTTGGGTGCTTGGGTAAGTGTGTTCTGACTTCCGGGTGATTAATTGAGTGAATGTGCTTTCTATATGGATTGGTTGAGCTCTTTTTTGCAGGTGTGTCATTTGTGTGTCAAAGTAGGTTGAATGAAGGAAATATGAGTGGGTTCTTACTGTGCTTATTTGCGGATGTTGGTTTCGTAAATGAATAGAAATAATTGTTGTGAATTGTGCTGTGGTGTGATGATGATAATTATTTGTTATACTGTTGAGTCATCTAGTGTACTCTCATTCGATGGTAAACGGCATATTTTAGTGATCGGTCTTTTGCATTCTCCATTTTCGGTCCTCAATTTAACCACACGAATCATGTTATCTGCTCCTAGATATGTTGTACTGATGCGACCGAGTCTCCATTTAGAAGGTGGTAAACGCTCATCTTTTATTAAGACCAAGTCACCAATCTTCGGTTGTGCTTCTATTTTGAACCATTTTGGACGTTGCTGTAAGCGAGCTAAGTACTCTCCGCTCCACTGCTTCCAGAAATTGTGAACAGCGAATTGAATTCTTTTCCACCTGTCGATACAAGATGCTTTCTCCGATGTTAGGTCTGCCTGTGGTATGAGTTGGGCGGATGTCCCAATTAAAAAATGTGAAGGAGTTAATGCAGTGAAGTCATCGATATTTTCGAGGCCTCTTTATTAAGACATGCTTCTATTTGCGCTAGAAGCGTGCTGAGTTCCTCGAATGTCAGCGTTTCGTTTTTGACGATCCTTTTAAGATGAAATTTTACTGATTTCACTCCAGCTTCCCATAGCCCCCAAAAGTGAGGAGAAGCAGGAGGAATGAAATTCCATTTAGTTCCGATAGCAGTCGATGCCGTAGTAACCTCCCCCTAATCTAGATTTGCTGCCTTGAGCATTCGTTGCAACTCCGTGTTCGCACCCACTAAATTCTTCCCACAGTCACTATAAATTTCAGCGCAAATTCCTCGTCGAGCTGTAAATCTTCGGAATGTAGCCAGGAACGCTTGAGTGGTCATGTCACTTACTGCCTCCAAATGAATGGCTTTTGTTGCCAAAATGGTTGTCTGTTCTAAGAATGATAGGGTGTTGTTGATCAACTTGAAGATCAGAGTTTTGCAATCTTCCTCCCACTCTCAAAATCCCCAGATTATCTATGAATGGGTTAAGAGATCGAAATGTCCTCAAAGTTGATGGCTGGCCTTGATGTTGGAGTACACCGAGTTCCTTACAAAACATTTCCTTCTGTACGAGTTTAATATATGTCACAGTAGACCGTTGCATTTCCGAAGGAGAAATCGGTGTTAAGTTACGAAATTGAGTTGGTTTTTGTGTATTGCAGATGAATCTCCAGCAATACGATGTGATTCGCAATAATTTCTGCAGTTCGGAATGTTTTTCTAACAGTGCAAGAAATTCATTTTTAGGATGGATTAAGCATTGGGTATGTATTTTAATCGGACGTATTTCTTCTTCTGTAACAAGGGTTGAGGGTTGACTCGGAAGGCAAAAATGCCATGAAGTCTGCAAGAACTCTGGCCCTTTTTGTGAGCCTCTGAATTTCAGCGACCCTATTGGCAATGAAAGTTTTCCATTTCGACGGTGGTGATGTTATCCAACACAGTGCTATGGTAGAATCGGTCCATGCAAATGTCTTAATGTTACCCAATTGCAAAGTCTTAACGGTGTAGCTTAATAGTCGTGCTAATATCACAGATCCACAGAGTTCTAACCTAGGCAGTGAGACGGTATTTAATGGAGCAACCCTTGTTTTAGAAATAATGAGGTTAGTATGGATGTTTTTATCATTGTCTAAAACTCGAAGATACACTACAGCCCCATATGCCTTCATAGATGCATCACTAAATCCATGGAGCTCATAAGTGTTATTCCCTTCCTGAGTGAAAATCCAACGTTGAATTCGGATACCGTCTAAAAGGGGTAACTGTGCCCGGTATGAAACCCATTCTTTCTGTATTTCTAATGGAATCGGATCATCCCAGGTCAAACCACTCAACAACAACCGTTGCATAAGTATTTTTGCCCAGATCACACATGGAGAAATCCAACCTAATGGATCGAATAACTTGGCAATAGTTGAGAGCATGGTTCGCTTTGTAACCTCAACTGAATCTCTAGACACCCATTGGAATGAAAAGCAATCGCTGGAAGGAAGCCATTTGATACCTAGCGTTTTAATATGCTCTGACGAATCGAATGGTAGTAGGAAGTCAACCTCGCGTTCATTAGGCGGTATCAGACTTAAAATCTCTTCTCTGTTACTGGCCCACTTGCGGAGATGGAATCCTGCTGACTTAAGCACCTCTGTGATTTCAGTTAATTTTTCCTGAGCCTTCTGAATGGAATCAGCCCCAGTGACGAGATCGTCGACGTACATATCTTCTTGTATCATCTGAGCCGCTAACGGATACCTTTGCCTTTCGTCGTCAGCTAACTTGTTCAATGTACGAGTTGCAAGATATGGGGCAGAAGCAGTTCCAAAGGTTACAGTCCTTAACCTATACATCTTGATTGGGTCTGACTTGCCTTCCCTCCAGTAGATCAGCTGATAATATGAGTCTGCCTAACTCACCTGGATCTGCCGACACATCTTTTCAATATCAGCTGTTAAGGTAACCTTGTATCTTCTCCATCTCAAAATAATATCAATAATGTTTGCTTGTGTTTTAGGTCCAACCATAAGGTGATCGTTTAAGGAAGTCCCATCGGTAGTCTTAAAGGCAGCATCGAAGACTACACGGAGTTTTGTTGTCGTACTGGACTCCTTAAACACCGCATGGTGCGGCACAACATAATGATACAGTGATTTGAGGACTTCATCCAGATTGATATCCACTTCCACCATCTGACCTAGCTGTAAGTACTCCACTATACACCTTTTGTATTGATTATGTAGAGTTGGATTGTTTTCGAATCTCCTTTCCAGCTGGTAGAATCTTCGTAGTGCTCCTTCCTTACTAGATCCTAGTGAAGGATGAATATCATTCTTAAATGGGAGTGATACCTCGAACCGTCCGCCTGGTAAACGTCTGGTATGAGTACGAAAATGTTCCTCGCATGCAGCATTTTCTTCATTTTCAAGCTCCTTAAACGGCACCTCTTCTATTTCCCAAAACTTCCTTAATTGTGTATCAATGTCTAAACGCTGTAAGAAACTATTGACCTGTTCTGTTTCAAGAGTGGCCCTGCCTGAAATTATCCATCCAAGCTGTGAATTCTGAGCGATTGGAGCTACGGGCTGATCTCCTCTAATTATTTCTGGTAGAACCACATCGCAATAGATTTCATTGCCCAGAAGAAGGTCAACATTAGCTGGTTTATAGAACATTGGATCCACCAGTGTTAGGCCTTCAATGTGTCGAAGGTTAGTCGGAACCACTTCCTTGTAAGAGCCCCGTCAAGGTCTTGAATACAAATGCTCTTGCAACAGTCTCAAATTTCGAGGTCACAGAGTGAAGATGTAAGTCAACATAATTTTTGCAAGACCCGTTTTTTTACATTTCCTAATCCAGCAGTTTCAATTAAGGTGCGATGTTTCTTGAGGCCCAGAAGAGTAGCTGCAGCTTCGGTTATAAATGTTGCCTCAGATCCGGAATCTATCAGCGCCCTCAAGTTGACATACTGCCCAGTTGATGACTTTACTCCGACGACAGCAGTGGATAATAAAATTTGTAAATTTGTGTGTTGTGATATATGGTGATTGCGAATAGATGAACTTGTGCACGGTAATTCATTCTGCGGATTGAATGAAAGTGCATTTGGATGTTGTATATGACTGGATGTCGTTAGAATTCCCTGGTTGTGCTGCTGATAAGGGATTCGATTCAGACGCTGAAATATGTGAGGTGTGATTGCGTTCGGTGTTATAATGCAGAAGAGAATAGTGTTTTTGCTTGCAATAATAACACCGTCTTTGACTGGGACACTGTTGAACTTTATGGTTATAGGCCAGACAATTTTCACAAACGCCAAGCTGTTTCACAGTTCTCTGCCTAGCATAATAATCCAACCCTATAAAGGAGTTGCATGTTCTAAGTGAATGTTGGCCTTTATGACAAACAGAACAAATAAATTTTTCCCGGTTTGTTGGTTTGACATAGAGAACATTGTGATTCACCTGACCCTTTTGAAACGATGACCTTGACCTTGGTTTGAATTGGTCAACAACTTCCAATGAACGAAAGCGTGTTTCCAGAAAACTAGAAAATTCCGTAAATTTTGGAAGTTCCTTAGTCATTCCTAGTTTCTCTTCCCATATTTGTTGTGTATGTGCGGGTAGTTTTTGTAACAACGTATAAATTACTACTGAATCCCACTGATCCACTGGAATTCCTAAGTTAGTTAAGGAATGGAGAACCTCAGTTGATTTATCGAGTAAGCCCTTAATGGCATTTGAACTTTCGGCGTGAATCAAAGGTTGTTAGAAGAACATTTTTAGTTGTGTATTGACTAAAATACGTTTGTGGTCATAACGCGATGTTAAGATAGACCATGCCTGCTTATAATTGCCATTATCGATTGTTAAATGTTGCAACAATCGTTCAGCCTCACCCGTTACACTTGATTTTAGATAGTGCAACTTTTGTGTCTCAGAGAGCGAAGAATTATTATGCACCAATGAGACGAAAAGATCATGAAATGATCGCCACCTATCGTACGCACCAGAAAAAATCGGAGGATTGATGCAAGGGAGTCTAATCTCGTTGAAGCTTGCATTAGATGCGAGAGTCGGATTATCTATTTGTTCTTGTGATTGCCCTTTGGAATTAGTGGCTTCACTTCGATTTCTATTTAACCCTTCTTGATTTTTATCTAATACTTCTTCAGGTGGATACCCAGGGGAACATAAGTTATCTAACCTATCTAGTTCATCTAGCATTGCGGATTTGTATAAGAGGTAAGTTTCCATAACCTTATCATATAAATCTTCACACTCCTTTAATACATCTTCATCCAGATCAGAACTGTCGATGTCATCACGGTGTTCGCAGATGTTTCTAAAATTATCTTCCAAAATATTCAATCTACTGGTTATATAATTCCTGGTTTTAGTATCATCACTCAATTTCCCGAAGCTCACAAAATCTTTCTCGACCTGAGCACACACTTTCTTCAACAATTTAATCGCGGAGGTAACACTCATATTGTTCAATTGATTTTCTATTAAAATGCGTAGTCAAATTAAATGTAAAAGAAAATTGCACTCACTTTGTTCGTAGTTGCTTCTAGATCGATCTCAATGGATAACGTTGTAACAGGATATGATTCCAACGGTGTACAAAATTGAACGGCACACTAGACTCCAATAACAGTGGTTGATTCCAACGGCACACAATTCAATCCAATGCAAAGTTCAGACGTACAAACTCAAAAAAAAAAAAAATGGCAAAAAAAAAAAAACCCAGGTGTGTGTATAAATATGGGCTTAATTTGAAGCAAATCGTACTCACTCAACTAATTTTGTTTAATATTCTCAAAATGATTCTCCAATGTCGTCAATCTTCTTAGACTTTTAACATATAATAGTCCACAAGAACAAAACTCCAACGGAATGATGATTCAGCACAAAAACGGCAAACAGCAAATGTTAGCGGAACAATCCACAAGAACCAAGACTCCAACGGAACGATAAAAACGGCAAAATCCACAAGAACAATATTCCAACGGCAAAAAGGGCAAATCTCCGACGGCACAGAACTCCAGAGCACAATTTTTCCAACAGCCAAAGCACAGCAAGATTACTCCAAATAGTCACTAGTATGTTTTAATGAACTGTATTTCAAATGTTCGGCTCGAACGGACCAAAATGTTATATGATGAAATAAAACTCGAATTTTAATCGTTATAATGCTTGACTTGATTTATTGGTGGTTGGATTGATTCTGCTCTTGAATTGTGCATTTTACAATTTTTACATACTTGACACTTAGTTTGACAACTTTATATTGACATAAGCAAATTGAACGTAAACAAATAGAATAACATCGAATGGGAAAGTTACATTGAAGTATAACACATTACATTACATTTGATTAAATTACATTTTATTGATTTGAACACAACACACTGAACTTAAGAAGGAAATCCCAGTTTGTAGGGATAATTATTACCGCTCTAAATTCAATTCGGCTAGAGGTAGCTTAAGGAATAAATGGCAAATAGTAAACAGTATATTAAACAAAAACACTGTTACAAAAAAACCGTCTGTTATTCGTATCGATGACTGTGTTGTATCTGACAAACTTGTCATTGCAGATGCTTTTAACTGCTATTTTACTAACATTGCCACCAGTTTGCAACCATGGACTGTCCATCCGTCTTGTCGTATTTGCTCGACAACTGGTTGCTTTGCTGAACCAAATTTCTGTAATAGTTTTGTATTTGAAGCCATAACTCCACTTGAGGTTTTAAAAGATATCGGTACCCTAAAAAACACTAACCCATGTGGTGCTGATGGTAATGCATTGCTCAAAAATGTTGCTTGTTTGGTAATGGATGTTCTGTCACACATTTTTAATCGGTGCATACTCGAAGGGGTTTTTCCAGATGAGCTCAAGGGTGCAGTTGTAGTACCTTTATTTAAAAAGGGTTCTGCTGTGGATGTATATAACTATAGGCCTATCTCACTTCTTCCAGTGATAAGTAAAGTTTTTGAAAAGCTTGTAAAAAACAAGCTAGTGAGCTATCTCACGAAAACTCAGTTTTTTAAACCAACCGAAGATGCACTTTTGCAGTTTTGTAGCAATATAATTTCAAACCTCGACAGTAAAAAGTGTACTGTTGGGTTATTTGTTGATACATATCACCAAAGCGTTTGATATGGTCGACCACTACATTCTACTGGAAAAACTTGAAAAAGCAGGAATTCGTGGCTTCATGTTGGACTGGTTTAGATCTTACCTTAAAAATAGGTCACAAAGTGTGAAGGTTGATGATGTAATTAGTGATCCATTGATAATCAACTTAGGCCCATTTTATTCACTATCGTTCAACTTGCCGATGACTCCGAGGTTGATCAACTTCGGAGTTGATTTGAAGGAGAGAGTTGAGCGGCAAGTTGAAAATTGCTTTTATTCACTACTTTAATTCTCAACTCCGCAGTTGAAACTCAAAAGTTGGTCTACTTGCAGTTTCTAAAATATCCCTGGGATATTTGTGACAGATGACACACAATAGGTCTGTTCTTTTACTTTTAAATCTTAAGCTAGGTATGTTCAGTTAATAGTTTTTTTTTTTGTTTTCATTCGGTGGTGAAGTCTTGATTAAGAAGAACGTAATAATAAAACAATAAAAATGCAAAAATGCAGCAAAAAGATGCAATTGCGATTATTTTGGCCGCGTACGTATTTGAAAGCAGAGAGGAAGATGAATAGAAGCCGTGTTTTATTATCAGCGTGATCTGATCCGAATCAGATCACGAAAATAAAACAATACGGATCATAGACGAGTTGTGGCAACCGTTGCTTTCAAAAGACGACCATGCTACCAGCCATATTGCAAACATTCTGTACAACGACATTTCAGTTGCTTGTCGGGGGTGTTGCCATATCAGTCAAATTAATCATTTTTAATTTTTGAAGGTGAGAGTTTTTTAAGAACTTATTTAAAGTGTTTACAATCAGTTCGAAATATAATGAAAACCGCAGTTTACACATCTGGTCCGCTTAGATTGGAATAATTCTTAGACAAAGCATTATACTTTTCATAATTCTCTCTCTGCACACACACAAAATACGTTTGATTGTTAAAATAAAATCGGAACTTCACGTAAATTTAAAGCTGTATGTCCAAAAAACTCGGCGAAAACAGTTGCAGTTATAAAATAGTTTAAATTTATGCAGCCTGCTAGTTTACATTTTTCATTAGATATTCCGAGATTTTCTGGACATTTGTATCTACCTGATTTATACTTTATGTAAAAACAAAAAACAACTATCACCTTTCTGCCGGAAAGCTTGTGAAACAATAATTATTTACGAACTGCGACAGCGACACATTTCATTAACAATTTTTTGTTAAACATTTACTTAAAAAATTATGGAATATTTCGCTGGTATGACAACCTTTACAGAATTAAAAAGCAAAATCTCCAAGGGCGCGAAATTTATTGGATGTAAAAAAATGCTTATTGATTTTTTGTGCTATGAAGAGTATTGAATTTTTTAGTCTGGCAACGTGACTGTGTGGCTATCTTTTACAGGCACACCAACATTCAAGAAAGAAACAAAAAGCGCCAAACAGCGCTGCGAGCAATAGTAGAAATAATTTTCAGATCATGGTTCATGATCTCGATGAGAAGCAAGATCATATGCTGTTGTTGTAAGTGCATGTAAATCGATGATCTATATAGATCATGGCTGATAATAAAACACGGCTAGACACACAAATTTCGGCGTGTTTCGACGAAGGGTTGAGTGGCGAGCATTTCAGCTACGGCAGCCTATATGCTTCCCCTATCTATCGGGGCAAATTTTCGGTAAATTCATTTCCATACCTGATTCAATGTACACAATGCACAGAAAACACCAAAGGCCTGGGATTCTGTTGCTACCAAATTTAACGAACTGTGGCAATTTCGAAACAGCATTGAAGCAGTGGATGGAAAGCATTTGGTAATGATCGCACCACTCTATGGTGACAGCATATTTTATAATTTAGTTTATGTCTTCCACAGAATATTTATATTAAAAATAATTTCTGAACAAAATGTTTTTATCTTAATATTAGCGAAAATAAACAACAATAAAGATAAGACAAAAAGCAACTAAAAAGGATCATAAACATTTCCAGATACTTTTACAAGCATCATAAAACAGAAAATACAAAATATACCTAAAAGAAAAAGTTATTAGGAAGGATCATAAATATTTCTAGATCTTTTTGCAAAGGTCATAAAAGGAAGAATATCTACAAATGACAAAACAAAAAGCCATATAAAGGATCATAAACATTTCCAGATGTTATTGCAAGCATTATAAAACGGAAAACAGAAATTGCGCTCGTCTTCTTCGGTGCGCGAATCAGACGAAGGCCAATCTTCCCAAAAATAGTGTGAACGATACATAGTTTAAGTTTCAAATATTAATATTTTGATTTGAAGTTCGCACAGTCACAGAAATGTTTAACGCAATAAACACAAAGAACAATAATTATGAATGCTCTTCACGTCTGCACTATCCTACCTCTCCATTAACAATGCCGTTCAGCCACACATCTCCTTGTGCATTGTGTATGTGTTTTGTGTTATTGTAATGTCGACTCTTATCTCCCGCATGCGGTCTCTCTCTCCGATGTACAAATGAGATCCAAAAATCTGACATTTTTGACGTCAAAATCCCAAGTTTGCTCTACAACGTCTACTATTTCGGGGAGTTGAGAAAACCCACAGTTGATTAACTTTCGGTTTTCTCAACTTCGGAATATCCAAAGTTGAGCGAGTCAACTTTGAGTGAATAAAAGTAATTCTCAAGTTGAAAATAAAAATCCCCAAGTTATCTTCAACTTCGAGTGAATAAAATGGGCCTTAGGGGTTGGTTTGTTGGTTTAGGTGGCTGTATTTCCCGACGAGGGAAAAACACAAGTAGCGCATTGAGCGCCGTTTTGAAACCACAACTAACGGAACCTGAAATGAAAGGGGGTGAAGGAAGTTAAAAAAGCTCAAAAAGTGGATGCTTTGGATGGCCGAAAGGTCATCAAAAAAGGGATGACCTAGTGCACTGCGTCTGGTTTTGGCTAGGGCCGGACACTCACAAAAAAGATGGAACACCGTTTCACTCTTGTTAGTGTCAGCACAGCTACGGCAGTGGGTATTGTGGGGGATGCCAAGCTTGGCTGCGTGAGTTCCTAAAGGCCAATGACCCGTACTAATTGCCGTTAGTCTGGCGACATCTATACGAGTTCTGGCTAAAAGGCTATTTGTTCTGGCATCATCGTAGATTGGCCAGATCTTCCTTGAAATGACACAGTTCGTCAGGTTCAACCATCTAGTCTCAGCCCATGAGATGAAGTGCAGGAGGATTTCTCTCTTTACATATCCCAGCGGAGGGAAAACTTCCTCCGCATGAGACATGCACAGAGCTGAGCCAGATCTGGCAAGTTCATCGGCCTTCTCATTCCTTTCAGACGAGAGTGATATCAAACCGATGACAAGCCCTGGTCAGTATCTCCCTACATTCCACAACAAGTTTGGACGTTGACTTAGTTGAACCGACAGCCTTAATCGCGGCCTGACTGTCGACGAATATGCCTATTTTTCTTTTGGGAGTCGCACTGTTGTGGAGCAGTCTGCACGCCTCATTTATTGCAAGTACTTCTGCTTGAAATACACTGGCTACGTTGGGTAGGCGAAGACTTTTAGAGATGTTTAATTCTGTTGAGAAAATGCCTGCTCCTACTCCACATTCCATCTTGGAACCATCTGTGAAGATAGGTATGTCGAATTCATTAACGACTGCATTCTCCTCCCATTCTGATCTAGAGGGGAATCTAACAGAGAAGTTTTTATGGAAGTCGTATTTGGGTACTATGTAGTCTGTAGACATACGACCTATGCCGTCAGGAAGGGAAAGAAGGATGCTGGTGTGGCCATAAGGCCTTTCGGACCAACACTTAGATTCCTTCAATCTAACAGCGCTACACGCTGCAATGTTTTTTATATGCAGATCCACTGGCAGGAAATTTAGAATGACCATTAGGGCAGCGGTCGGACTTGATCGCAGGGCTCCTGTGATTCCAATTCCAGCTGTTCTTTGGACTCTACTTAATTTAAGGACGTTAGGGGTACCCCAAGGTTCTGTCCTAGGTCCGATCCTCTTTCTTATTTACATTAACTCTCTTTTTATGCTTGATTTTAATGGTGTTCCAACTGCTTTTGCAGATGATGTAGGTTTCGCATATGGTTCGGCTAGTCGCCTTGATCTGGTTTCCGATATAAATTGGGACCTTATACCATGTTCCCACCAACGTGATTTAGCTCGTATGATTTATAAATCACGAAAGGAGTCTCCACCGAATTTTACGTGATTTAGTTTGACATCCAGAAGAAAGAATTCGTCCACTTCGAAGAGGGTAGTTTTTTTTCGTTGTTTTTCTTTTGTTATCACACCTCTGCCAAAAATAAAACAATTTATGATTGTTGTACTTAATAAAAATACCAAAACACACCGAAACACGAAGAAAATTGACTTTGGGATAAAATTTTTGACATTTGTGTTGTTTTTTTTTTGTTTGTTGAATAACATTGAATTGAATTGAAAGCGCTGCAGGTATGTTCGATTTTATTTTGTGTGAATTTGCGATGACAGATACGTAATTAAAAATTAAACACGTCTAAATCACGTAATTAGTAATCACGAAAATGTATGGTAAATCACGTAATTTATGAGATGATTTAGCTAAATCAAGTGGATTTAGCTAAATCACGTTGGTGGGAACATGGTATAAGGCATTTGTTATTTATTACCCAATGTTGTAGAAGAGTAATGCTGTAGAGAAAAACAAATCAAAAAAGTTGAAGTTGGAAATTTATTAGTAGCACAAAGCAACAGGAAAACAGGGAAAAAAGTATTTACACAACCACAATGAGGGACAAAAACAAGACCACTAATTAAACTTACAAAAATTACACCCACCAACGTGATTTAGCTCATATGATTTATAAATCACGAAAGGCGTCTCCACCGAATTTTACGTGATTTAGTCATTGACATCCAGCAGAAAGAATTCGTCCACTTCGGAGAGGGTAGTTTTTTTTCGTTGTTTTTCTTTTGTTATCACACCTCTGCCAAAAATAAAACAATTTATGATTGTTGTGCTTAATTAAAATACCAAAATACACCGAAGGTTAGGTTAGGTAAATGGGTAGGTAGAGCAGGATGAGCCCTGCAATACCTCACTTAGGTCCTCGTGGACCCATTGTGATGCCCTTCATTCTTTAGGGGTTACCCGTTGGTGTACCATCGGTGGTCTCCATCATCCTCCTTTGTGGTTATATGACGCTGTCTAGCCATCCCGATCTCCTCAGAAACCTGCAAAGATCAGACAGAGAGACATCAGAAAGTTCATGTACGTCATGGAAGTAGTAACTTCCAAGTGTTCTGTTCCTCAAGTGACAGAGAGACGGGCAATGACAAAGGAAGTGAGGTGTGTCCTCGTGGACCTCCTCGTCTTCGCAGCCTCTACATATGTCGTCATCTTTGAGATTTAGTTTCATTAAGTGGCTTCTTAGGTAGTTGTGGCCAGTCAGAGCTCCCACTAACTTAGATAGCGATGACCTATCAAACTGTAGAAGTTTGTTGGTCCGACCTCTGTTGTATTCTGGCCAAAGCTTCCTTGATATTTCACAGGTAGTGAGTTCTTTCCACCTGTTGTTGGTTTTCATTCGAATTTTGTTCTCCACTCGCTCTCTAAGATTGCAAAGTGGTGGCTTGATCGATTGAAGTGCTCTGTCAGGATCCATTTTGGATCCCTCTCTCGCCAGTTCATCCGCCCTCTCATTGCCGGTTTTGTCACTGTGTCCAGGGACCCAGCAGAGATTGGTGGTGTGCTGCGAGCAAAGAACTTTGAGCTCCTCGCGGCAGCGGTGGACTAATTTGGATTTTATTTCATTGGCAGAAACTGCTTTTATTGCCGCCTGGCTGTCAATGAAGATGGTAATATCGCTGCCTGATATTGCCGATATCGACGCCCTACGGGCCGCTTCTGCGATTGCCAGAACCTCCGCTTGGAAGACACTACTGCTATCAGGGAGTCTGATGGAGCAATGTATATTTAGTTCCTCAGAGAATATGCCGGCACCAGTTCCACAGTCCATCTTTGACCCATCTGTGTAGATGGATATTGATTTTCTTTTTGTGGGTTCATTAGTGTTCCATTCTTCCCTACTCGGAAAGGAGCAGGTGAATGGTCTGTCGAAGTCTAGACGGGGAGTCATATAGTCGGATGTGACGACGCTCCCTACGTATTTGCCTAGTATCTTTGCATGCCCAAAATTGCAAGGGTTCCAAGTGTTTATTTGGCACAACCTTAAGGCACTTTTGGCAGCAGATTCTTCCATGTATAGGTCTAGAGGTGTCAGATTAAGGATTGCCTCTAATCCAGCAGTAGGTGTCGTTCTCATGGCGCTGGTTGTCCCTATGCATGCTATTCTTTGTATTTTGGTCATCAACTTAAGATTGGTCGATTTGTTGGCGGCTTGCCACCAGACTATACTACCATATGTCAGTATTGGTCGCACGATTGCTGTGTACATCCAGAGGATAATGCTGGGGTTTGGTCCCCAGCTTCTTCCGAAGATGCGGTTACATGCGTAGAAGGCATTCGCTGCTTTCTTAACTCTTTCATTAACATTCGGCTTCCAATTAAGTTTTCTATCAAGGATAATTCCCAAATATCTTGCACTATCTGCTACCCTTAGGGGTATACCTTCCAGAGTTGGTGGCTGGAATTGCGGTATTGTTCTTTTATTCGTGAACAAGACAAGCTCGGTTTTCTGCGGATTGACCCCAAGGCCGCATTGCTTTGTCCACGTATTTAATTCCCTAAGGGAGTTACCTAACAGGTCGCTTACGGTCGGTAAAAACCTCCCTTTCGTAAGTATAACTACATCATCTGCATATGCAGTTACCTTGACTCCCAAGTTGTCAAATTTTATAAGTATTTCATTGATGACAAGGACCCAGAGTAAGGGGGAGATGACTCCTCCTTGCGGAGTGCCTCTCGAAGCTGTTACTCTGAGGTCAGTGTCACCTAATTTCGCGTTGATATTTCTTTCTCCGAGTAGGTTCACGATTACATTTGTGAGAGATTGATCAACATTCGAGTTCTGAAGACATCTCTTCACTGCGCAGATCTTAACATTATTGAAGGCTCCTTCAATGTCTAGAAACGCAGCTAGTGTATATTCTTTGTCGTTTAATGACTTTTCTATAGTGCTTACGACCTCATGCAATGCAGTTTCAACTCCTTTGCCTTTTGTATAAGCATGTTGAGCCGAGGATAACACATTGTCGTCTAGCCGGTCACGTATAAATACGTTTAATAATTTTTCAAAGGTTTTAAGAATGAACGATGTCAGACTTATAGGCCTGAAGTCTTTGGCAGTAGTGTGGCTGGATTTGCCTGCCTTCGGAATGAAGACAACTTTGACCTCTCGCCAGGCTTTGGGAATATAGCCGCACTCTAGACTGCGAATAAAGATTCTTTTAAGAACCGGTATAATGGTGGTCTTAGTTTTCTGGAGCATAATTGGAAAAATCCCGTCGCATCCAGGGGATTTGAACGGGGAGAATGTGTCAATTGCCCAGATTAGTTTTTCTTCAGTTATGAGTTGTTCTGGTATTGTCGTTATTACGGTATTATCTCTTGACTGGTTAGTTTGGTTAGTGGTACAGCCTGGAAAATGAGTCTGTAGTAACAGATTGAGAGTCTCCTCGCTAGATTGTGTCCACTTCCCATTGTTGTCTTTGAGATAACCTGGAACCGCAGATTCTTTGCATAGGATATTCCTGAGTCTCGCTGATTCTGTGGTGGTTTCGATATCACTACAGAACTTACGCCATGTTGTGCGTTTAGCACTGGTTATAGCTTTTTTGAATTTCCTCTGGCCAGCTTTATATGCGTCCCAGTCATTCTGGAATTTGTGGCTTTAGCCAAATTAAAAAGAGCTCTGGTTCTTCTTCTAATTTCCACGAGGTCTTTCGTCCACCATGGTGGAAATTTTCTACTCTTTATTGTCCGTAAGGGACAGGCCCTTACGAATGCCTTGTTTAGAATTTCGTTCAGCAATACTGATGTTGCCTCGATTTCTTCTGGCGTTTCTGTTTTTTGCAGATTCAGTCTGCGGTCATTTTTCGCTACCTCCGACGAGAAATTTACCCAGTTGGTTAATCTAGGATTCCTGTATTTACCTAATGGGGGCATTTTTTCGTCAATGTGGAATTCTATAATTCTATGGTCTGAGAAGGATGGTTCTGTCGAAACTTTCCAATCCCGCACAGCAAGGGTTTGTGAATTACTAATGAGGGTGATGTCTAAAACCTCACGTCTGTTCCTTATTATGAATGTTGGTTCGTTGCCAACATTAGCTAGCAGTAAATTGTTTTTAATAATAAATTCTAAAAGAGACTCACCTAGGACATTGATGTCGGAACTGCCCCACAGTGTGTGATGGGAGTTAGCATCACAGCCTAGGATAACGTCCCATTTCCCACGTTCTGCTGCCCTAATTAAGGATTCGGTTAGCGCGGAAGGTGGGTCGCTTGCTTCGTATGGCATATATATTGCCGCCAGTATCAGCGTCTTTTTCCCTGCCCTGTCCCATTTGACCACTGTTTGGTCGGTATCACTGAGGCTAGGTAGGAGAAAAAGTTTAATCTGTTTTCTGGCCACAATACATGTTCTAGACTTACCATTGTCTGGTACTTTGCTGTAAATAAGCAAGTCTTTTGAGTTCAGCCCTCTTATATTCCCCCGGAGAGTCCAGGGTTCCTGTATTAGGGCGATGTCTACTTTTTTGTTCTCCATAAGGAGAACAAGATTGGCACTAGCTGCCTTACTGTGATGAAGATTTATTTGTACTATCTTCATCACGAGTAACCTCTTCCTCTCCTTCCTCCTTGTGGTTAGCTGCTAACAGCCTGAGTTTACAGCGCGTTACGCCCACGCGGACTTTAAACTCTCGCTTACGGAGCAGTGGCAATGATTTGTGGCTAAGGAGTATGGTGACGTCCATGCCATTATTTGTGTACTCACCCGTTTCCAGGACCTTCCACTCCCTGCTTTGAAGTTCCGGATTAAGGAACTGCAGGTAGCGTTCAATCCTGTCCGCGGGTATGTATGGCCCTCGAATTTGAATTCGGCCTTTCGGTCTTGTTAGGTTCAGGATCTCCTTCCTGTCCACCACCCGCAAATCGGCATTAGGCCAAGGAGCATCGGTGTTAAGGACGAAGTTCCTTAACCATGTCAACGTTTCATTGTCGTCACATTGCATAACCTTAAACCCTTTGAAGGTGGTTATCTGTCCAAACAGCGGAAGCTTTCCTTCGGCCTTCACGATTGCGTCATTGACACCATCGAGAATGCGTTGCTCTAAAAGTTCCCATTGGCTACCGGTAAGTCTTCGATTTGGGTTACCAAGGTCGATAATTGCGACACGAAGACTTTCCTTAGCTCTATCGGAAAATTTCTGTTTCTTAGCCTGCCTACCTACAACCGGGGAGATTGTGTCGTCGTGCCTACCTCTTTTAGAGACTCCAGGTGCGTTCCCAGACTTGGACGTATCCTTGTCCGGGACAACTCCCAGCGGCCCGAGATCGGCCGCAGTCGAGGTGAAAGGCAAACGGCATTTCGCCCTCGCTGCGACCAATCTCATACCAGCTCCTCCAGAGGCACGCGCCCTATTCTTCCTGTCAGCTGGCTTCCTATCTGGCAGAACCTTCTTGGAGCAGCCCGGTATCTGATCAACCTTGGACGAATCCTTAGTTGAACATACACCAGGTTTTTCGGGATTCGACCTTCCCAAGGCGGAAGGCAATCGGCATTCCTCCCTTGGTCCAGTCAACTTCCCTATCCCCAGTGGGTTCTGCTTCCTAGCTTGCTGGCTGCTGCGCCATGCACCTTCGGTTGACTTCATAGTCTCCCGGGCCCTATCTAGCTGAGCTATCTCCCTTTCCGTAAAGGAACTGGGGTCGCGGTTTTTATACCTATTCAGCAGTCGACGAGCATTTTTCCTAATTCTCGGGTTGTAGCCTACGTTGGACAGCTTGCTGCCTTCCACCGAATTCGCTTCGATAACAGCTGGGACTTCGGTTATATCCAAACATCCAGTGTCTCTTGGCTCCTCCGGCTTCTCGACAGTAACTGCACTGTCCAGGGTCAAGTCTGCCTCTCCCGGTGAAACATTCTTGTCCTCTTTGTCAGCTTCAATTTTCGCGGAGTCAGACGCAACGGACCCTTGCCCCGATAGGCTAAGGCATATCACAGGCACTGGCCGTCGCGTGAGAACTCCCCCGCCCGAAACTCCAAGAGAGCCAGCCCCCGGAGTGTTACTAGCACAGGGCCCATCACACTCCAGAGATTGCCTCTCCAAGAAATCGAGAGCGTTTTGAAGCCTTCGTTTGTCGTTGTCCTCTAGGTGGTGTTTTTTCTGCAGCTTCTTTATTGTCATTTTGCAGTTAACGACCTTTTTCCTAATCGACATAGAAGACGATGTTGAAAATTTGGATGAGCTGGCGATTGAACGGTTGTCCTCATCTTCGAGAAAAAGTTTCTCGAGTCTGAAGTCAACCGTATGCTCGCTTCCCCCAACCGAAGTGTCCTTATTTGATGACGGTTCTTGAAGTAAGAGGTTTTCTTCCTCCTCCGTCATGTTCGTCTGAGAATCGGATTTTTTGAAGTTCATGGTGCCCGATTCGTCTACACCAGTCACTTTGTTTGTTTTTTGTATGTTTTCTATTTTGTTCCCACGAGTAAGGGGGAAAGGGAGGTCGTTCTGTACTCACCCCCTGTATACAGAAAAGGGGAATTGGATTGAAACTAGAGGTGCCCAGGTATCTAGAGTTCGCCGCTAAAAGACACATAACATTGTGCCATACATCCCATGGGCGCGGTTGTCCACCCGGGATTATGGGTTTTATCGAGTTATTCCCCTCTAGATCCTTTATATTCCGTCTAAAGCAGTGGTACCTCGTGCAGGGTGTGGTTCTTCACCACGTATAACGATCTTGGACAGTCCCTAAGGATCAGCCCCTGGTTCCTTACCGGAAACCTCACCACCGAAATACACCGAAACACGAAGAAAATTGAATTTGGGATAATATTTTTGACATTTGTGTTGTTTTTTTTTTTTTTTTGTTGAATAACATTGAATTGAATTGAAAGCGCTGAAGGTATGTTCGATTTTATTTTGTGTGGATTTGCGATGACAGATGCGTAATTAAAAAGTAAACACGTCTAAATCACGTAATTAGTAATCACGAAAATGTATGGTAAATCACGTAATTTATGAGATGATTTAGATAATTCACGTTGGTGGGAACATGGTATTAGCCTTTTAAGAATTTGGTTTTCAAAACATAACTTGGTTATCAGCTCCAAGACTAAGATTTTTAGTTTGTCGTCTCTACTTGATTTTAATGTGAATGTTTAGTTTCACGCATCTGATTGCAATAGATTTAAACTTGATTGCTGCAACTTTCGACCTGGTTCGTCTTCTCCTAATTTTGATAGTAGCCTATTTTTTTGATAATACAGAAATATATTCCACGGAAGCTATGCCGAAAACCTAGAAGGCACCCTACTTATCCTTTGTTCTGTGACTTAAAAATTCTCCCTGTGCGTCATTTGTATTTCTTTAAGGTTTTGAAGACCTTCTTTATGAAGTCTGGAAATCGCAACTTCCGACTGATCTCTAACTATAGATTACGTGGAATCTCTTCGTACTCATTATCCGTTCCTCAATTCCATACCACGGCTTATCGTAATTTTTATTATATATCGTCTATTCGTCTATTCAATAAACTTCCTCGATCGTTCAGGTCGGTATCTATACCTAAAAAGTTTCTCAAACTCGTAAAAATATGGATTTTCAATTTTAATTTCGCTGGCATAGAGTATGTTCTTTCTGACCATCTGATGTAACTTGAGAATTATAATTTGAGTCCTAATTGTTAATTGATCTTGATACATTCAAAGGAAAATTGTTTTGTTTTAAGACAGTTTAAACTTATTTTATAAAGTAGGTAATGTAATTTTTTGATTTTTTTAAGGGTCACCCCACCCACACATAGCTTTTTTAAATGCCTAAAATGTAAATTGTAATGGCATTGTTCACTATTTTTATTACAATAGTAAAAAAAATACAGATTGTCAAATGAATTTCATATTTTAATTGAATTGTAATTATTGTTTTTACTGAATTTATATATATAGGAATTTATGAAACAATAAAAATAATCTAATCCAATCATTATAATGTGTTTACATTATAGATGCAGTCTTAAAATAATTTTGTTTACATTATTGTAGTTATAGGCTGTATTGATGTAAATCATATTATGATAATTCGGTTGAACGAAAATTAACATATTTTTTTCTGTATGATTGTAGGTTTTTTTTTCTAAATAAAATTATTTTCCCAGGAAATTGTCAGCTGCCATTCAAATAATGACTGACAGCAAAAATGCTGCTTCAAAATGATGAAGTGATGCCAAATTTTTATAGTTATTTTGCGATCACCTTACGTAGAAGCAGAATGATGTGACTGTCGTATTTGACTATCACAAAAGCGACTATCAAGTATCACCTTACGGGATTCTACCCCTGGGTCTTGCTTAATGCCAAAACAGCTTTTCTCAATTGGAAAACATGGACATATGCAGCACTCAAAAATTAAAAACACAACTCAACGCAACTAAGCAGGGCTTCAGCTTGTAAACCCGACACCGGACTTCCAAAACAATACGTCACAGGTCTTATGCCCATGCAACAGTGAGCAAGGCCCATTTTTATATGGAAAACTCCCCAAGTTGTGTTCAACTTCGAGTGAATAAAATGGACCTAAGTTGTCCAGCAAGACATGCATTGACAACCCGCTATTCATTAGATAGATGTTGATTCTTGATTGCTGCTTAGCCGGAATGATAACCACTCGGTACAGCAGCGACCGAAAACGTCCTGATTGTGGAAAGAGAGAAAAATTATGTTAATTAATGGATTTACCAAATATAAAATCCAAACCGGATGCTGGTGTGATGTGCGTCAATTTGACTGCAACCGACAAATTGTATGGATCCCCGAGCAAGACGGAATTCCTCACAGGAGGCACCAAAATATATATTTTGAATGAATTGGGAGTACGATTATTTTATTTATTTTAGTTAAATTTAGGAAATGATCCAATACAAAATTATAGAATTCTCAGTCTTTTTCCAAGGTCGAAGAAAAAATAAGTGAAGAAATAAAAAAAGCGTCTGTGAGAGTGACTGCCAGTATACTACCGCAGGAACAAATTGGAACAAAAATAGTGCAAGTTAGACCATAGGATTATCTACTAAACTCTTTCTCGTTTTTTACCATTACAAAAATTCCTACGAGTTCTAACTCAATATTGAAGTACGAAAATAGAAATATTTTTTTTAATGTAATTTTTTTAGTAATCAGTGCAGATTACTGTTAAGGCACCTTCGCCTATGGTATGATTTCTGATAAGATGTACATTCCTTGTAGTTTAAACGTTAACAGGGGCACCTTTTCTTTACAGCGTGTGTTCAGTCAGTGCGAAATCAAAGTCATAAATACAAATAAAACCTTTATTAGAGCATAAAATTGTAATTATATTTTACAAAGGTACTTATTAAATATTATTAGCTATTTATTTTGTCCTATATTCTTTTATTGCGTAATACGAACCTTTGCATTGGCTTGTACGTCCGAGTTATCGTCTGCTGCGCGTTCATTTGTTTTTAAATGTTTTTTTATGTAAACGGGACTAGTTTTTCCTTTCACATATTCTTCTGTAATATGGACTCCCTTGATATCCGATGCCGGGACAGTAAACATAGGATCAAGCAATAATTGTTCCTAAGGAATTAAAATAATATATATGTATATAAAAAACATATATATATTTTTTCTTTAATCTAACGCCTTATTCAATATTGCGCTTCGTAATTACTCAACTTATCATTAGTATTTTTTTGTTGATCTTTTGCAAATTCCATACACAAAACAAAAATAAACTTACCATTATAGATCGAAGTCCACGAGCACCAGTTTGCTTTTCTAAAGCAAGGCTTGCAATCGATTTAATAGCATTCATTGTAAACGTAAGGTCAACTTCATCCAGTCGCAATAATGCTTTATATTGTGGTATAAGAGCATTTTGAGGCTCCGTTAATATTCGTATAAGCATGCTTTCATCAAGACTATGGAAAGGAACTATCACTGGAAAACGACCCACAAATTCCTACAAAATAGGGAAATTTGTCTGTTAGTATAACCATATATATTCCATATATCAACCTAGATCTATCTTTTATCATGCAATCGTTTGAGTTTATTTTATTTTTGTTGCAGGAATAATATAATAATAATTGTAACCTGTATCCGAACTTCCCCTATTGCGAAGATCAATTATCAATTGATAGTTGATACTTATCAATCAGTTTTATTCAATGTTATTGTGACTTTCAACTGTCAATATTGTTGATCCATTGTGATTTTTTGTTTAATAATCTATTGTGAATGGAAAAAATTGGTATTGCGAACAACAATTTTCATCGATTTTCTTGTCAACTGTCAATTTTCATTTCAATCGTAAATTTGCAGTTGGTGAGTTCGTGTTGATTACAAAAATAACTAAAATAATGTGAGTTTCGAGTTAAATAAGTGATCAAATTTGTAATTTCTTTATTTCCAAAGGTCTCAAAAAGTAGTAAGCAGCAAAAGACAGTTGTGCAGATTGGTGCAGTTGATGGAAGAGAACGTTGATCTCGCCAAAGGATTTTGCTCTAAAGCTGTAGCTAATGCAAAGTGGAGAATAATTTCTGCAGAGCTAAGGCCCATTTTATTCACTCGAAGTTGAACATAACTTGAGAATTATGTCGTTTTCGATTTGGCTTTTCAGATTTTGATCTGAGATTTCAGATTTCTGCTGGCAAATCGAACATAAAATCTGAATTATATTGGTATGTGTGTGTATTGAGTTGGCGGCAAAAAAAAACATATTTGCACTTGCACTCGAAATCCATTTCAATTGATTTTCACACATTTATAGTACTGCATTTCGAAATCATTTAATATAAAAACTCGATCCCATACGGTTAAATAAATAATTCAGTTAAAAAAGCAATCGTTCCAAAGATAAACAATTCGTAGCCGACGCTGTGTGTCATAAACATTGGTGTTAGTGAAAGTATGTGTAAAATCTGAGGAAAAATTGAGATTTCTCAAAAGTGATCTGAGATCAAAAAAAAGATTGATTTTTGTGGCAAATAGAACATGAAAAGCAATCTCGATCAAAAAAAAAATTGATTTTTTGTCAAATCGAAAACGACATTACTTTTATTCACTCAAAGTTGACTCGCTCAACTTTGGATATTCCGAAGTTGAGAAAACCGAAAGTTAATCAACTTTGGGTTTTCTCAACTCCCCGAAATAGTAGAAGTTGTAGAGCAAACTTTGGATTTTTACGTCAAATGTCAGATATTTGGTTCTCATTTGTAACATCGGAGAGAGAGACCGCATGCGGGAGATAAGAGTCGACATTACAATAACACATACACAATGCACAAGGAGATGTGTGGCTGCACGGCATTGTTAATGGAGAGTTAGGATAGTACCTACAGACGTGAAGAGCATTCATAATTATTGTTCTTTGTGTTTATTGCGTTAAACATTTCTGTGACGCACTGTCAAATGGAGAAAATAAACAAATATTAATTTTTGAAACTTAAACGATGTATCGTTCACATTATTTTTGGGAAGATTGGCCATCGTCTGATTCGGGCAGCGAAGAAGACGAGCGCAATTTGTGTATTCCGTTTTATAATGCTTGCAATAACATCTGGAAATGTTTATGATCCTTTATATGGCTTATGTTTTGTCATTTGTATTCTTCCTTTTATGACCTTTACAAAAAGATCTAGAAATATTTATGATCCTTTCTAATAACTTTTTCTTTTAGGTATATTTTGTATTTTCTGTTTTATGATGCTTGTAAAAGTATCTGGAAATGTTTATGATCCTTTTTAGTTGCTTTTTGTCTTATCTTTATTGTTGTTTTTTTTCCCTAATATTAAGACAAAAACTTTTTGTTCAGAAATTATTTTTAATATAAATATTCTGTAGAAAACATAAACTAAATTATAAAATATGCTGTCAGCATAGAGTGGTACGATCATCACCACATGCTTTCCATCCACTGCTTCAATGCAGTTTCGAAATTGCCATAGTTCGTTAAATTTGGTAGCAACAAAATCCCAGCCCTCTGGTGTTCTCGGCGTTTAGAATTAAAAACCGTTTTCTGTGCATTGTGTACATTGAATCAGGTAAGAAAATGAATTTACCGAACATTTTCCCCGGTAGATAGGGGAAGCATTTCAGCCGCTACGACGCTGAAATGCTCGCCACTCAACCCTTCGTCCAAACACGCCGAAGTTTGCGTGTCTATTCATCTTCCTCTCTGCTTTCAAATAATCCGAATTGCATTTTTTTTTTTTCAATTTTTGAATTTTCATTGTTTTATTATTACGTGCTTCTCAATCAAGACTTCACCACCGAATGAAAACAAAAAAAAAAACTAGTAACCGAACATACCTAGCTTAAGATTTAAAAGTAAAAGAACAGACCTATTGTGTGTCATCTGTCACAAATATCCCAGGGATATTTTAGAAACTGCAAGTAGACCAACTTTTGAATTTCAACAGCGGAGTTGAGAATTAAAGTAGTGAATAAAAGCAATTTTCAACTTGCCGCTCAACTCATTCTTTCAAATCAACTCCGAAGTTGATCAACCTCGGAGTCATCGGCAAGTTGAACGCTAGTGAATAAAATGGTCCTAAATAGCCTAAGGCCCCCTGAACGAACTTCGGAAAAGTGGCTAAATATATTTTTTTGTCACACAGTTTTGTTTTTAATTTTATTGATTTTATTGTTTTCTGATGATTTCCATATTACAGTTTTTATTTTAATGTGTATTTATTAAAATTCATTAAAAGGAATAAAACTTGAATTTTACTTTGGCACAATTATTTTCACCAATACCCACGAAATGGGTAATTACCCATTTGGGTATTTTGCTTATGAAATAAAATGTTTGTTTTTATTGCGTTCTAAAGTTTATTCATGAAAGGTTCACAGTTTCTAATTTATAATTTTTGCATTTAATGAACAATTCCATTTCAATCAATTACAACGGAAAAAAAATTCAAGAAAATAATGTTTTTATATTTTTTTTTTTGATTTTTAGCTGTCAGAGTTTGTTTTCAGTCGTGTTCAAACTGTTAAACGATTCGATTGAACTATGACGATGATGTTATAGTAAGCAAAGTAAAAATGACGATGTTTTGTCGTTTCGACGACGATCGTTTTATAAATTACGCGAGTAGGTGATTTAGAGAAGCATTTTGGAGCAAAATCGAAATTTGTTTATGACACTAGACAGTCTCGGAGAACAGTTTTTCAATGAAATCTGGCACGTGGCAATACTTTAAAGTTTTGACACCCTAATCACAGCAGTAGAGGCAGATGAAAAGTTCTTTTGACGATAACTGATAAAACATGCCGATAATGGATTATAGATTCCAATGCCTCACTCCACATATGCAATGTCTGCGATTTATTCTTTCAATTTGATTCATTAGTGAAGAAAAAGGTACTACTTGCAAAAAGGGGCACGCATCAAGTCGAAAGGTCAGATAGCTATTCGACTTGACCTCATAAATCGGTTCACCAAGGAGACAGCGGTGTAGTTTCAGAAAGTTTTGTATGTTCTGTCAGTGAAATTAAATCTACTATCCTTGAAGAAACTGATATCCAGGTCCAAGGTCTGTGACATATCTAAAGGAGATCCTTTTTATATTAATAATAATGGTCCATCAGTTAATGTATCAGAAATGTGTGCTGATTTGTATTCCTTAACAAGTATGGAAACATAAACTTTGTTAAGGAATGTCACAATAAATGCATTCATTGCTTGGTCTTTTTTGTGTTGATATTCATGCGACTAGAAAATGTGTAGCCTTCACATTTTAAAGCATTTTCCATTTACTTGTATTTTTGTCCTGTGTTACGAAACCGTGTTTTAGCACGTTTTCTTATCCTAGATCTTTTGTTACTTTGGATTGCTACAAAAGAAAAAACAATCTCAATCTTTCCTGGAATTGATAGCACTTTCCGAATATCGGTTTCTTTTCAGATTTACAGAAAACACGTTAACGAGATTCTGCAGCTACACATATTCCAAACATAGCCAAACAACCACGTCTATCACAGAATCCGTCGTATTTGGAATTTTGCTACGAACCCCGAAAGAACTATCAAAGAATCTGTCGTAGACGAAATGTTTGCTAGGAATTTCGAAATTCGTAGCAAACAATTTCCCCTACGACTAAATTCGTAGCAAACATTTTCCCCTGCGACGGATTCTTTGATAGTTCTTTAGGAATTCGTATCAAAATTCCGAATTCAACGGATTCTGTAATAGACGTGAACAATACACAGAGAAATTCAGTTTTTTTTATTTGAGTGGACTTACGAAATCTGAAATTTGAGAGCAGAATCTAAGAATAACAATTGAAAAACACAAAAATTAATTTGAAGAAATATTTTTGCTTCAACTGAGTAAATTGTATTTGCAATTTTCTAGTAAACGTAAGTAAGTTATATATACATGTATTAAATTTAATTAATACTCTCTTATGTGGGCTTCCCCCGATTTTCTGTCAGATTTCAGAGTTCGTGTGCCTAATCTTCTTCTTAATATATAAAAACGTTCTAGCTATCCCCCTTATATTGACCACGTGTCGTATCGCGCAAGGTGTTGTGAAGTTAAAGGCAAATTAATATCAGAATTAAATTGTAACGAGGGATTTTTTATTGGTTAAAAATACTTATTTATATTTTGGAAGCGAAACTTTAAACTTCAAAAGAGGAAAATAATACTCTCTTTTATGTGAAATTGTAATAATAAAGGATTATTAATTTGGATTACATCCAATTTGACAGTTGTGACCTGGTTGTGTTGTGACCTTGTAAATCAACGGTTAGTGGGGGGCTACATCGGCCGATTCTTAAACGAGCGCTACATGAGCCAATTTGATGGGCATGAAAGAAAATGCCTGACGTGTGTAGTAATTGTAAACCACGCCATAAGACTTTATTATCAAAATCAGTGTTCGTCAGTGCAATCAACAATCAGTTTGTTTAAAACCGTTTCAACATCTACCAGTCCTTAATGAAGGTACAGGATCCGCAATTGTTTGTAACGACACGAATGTAACAAAATCAACAATGGCAAAAAAAAAAATCTTAATAAAACATCCAGAAAGTAAAATTAGTCTTGGAATTTACTGGATAGGGAAATGTCAAGGCATGTGAAAATACATAGTTAAATCCGAAATTAATAATAGGAGTACAATTTGTCTTTGAGGAGTACGGGAGTACAGCAGACGAAAAAGGAGTACAATACTCCTATTGTAGTACTTTCGGTAGCACTGACTACAAGTATGGTTAGATTTATATGTGAAGACTGTTTTCAGTATATTCAGAATGTCGACTATGTGTTAAAGGATATGCAACTAAGCGTGAACCAAAATAGCGACTATTTAAAAGAATATAAATCTGGATTTGAAGAGACACTAAAGCAAAACGAAAATGAAATCAAGAGACTTCTTGAAGCTATTGAAGAGAGATACATGGAAAGGTTGAATATTATGAATATTACACAGGAAAACCAAATTCAAAAAATGGGTGAATATTTGGAGAAATATAAAGCGGAGAGTAGCAAAATGTGTAACGAACGAATGCCCACAACAGTGAAAAAATCTGCGGTGAAGTCAAAAAAATATGTGAAAATGTAAAACCAAAACTAAATGCTACAAGAGTTGAAACCGCTGGTTCAAATGCGGCCTATGCTGACATCGTGAAGACGGGAGTCCCCGTAATTTTAAAGCCAGAAATATGTAGTCACGAAGGAAGACTTGATCCGACGAACCTGAAAATTGTGGGGGTCAAAAGTAGACAAAATGGAACCATTGTCATAGAAAGTGAAACCCAAAAGGAAACCGAAAAAATAAAGAAGGTCCTAGAGGAAAAGTTGAATGATAAGTATGAGGTCACAATGCCGGAACTCAAGAAACCGAGAATCATAATATACAATATTTATTTATTTATTTATTCCATCAAACAAAGTTACAATACTTTAGTGATTACAAGATAATAATATTAAAAATAAATACAAAAAGTAAAATAAAAATTAAAAAGTGGAAAAAAAAGAAAGAAAAAATAAACTAAACATTGCCACCATTAACATTACTAAAGATTAATAGCAAATTATTTTTAAATGAGAGTATAGTTTGGCTTAAAGCCGTCTACTAGATTGACATGTTTTGTATTAATTAACATGGTTTTAAGAATTGAGACTTGATAAAGTTTGAATTAAATTTAAAAATCCTCTTCTCTGATTCGCTTTCTGTACTCAAGAACGGTTTTAGTATACAAATTAAAAAACTTTGTTTGCAATTAAATTTAAACAAACATTTATTTCTAAAAATATTATATACAATTTTTGTTACGGAACAAAAATCTGTCCGCACTGTCGAATCGTCCGCTGATGACTGCGTACCCTAGTTAATGTCGATGTCCCCTTTATAGTAGCCTGCTCTGGGAACGTTCGCTCGATGTTATTCGATGGTTCCCATGATTGGTCGTTACTATGCCAGATGTTGCTTCGTGTTGGTCTGGTAGGAGTTGAATGCTGCAGGTTGTTGTATCCTTTTACGATCGTTCGCCAGATGTTTTACATTGGTTGTCACGATCCCAAAATAGTTTGAGAATTGGTTTCAACCCCCTGCATTCATTGGTTCGGCGTTATTTTGATTGGGATAGCTCAGCGGGTGAACTAAGGTGTTAACTCCCCGTTTGCTTTAAAAAGCGCGCCCTGCGGCTTCGTATTGCCATACAAGAATTTGTATTCCTTTGATTCTCTGTTCGAGGAGTTGTTCTGGAGTTAGCTTAGGAGTTCTTCGTCTGTACAGAAAAACTGTAAATATTGTTACGAGGACAGTGAATGTGACTTGTCCAAGAGTAGATATAATAGGGCTTTCAGTTGCTTCTATCTGCATGGACTGTAGTACGAGGTTTATGTTTTAGTTGCTCGTCAAGTGATTCCAGATATTGGCCAATTTTATACTTTTCAATTGTGAAGGTCTTTAGGTAATTCTGGATCAGGCGTGTGGGATTCTCGTACAATCTTCCATCGATCGTAGTGTTGTTTTCAAAATTTACAAGGTCTTATTGACCTCAATTTTATTACAAACTATTTTCTTATTGTTTAATAGATCTTGTAGACATGTTGGTACTTTAGTTAATGTTTACAATTTAAGATATATCAATGAATTTTTTATTTCATTTGGCGATTTCTTTACTTAAAATTAATTTCCCATCTTCTTGGCTTATGGCCCTACGTTCATATAATTGACAATTTCTGTGAATGATGGGGTAGGCACTTAATGTAAATTATAATTATTCCATTTTGTTGTAAGATCTTAAATTTAGACATATAAGGTCACTTATAGTAAAAGTTTGAATAGATTATTTTTTACAATTTGGTTTATATCATTCTGATTTAAGGTGGATTTAAAATTTTTAACTTAACAAGAGTGAGTGTGTTTATTGTAAATTACGATTTCAGATTATCTTTGTGAACAGTCTTACCATTTTTAAGTTTGACTTTGTTCATTAATTCTTCGGATACTTTCCGACGTTTATACTTGGGTTGCAATTTGCC
This sequence comes from Cheilosia vernalis, assembly GCA_949126925.1. Lineage (NCBI taxonomy): Eukaryota > Metazoa > Arthropoda > Insecta > Diptera > Syrphidae > Cheilosia > Cheilosia vernalis. Next base: position 53,633,071 of record OX421358.1, read on the forward strand.
CCAGTGGGCACCTGTAGTCTTTTGGTACACTGTTTCATCGGGTATGACTTCTTTAGACTTTCTTTTTCTATTAAGTACTTCAAGCATTTTTTCTTGAGCCAAAGCTAGTTTTAATGGAACATCGGAATGATTAATTCTGTTGAACAGAACTTCTACGGGTTTCTTTTCGGTGGAAGAATGAATAGTTTTATTATATTCTTTAATAATAATAATTTTTGGCGCAACAGGTCCGTAGGGACCCTAGGCCTAGCTTCTCGCAACCATTCGTTTTGTGTGAGTTTTCATTTTTTGGAACGAATGGAAGGGATCTACAATTTTATGCCGATTCCAAACGGCTAATTGAGAAGCTCTTTCATGACAGTTATACTCTCGGATGTTTGTCAGACGTTCGCGAGAGGTGGCGCAGTGAAAAAAACCCTGAGTTGGATTGGGTTTTTGCGGGATTCGAACCTGAACCCCTCGCTTAGTAGTCCAACACACTAACCACTAAGCCACTGCGACCGACTATCTATTATATTCTTTAGCTTTAGCTGCTCTAATGAATATTTCAGCTGGATCTAATAATTTATACTCCTCTTTAACGCATCTGGCTATCTCCTGAAGGGTACTATGAGCTCGTTCCACTTGACCGTTGGTCGTACTGTGGTTAGCTGGTGTATAGAATACAGAGATCTTCGATCTTCCCATTAGTGCTATGAAGGGAGCGGAGGTAAATGTGGGATCTTGGTCGCATACTAAATTTTTGCAATCGGGAAATGCTTGAACTACTGCAAGCAACTTTAGAGAACTTTATTTTGCATTTCCTGACGATTGTCTAGAATTTTTATAATTAGGAATTTAGAATATGCGTCGATGCATGTGAGAATCTTTATTTTTTCTGCAAACATTACATCAATATGTACGCACTCTCCCTCTTTTACAGGAATTGGTGCCTCACCAATTGGTTGTTTAATAGGGTGCCTGTCGTATTTATTTACGTTGCATATCTCACAGTTCCTCGCGAATTGCTGGAATTCGTCTGACATCCCAGGCCAATAATATTTATCTATAATTTGTTAAAGGTTTTCCCTTAAGTTTCTGTGGGCGCGAGTGTGCGTTTGTGCCACTATTGATAATAATAATATAATAATAATATTCTTTCTTTATTTCATATCAAGAAACTTATAAATTAGTACAATGTAATTCAAGTTAAATTAAGCTTTAAGTTTTTTGAAAGAAATAGCTTAGTACAATCTATTGTCTAATAAATGACAAGAGGCGAAAGTACCTATCAGTTATATTAATGAAATACAAAAAATATCTATTGATGGGGAAAACAATAGAAAAAGAAAAAAAAAAAAATTGGAAATTGCAAATTGTGGAATAAAATAAAAGATTAAATTACATGTAATTATAAAGAGAATATATATACAGACAATATTTACATCACTGGTGTTAAAAGAGCATCTATTTCCGAATGGTTACCTGATCATCTTTATTAGAAATATCAAGGGCAAAATTTTTTGCCTGTATGAATTTATTCTTGAAGTGCTCTTTCAATATGTTTTTAATTTCATAGATGGTTTCGGGTGTAGCAAACAAGGCTACTAAGCCATCTTTTATAAATTCCTTGAATATAGGTATCAAGTCGGAAGGTTCATTATATGTGATGATGTGTCTTACTTTTGTAGGGAAAGGCTTAAAATGCTCATGAATAGTTTCTATTCCTTTCTCTATAATTATCTGTTGGTTAAATTGGTTTAAGGGTTTATTAATCAATTCAATTTGATACTCATCACTACTTTCGGCAGAGTGTTGAGTGACTTCAGAAGAGCTGTCCGAAATCTGGTTTAAATTTTGTCTGGATAGGGCGTCGGCCACTATGTTTGTAGTACCAGGTTTATAGACCATTTTCGGAGCATGTTCTTCGATAATAGCATGCCAGCGTTTCATTTTAGCATTAGGATTTCTAGGTGAAACCGCAAATGTTAAGGGTTGGTGATCCGTATGGATCTCTAAATTTGTAACTCCATACAAATAATTCCGTAGATTCTTTAGAGCAAAAACTATGGCGTAGAGTTCTTTCTCGTTTGCCGCATAATTTTTCTCAGCTTTGCCTAATGTTTTGGATATAAAAGTAATAGGTTTTCCATCTTGCGATAAGACCGCTCCGATTGCGTCGTCAGGAGCATCGGTAGTGAGGACAAATTTGTTGGAAAAGTCGGGCTGAGTAAGTTCAGTCTCAGTTATTAGGTGGTCTTTGAGCGTATTAAATGCTTGCACCGCTTCCACGTCTAATTTTATATTTGTCTTTTTTGCCATGTGGGTAGACACTTGCCCACTCTCGCTTTGGAGATATTTAGTTAACGGCTTAGCTATACTTGCGTAGTTTCTTATAAATTTGCGGTATTAACCAATCATACCTAAGAAACTTCTGAGTTGACGTAGAGTCGATGGTTCAGGGTATTCTTTGATTGTTGCTACTTTGCTCGGGTCCGTTTTGATAACGTTATGTCCCACGACATAACCCAAGAAGTCTACCTTTTCTTGGTATAACATCGACTTCTCAATTGAAATTTTCATATTCGCGTTTTTAAGCACTTGGATTCTTGTAGTCGATGACTAACCTGTTGTTAGGCGAGCCATCTTTACTTCTACCTTTTTTCGGTACAACCCATACAGGACTATTGTATGGAGATTTGGAAGGTCTAATTATACCTTCTCTTAATAGCTTTTGGGCTTCCCTGTTCACAAATTTATTTGCGGATAAAGGGTAAGGATATTGTTTACTCCAGATCGGTTTATCGTTATTGGTGCGAATTTCTGCCAAAACGTCCGTTCTGAATGGTATAGTAGTATCAATTTTACCATGAATATTTTTTATTTTCTTCATCATTGATTCACAAAGGTAATCCGTATTACTCTCTTGAATATTATTAATTTTGTTTGAATCGTCGACATAAATTTTCTCCTTCCTGTCGCCGTAGCTAAGGATACTTTTTTCTAAGTCGATTTTAGCGTTTACTCGATTCAATAAATTAGCTCCGATTAGAGCTTCATATTCTAAATTTTTTTAAAACATAGAATCTTGTTTTTGTCCCCAGAATTAGAGCTTCATGACAAGAATTAATAATGGTCTCACCATTGACTGTACATACTCTTTTTTTATGGGCAAAATCATCTCATCGCTGAGAATACCAGGTTTGCAGTAGTTGCTGCTAGCTCCGGAATCGATGAGTATTCTTATATTTTTGTCGTTTATTCGTCGGCGTAAGTAGGGTAGGCCGACTATTCGCCTAAAAAAAATTATCATCTTCGTTTAAGTTATTGATACGCTCGGTCTTTGCCGGAGGTTGTTGTATCGAATGCTGAGTACTTAGCCCTCGTTCTCTTTTCGATACAGGTCTAGTATTATTATTATACGTGTTATAATTTGTATTATTATTATGTGGCTGATTATTGTTATTCTGATGAATTTGCTTGAAACGTTGCAATTCATGTTGTGTGATTGGGCTATTGGCCGAACTACCGAGAACCATGGGTTCGAATCTTCGGGGCAGTTGGCGGTAATCGACCTGCTGTCTCTGCTGAGGTATTTGTTGTTGAAATTCATTATTGTTATTCATGTTTTTTGGGAATCTAAGAGTATTATTATTATTTACCTTAGTGTTAGTATCCCTTCTATGAGAGGAGAACTGGAGAGCAAAGCTAGAGCGGACATTATTGCTCTCTAATTCTTGTGCCTTTGCCAGAGCGTTTGGCAGGTCTTGTGGATTTAAAGAAAATAGAATGTTAGACATTTGTCCATTCAACACGGTGATGAACACTCGTAGAGCGTTTCTTCTATTTATATTATTTAATTCGTTAGTAATAGGAGTGTTGGATCCGTGGGTCATTATTGTTTTGTTAGTCAGAAGTGTGAGCTTCTGGTTAACTTGATTATAAAAATCAATTAACGATGACGAGCCCTGCCGCAATATGCTCAGTTCCTGTTCTATTATATGCACAGGCGGCTTATCGGCGTACGCGAAATCTAATCTGGCGATAATTGCCTCGAAATTGAGGACAGTACCATGATTAGTGAGTACATCATTATGATCTTGTTCCTGAATATAGTCAGAGCTGCAAAATATTTGGAGCTGCCGATGGTGTATAGGACCATTGAATTCTGTGCAGCTTCACGCCAACTGACGTACGCTTTTTGTTCACCATTGAATTCGGGAAGGGATTTTATCACGTCTAATGTCTCTGAGCAAGTAATTGATGGATCTATTGTCTGTATTTTATACTCCGTAATAGAGCTAGGAATTCCCATTGATGATATGAGATTCTGTAACTTATTAATTTCATTTTGGTGTTTATTCTCTTGTTCTTGGAATGATCTTTGAATTGACTCATTATTGATTGCTAAAGCTTTTGCTAAAATTTCGTCAACTGATTGATGAGTTAGAGTAGTACCAAAAGCCATTTTTAATTCGTGTTCTGATTCTATAGGTGATCTCAAACAAGTTTTAAATATGACTTAAAGTATCTATTTTTAGTTTTTTTTTAAACCTATTCAATTATCCATAAAACACTTTTATATAATTTTAAAAATTCTTAAAAAATATTTCTTACAATTACTATTTTCTCCTTATACTGGATACTTCTTCTGTTTCTGTACTGCAAAGCTGGATACTCCGTCCTGTGGATCTTCTGCTTTTTCTGTTTTTTCTGCTCTTTCCTCTGTCTTGCGGAGTACTTTGGCTGATATAGTTTGGCGAAACACTGAGTTTAAGTTTACTTTATATTTTCAACATTAAATTAAACTTGAGCATCCCGGTTGAGCCCCCAATTAAAAAACTTTGTTTGCAATTAAATTTAAACAAACATTTATTTCTAAAAATACTATATACAATTTTTGTTACGGAACAAAAATCTGTCCGCACTGTCGAATCGTCCGCTGATGACTGCGTACCCTAGTTAATTATGGGAAGCTCAGGTCTATGTGGAACGTAATTTAACTCCAGCAATTCGCCTCTTATCATGAAGATGTTTCTTATCATTTCCGACTTATTCCTATCTAGAAAATATGTATTTTCCTGCAGATCGTATTTTATCGTGCTGTAGTACATCCTGTGCTGAGAAGATTGTGCTTCACTTACATAGCTATTGTATAGGTAAGGTCCTGCTTTTGCGATGATGTTTACGAATTTATTTTTCAGCGAAGCAGCTCCTTCAATAGGATAGAAATTGAAGTCACATCCATAGCAGTTCGCCAACTCTTGCCATTCTTTGACACAATGTCCGTTAGTAGCTATCATGTGTTTCAGAACAATTTTTGGTAAGCGTTCTTCCTTCATATCCATAACTTTCAAAATATAGTCGAAGTGAAGCTTTAGGGTTACCAAATTTAGGGGTGAGCAACCTGTCTCGAGATGTATCATATAGTTTGGTGCGCTGTAGGGCAATCTAAATATGCGCTTTATACAAAATCTTTGGAACTTCTCTACTGTGTTTGAGTTAGTATATCCCCAAGCTTGCGCAGCGTACAGGAGAATAGTCTGTGCAGTCGATCGGATGATTTTTACTTTAGAGCTATGAATTACATATTTGCTTTGCATACAAGTACTCCAAATTGAATTGATTGCTCGTTTTGCTTCGGCCAGTTTCGTTTTCAGATGCTTTTCAATATTTAGATTTGCAGTTAATAGAACCCCCAGATACTTGTACTCGCGTACAACTTCTACTGGTTGTCTTTGGTATGTCCACGCTTCATTTCTTGCGAATCGCCAATCCACCATTTCTAAATACCAAAATTTTTGTCTTTTCAAGGTTTACGGTTAGATTCCAGGTTTTGCAGTACTTTTCTAGTTTATTGATCTTAAGTTGCATACTATTAACTGAGTGTGCTAGGAAGACAATATCGTCAGCATACATGAGACCTGGTACCGGTACTTGGTTTACCTCAACGCCACCCGTCATATCGTCCGTTATATCATTAATATACAGTATAAAGAGTAAAGTGCTCAACATACACCCTTGTTTCGCGCCCATCGTCGTTGGAAACTCTTCTGACAAAGCAAGTCCATCCCAAACTGCAGCTGTATTGTTGTCATAGAGGGCTCTTATGATATTAACCAGCTTACTGCTTATACCAATCCTGAAAAGCTTGTAATATAGTGCTTCACGCGGAATGGAGTTGAAAGCTGATTTGAAGTCTACGAACATGGCGTAAAGTTTTTTATGTTTGCGCTTGTATATTTGCGCGATGCTCAGCAGCGTAAAAATTTGGTCTACCGTAGAATATTTTTCTCTGAATCCAGCTTGGAATTCATGCAGGATGTTTTTACTTTGAATCCATTTCGTAAGTCTGTTAAAAATGAGCGCAGTAAATAATTTGGATGTAGTGTTTAGGAAGGATATGCCTCTATAGTTTACTGGGTTTGTATAGTCACCTTTCTTGTGAATGGGAAATATTATGGTTTTTCTGAAACTTTGTGGAATGTCTTTATGTTCAAATATTCGATTAAACTCATTTGTAAAGCTGCGATTACACGGCCATTTTTTCGAGTCATTTAAATGGCGCTCTGACGTAAAAATCTCGTCACAAAGCCGTCATTTAAATGTCGTTCCGTGTGATCGCCATTTTTGGGACAACATTTTCGGCGTCATTTAAATGACTAGGAAAATGGCAGAGCAAATGACATGAATTTTGTGCCATTTAAATGACGGAAAAAAATGGCCGTGTGATCGCTCTTCAGTGACGCCTAGGACAAATGACTAAACTTTTCAGCTGTTGCGTCATTTAAATGGCAGCCTCAAAAAAATGACTAGGCACGAAATTCATGCTATGCCATTTTCTACGCAATTGACAAATGAAGCATCATTTAATATGATATAGATAATGAAAGATTTGGTTTTTTTTTTGTAGCGAAGGGATGATTCGCATCTGTGGTTTCTATTTTGGTAAAAATTAATACACGCAGAAAAATTACTTAAAATCAACCAACTGAAAAACTACCAAGTGATAACTGTTAATAAAGCTCATACAAAGTTAAGTGGATTAAAAATATCCGAGTCAGGAAACTGCAAAATTGGGAAAATTGACTATCTGAAGTTTCTCAGTTCTTCTTGAATTTTTTGTGCACGTCAGATAGTCAACCAATAATTTATAGGAAAAATATCAGATAGGCAGTTTTGGCAGAATTTTCTACTTGCTCTTCTATATACATACTTGCCATTAATACAAAATAGAATTTTAGGTAGTTGGTCAGTTTTGCTTGTAAGCCGACGAAATGACGCTTGCTTTCATTTGAAATTTGAATTTTGTCTCGTGGCGAAAGGACGTGAAATTAATAAACCGGTTTAAATTGTATTTTTTGTGATTGTGTTGTTCGGTACCTACCTATTGAGCGTAATGGAAAACGAACCGTCGCCCTCAAGTGCCGACAATATGGACTGTTCAGTGAACTATGTTATAAATTCCAATACCAAAAAAGCAGTAGGGAAGCGGAACAGAAAAATTAGCCATTCGTGGAGTGACGAGGAGAATTCGCGTTTGATTGTGGCGGTGCAAAAACAACGGGCACTTTGGGATAGCGCAGTTCCCCAATACAAACTGCAGAAAATCAAAACGGGAGTGTTTCTCTCAGGCAGTGCTTTTGATATGCTGGCAGGTGCAGCTGTTTGCTATCCAATGCTTAACCGAATGTAAAGCGATTAAAGACACCACCACACCATCCGAGAACCGTCCGTTGCGATCTACATCGACATACAAAAATTTGTAGTCAGCATCAGCTACTCCCATCTCCGCAATTTCCACCATCATCGCCAAAGTTCTTTTTGACATTTTTTATTTATTATATTTTTTTTTGTTTTCTATGCAATTTAAATTGATTAAAAAGGTGGCACGCATGTGTCTTTGCCGAAAGAAAAACACTAAATGACAGTAGCTATATTTTTCTCATTGGTCATTGGTGTCATTTGTCATTTAAATGAGGCAAGTCATTGCCATGTGATCGCCATTTTTTCGCTCATCATTTAAATGTCATCCCAATGGAGAATTCTAAATGACTCGCACTGTCTGTCATTTGATTTTGGGAGTAAAATGACGGTAATAGTCATTTCGTGTGATCGCCATTTTTTTTTCGCAAATGACCAATGACGAATCGTAGCTTGAATGGCACTCTAATACGACATTTTTTGTGGACGTCAGAGCTCCATTTAAATGACTTGAAAAAATGGCCGTGTAATCGCAGCTTAAGGGCTTGTGCAAATTCCGTGGTACAGTTTATGTAGAATTCAGAAGGAATTCCATCTTCTCCTGGTGCTTTGTTGTTTTTAGCATTATTGATGACTTGGATTGTTTCTGCGAGGTCGAATGGTGCATCTAGATAATCATTAGCAAAACGAGGCTCTGCATACTGAAATCTTGGAGATGTCTGTGTGGTGTTCTTTTTGCTTGACATGTGCTTTTAAATTCTTTATTCGCTTCCGCATAAAACCGTTTAAAAACAAGGGTGTTGTGTTTTCGAAGTAGCTTAAGGAAGGCAAACGACTGGTTTCTTGCCTTCATGCAGTCTTTATCGAACCATTTTTGTTTGCTGCTTCCGTTCTTCCTCGAAAATTGTTGGTATGGTGCGGCTTTCCTAATAATGGCTGTTAGCTGGTCAATGCTCGGAGTTGCCTCAACTGTGTAAAGATTGACAAGTTCGTTATTTAAATTTGCTTGATAAATATTTGACTTTTTTACATTCCAAAATAGTTTGGGTAAGGGGGAGAGTTCAGATGTATTGGCCACACACCGATTTTGAACCCCTTGAAATTCGATTTCCAGTGGCATGTGATCAGAGTATATTCTGTTTCCTATTCGGAAGTTTTTAAGTATATCGTTCCAAGCTCCAGTAACAAAGCAGTAATATATTACAGAACATGAAGTTCCTCTAATAAATGTGTGCTCCCCATGTAAATCACCATCGCAACTTCCGTTCAAAACATGACAATCAAAAGCATCCATTTTACATCCTTTGGTGTCACTTGACTCATCCTTGGATTGTCGATGTGTATTCAAAAGTGTAGGATTTGTTCCCGAAGTGAAGTCGTTTTGAGAAAGTCCTATTCTGCCATTAAAGTCACCAACGAGAATCAGATTCGTTGAGTTCAAATTGTTAAGTAAGTCACTCAGAGCATCAAAATAGCGTTGCCACTGGTTGCAGTTGAGATGAACGGGAATTATGTATAAATTATTTGCGTTCAGTCCAAATTTGAGTATGTGAGAATCACCTTTCTTTCCAATACCAAATTCAAACCCAAATGTTTACGGTAGGTATGCGAGAAGCTCACCACCATTAGCTCTTCCAAATATGTTCGTTTTCACAGCGGGTACCCATTTAAGCTCATAGTTCATAAAAATATTATCAAATTTAATTTCTTAATAATTTAATAAATGAGTTTCAAACAGAAAAAATATATCAAATTCTTTTAAATAGTTAAAAAATTCAGCAAAATAAAGTTTATTTTTAATTCCAGCAATATTATAGCTTAAGATCTTATATGTTGTGTTTTCTTGTATCGAGTAGACGGCAGGTTCTCATAGAATTGGCCCATCTGAATCCCCAGTTACGTCATGCACATCGGCTGATCTGTTGCTCATATGTTTAACTCTTACAACCCCTGTACTTGAGGACATACTATCGTTTGACAGTTGCACATTATTAACGTTTCCATTCATAAGATCTCATTTTATTCCCATTTTATTCACTCGAAGTTGAACATAACTTGCGGATTTTTATATGGAAAACTCCCCAAGTTGTGTTCAACTTCGAGTGAATAAAATGGGCCTTATAGTATTTTTTACACCTGCTGATAAATTTCCTACTGTTTGGGGCAAAATTTGAATTCCATCTAAGTTTCCGCACTTTAAACCTCCTGACGTATACCAGGTGAATATTTTATCTTCAACGTATAATCTATCGTCTCTCAAAACGATTTTCTTTTTTGGATGTTCAATTCGAAGTGGCTTCATTAGTGCTATTAATTTTGACCTTCTTCCAAATATGTAGTACTACAATACTCAAGATTGGACCTAACAAACGCAAAAAACAAACATTTCAAAGTGTGCAGATCACAAAACTCCTTTGAATTGCGCAGGATAAATCCCAACATTGAATTGCCTTTGGCAACTAAAAAGTCTATGTTTTCTGAAACCCAATTTCTTGTCAAAAATTACCCCAAGGTCTTTTTTAAAAGCTACATTAGAAAGAAATATACCATTTTTTTTTTTTTTTTTTTTTTTTTTTTTTTTTTATAATAAACACGCGCTAAAGAGGTTATGACTACTCTTATGGTGTAGTTTGAAGTACACAGCGCGGGCGTTAAGGAAATTGGGATAGAGAAGATAGGAGATTCCGATGCACATTGGTTTTAAATGTCTGCAAATTGAACCGAGGGGGAAAGACAGAGCCGGGCAAGGCGTTCCACATTCGCGTGGTACGGCTTATGAAGGAATCTCTATATTTCGATACTCCAATTCGATAACCGATCCAGATCTTCTTGTAATGAAATGCAATCATGCTCAGATTTTATACAACGAAATAATTTTAAATCGTCCGCATACATAAGGCACCTCGAATTTGAGATTACGCTGGGAATGTCATTGACAAATAATACGAAAAAGAGGGGACCGAGGTGGCTTCCTTGTGGCACACCCGAGGTAACATTGATAGGTGAAGATAGAATATTATTTATACGAACATACTGAACACGATCCTTTAGGTATGAATCTATCCAGTTCAAAAATTTTTAATGAAATCCTAATTTATTTAATTTATTAAGTAAAATGTCGTGATTAACCCGATCGAAAGCTTTTGAGAAGTCTGTATACACAATATCATATTGATATCCTTTGTTGGTCGCAGTGGCTTAGTGGTTAGTGTGTTGGACTACTAAGTGAGGGATCCAGGTTCGAATCCCGCAAAAACCCAAATTCCAACTCAGGGTTTTTTCACTGCGCCACCTCTCGCGAACGTCTGACAAACATCCGAGAGTATAACTGTCATGAAAGAGCTTCTCAATCGGCCCGTTTGGAACCGGCATAAAATTGTAGAATCCCTTCCATTCGTTCCAAAAATTAAAAACTCACACAAAACGAATGGTTGCGAGAAGCTAGGCCCTGGGTCCCTACAGACCTGTTGCGCCAACTATTATTATTATTATTATTATTATATCCTTTGTCATAGGATAGTACCCAAATACGACTTCCATAAAAACTTCTCTGTTATAGTCCCCTCTAGATCAGAATGGGAGGAGAATGCGGTCGTTAATGAATTCGACATACCTATCTTCTCAGATGGTTCCAAGATGGAATGTGGAGTAGGAGCAGGCATTTTCTCAACAGAATTAAACATCGCTAAAAGTCTTCGCCTACCCAACGTAGCTAGTGTATTTCAAGCAGAAGTACTCGCAATTAAGGAGGCATGTAGACTGCTCCACAATAGTGCGACTCCCAAAAGAAAAATAGGCATCTTCGTCGACAGTCAGGACGCGATTAAGGCTGTCGGTTCAACTAAGTCAACGTCCAAACTTGTTGTGGAATGCAGGGAGATACTGACCAGGGCTTGTCACCGGTTTGATATCACTCTCGTCTGGGTTCCCGGCCATAGGAACATCGAAGGGAATGAGAAAGCCGATGAACTTGCCAGATTTGGCTCAGCTCTGTGCGTGTCTCATGCGGAGGGAGTCTTCCCTCCGCTGGGATATGTTAAGAGAGAAATCCTCCTGCACTTCACCTCATCGGCTGAGACTAGATGGTTGAACCTGACGAACTGTGTCATTTCAAGGAAGATCTGGCCAACCTACGATGATGCCAGAACAAGCAACCTTTTAGCCAGAACGCGTATAGATGTTGCCAGACTAACGGCAATCAGTACGGGTCATTGGCCTTTAGGAACTCACGCAGCCAAGCTTGGCATCCCCCACAATACCCATTGCCGTAGCTGTGCTGACACAAACAAGAGTGAAACAGTGTTCCATCTTTTTTTGTGAGTGTCCGGCCCTAGCCAAAACCAGACGCAGTACACTAGGTCATCTCTTTTTTGATGACCTTTCGGCCATTCAAAGCATCCATTTTCACAAGATCATCAAATTTCTCAACTCCACAGGCTGGTTTTGAGCTCTCTTAACTCCCATCACCCCCTTCCATTTCAGGTTCCGTTAGTTGTGGTTTCAAAACGGCGCTCAATGCGCTACTTGTGTCTTTCCCTCGTCGGGAAATACAGCCACCTAAACCAACCAACCATATCCTTTGTCAAGACCATTTAGAACACTATTTGAAAAAATTGTAAGGTTTGTGCTAGTAGATCTACCAGCAACAAAACCATGTTGACATGGAGAAATGACACTTTTTAGACTTTGAGATAATCTTACATAAATCAATTTTTCAAACAATTTTGGAATTGTTGTAATCTTACAAATAGGACGATAGTTAGAAACATCTTGCCTACTACCTGATTTATAAATTGGTATAATTTAAAAATTCACCGCTTACAAGGGAACGATTAAAAATTATTTTTAACGGAACACCTAACACTTTCGCGCACCTCTGTAAAATAATAGGAGCAATTCCATCCAAATCAAGTCGTGTGTCAACTTTCAAATCAGCCAAAGCTTGTTCAATTTCTAAAGTTGAAAGCTGTATGCTACCAATCCATAAATGGCTATCATTGTTATTTATTTATTGGTTATAATTTCAACCGCAATAACTGGGAAAGAAAAAGAAGATGTTCCGTTGAATCGATGAACTTTGTGGGGTAGTGATTTATGCACCAGTAGGCCTACGCCTTGTTTGGAAGCTTGATTCGTGTCAATATTATGGAAGTATGATCGATATTTTTTTAGTGGGAGGGATGTTATGGAGGCGGGTAAGTGGGTCTCTTGGAGCGAGATGACTGACAGTGATTTTTCATATAACAGAGTCTGGAGTTCGTGCAGATTGTTATAGTAGCCTTTGAGGTTCCATTGAAGAACCTCGAGCACTATTTTATTTGGTTTATAAGAGGGAGGCGACTTATGCACAATATATTTATGTGTATATTGTGAAAAATCGTAGGTAGCTGGGTTGGTGGGCAGAATCTTACGATCCCGCCACCCAGTCGCTGGACCATATCGGCTTGTGGGGGGGCCTGGATGGTCCAGTAACGGAGCGGCGGGATTGCAGAGGGGTGTGTGTGTATTTTTATTAATTGGAGTCTTCATCATCTATTGGTGAAGTAGGTAAGTAATATTTGTTGTTTCTTATTAGGGATTGGGTTGTGTTTGAGATTGGGGAGGGATATGATTGTTTAGATGGGTTGGTTGGTAATTTTTTTTTTAGTTTCGTTGTTTATTTTTGTAAATATAATGTCCTTGGAATTGGGAAGTGTTGGCTTGGTCGATTTGACTGCTGAAGTTTGTGTGTCCGGGGACGAGAAAGTAATTGAAGCGTTGAGAATGAGAAGGTGTTAAGTGACATTTTTGAAAAATTTTTATCCGATAAAGGTGTTATGTGACAACTTAAATTTTAATCTATTCGCCGATACTCTACTGTACTTAATATAGGAGTTGGATATGGTTAAAGGTGGTAGGTAAATACACAAATTTTTCAGGTTTCGTAGCGGAAAAAAGTGCTGTATAAAAGCGTTTAAGACATTAATTTGTACAAAAACACCACTTATTATAACGTATGTATAATAAATGAAGTCACGTTGTCTAAAATAGTATTTTCTTTATTTACTTTTGTTTCGTGTTACCGAACTCCAACTTCGGTTTTAGGCAGATTTATGGGCAAACAACTTTAAACCTCTTTTACTCGAAACTAGAAATTTGTCACTTAACACCTTCTCATTCTCAACGCTTCAATTGATTATGGTTGCTGTGTGGTGGGGTTCGTTGTGTTATGTGTTTGGAATGAATTATTGGTGTGCGAAGAGGATGTTTGGTTAAATTTGTTGTGCTCCACTTGAGCTGTGGTAGACAGATTTGAGGGGCGTGGGGGGGGGGGGGTTAACGGAATCTTTAGTATTTTGTTTGAGTGCAGGGTTATTTGAAGTGGTTGGAGTGTTAGTTGTTGTAGATGGATGTGTTCCGTTTTTGACGACTGATGAATACTGGGTGACAGATGCTGAGGTGGGATTTTCTTTCATGAATATTTGTTTAGCTTCTATTAAACTGCATTTTTTTATAGTTTTGATTTTTAATATCTCTTTTGCTTGTATATAGCGCTTACACTTTTTGGAAGAAGATGGATGATTTTCTTTACAGTTAGCGCAGAGCGTACGCTCGCACTCGCTGTTGGGGTGTGGCGGAAGGTTACACGTGTCACATGAGGGATTACCCTTGCATCTCTTGGTAGTGTGGCCAAGAAGTTGACATTTACGACAATGCATTGGATTGGGGAAGTATTCTTCCACTTTGAGGTTGTACCATCCTACTTGGACTGAGCTGGGAGGTCGGAAACGGTCGAATGTAAATAAAACTAAACCTATTACCAGGCCGCATCAGGGAGTAAGAAGTGGCTATACCATGGTGGACGGTTATTTTCCCTAACTTCTCGTGGGCTCAAAAATTAAAACAGCAGCTCATCAAATGCTTTAACCAGGTTCAACCTAAGAAGCGCATTAGTGGGAGCATAATAGCATTATAGGAAAAGAAGATCAGCATTCGAAAATCTTCGCCGACTTGAAAAGCAGTGCAAAGAAAATGGGATGAAAAGGGCAATGCTATGAATGATCAACAATAATCGTAGAGAAAAACCAAACTATGTGTGTGACCAAAAAGAGAAGCGGACGTAAATAAAGATCAGATCTCGGATACTTTAAATCATTGAACACTTAAAAAATTAGTGCGAATTAATAGATTTATATTTATAAGCACACGTAGATTGCCACGTAAGGGGCAGGTGTGTCTGGTCTATTTTCTGTTGTAGTGAAAATTTGTTTAGTTAATGATGGTGTTCGTTTGGTACAGGAAAAAGCAATCTTTTGCAGATTTCAGAGCACTTTTGCGAATCTAGATATTACTCAGAATCAACACAAAAAAGAGCAAGTGACGTTTTTATGTTCGATTAGCCACACGAAATCTGGAATCTGAGAGCAAATCTGAAGAAGCCCAATCGAATACCACATAAATACCAATAAAATGATCAAGTTCATATGTGACGACTGTGTCACCTACATACACAATTTAGATCTAGCTCTAAAACATGTAAACGATGTAGTAAAGAAAAACAGTTCACAACTAAGACAGTATAAGAGTGAATTTGATGAATCTCTTAAAAGAAACGACCTGGAAATAAAAAGTTTACTTGAATCAATTGAGTCTATATATGGAACAATTAAAAACAATGAAAAGTGGTCAAGAACCATGTAAGAGAAGTGTAAAGGGAATAACGATTCAGTGAAAGCTTTAAAAAGCATAATGAGAAGATTTGTGAGGATGTAAAAAAAAGTGATAATCGTGTTGTAATGGAAAATTTGAAGGAAATTCAAAATGATTTATTGAATTAAATAAAAAATAATGAGTCAAACTGAAATAACAAGTTAATCGATAAACAAAACATCGAAAAAATATTGCACAATGTGCAAAAAATTAGTAATGATAACACGGTGTGAAATATTTCATATAGTGGAAATTGCACGTGGAGACCACAAATTTAACGAAGAAACCAATTTCATGAAATTTATTGCTCAGCTCATTGCATTTGTACAGTTTGACACTTGTTTTTCATTTCCACGATGGCTGAGTGGCGAATGGTCGCTTGTAGCGCTGAAACTACGTATTGGAATAAAAGAGACAAGTATAGTCACGACAAGAATATGTTAGATGGGAAGAGAGAAAGGATTGCATGGCCTAATGCGAGAACGCAACGATGTGCTCTGCTCAGCGACATTTCAACGAATTAAATTGCATGGTATGAAATGCCCACCCTACATTTTATTGCATACTGTCGTTCTTTCAATGCAATCAAATTTGACAGATTGCTGAAATGAAAAATTGCACGTGGAGACGCCGTGTAAAGAAAGTTCAAGCAAGTGAAAAAAAACCGTATTACGCAGATGCATTACAATACGATTGGTTGTTCAAATATTTTAGTTCCATCTATTATTAACAATTTTAACAATCACATTTTCGACGTCTATTGTATAACCGCTACGATTTGAATTGCTACGGTTTTACTTAGCATATCTGCTAACACCAAATAGGTGTCTTTAGCATTCTATGGAAAAATTCAAGATGTTTAGCATTTTACACTAACATTTACATTACAATTTTTGTTCGCTTTGTACCAAAAGCGCTGGTTAAGTTGGCGTCCTTTTTTGGACAGACATTGTATGGAGCTGACATTCACTAGCAGTTCAGTAGTATAGTAATTCAATGTTCAATACAACGATACCAGGTGGCACACTGTACAAAGTAATATATTTTGACAGCTCCCAAGTTCTGGCAGACAATAAAACCGGTGACACATATCTAGTAGTAAGATAATTACTTACCGGTATCATCCCAAATTCTACTAAATCCTTTGCTTCTACGTTATTAAGAGACTTATCACCAGCTCCTTGTGCATTATCTTTAGATGCAGAAGCTTGCGCAGCTCTCCTTCCTTTGCTGACTGTAGTAGGTGTGCCAAAACCTATGTACTAAGTTGGGAAAATATAAAATAATATATGTATATCTTTTTACTTATATGTTTCTCTTACGAACTTTTTCGTTTATTCTTCTTGATATTAAGCGGTCCAAGCCATTATATGCTCCACTTGCAACAAATAGAATATTAGTGGTATCTACTTGAACAGTTTCCCCTCGCAATTTTCTTGGAGAATTTTTTTCAGGAACATTCACAACAGTCCCTTCTAACATTTTCAGCATTCCTTGCTGCACGCCTTCTCCTCCTACATCACGAAGCTGATGGATTCCAGGAACAGCACCAATTTTATCTACTTCATCTAAAAATACGATTCCGGTTTGTGCCTTTTCAACACTTAAAAACGATCAAATGTCTAAAAATTATTGATTATGACAATTAAAAATATTTACTTATAGTTAGCTTCCTGAAGGAGCTTGGAGATAACGCTTTCAATATCTTCCCCTACGTATCCCGCTTGAGTAAGGGAAGTGCAATCACAAATTGCAAAGGGAACATCTAGGCATCGGGCTATTGTCTGAGCAATTAGTGTCTTACCAGAACCTGTTGGGCCCAGCATAAGAATGTTACTCTTTTCTAGCCTAATCTCATGCAAATCTTCCTTCAAGAGATCTGATCCGGTGACGTTATGAAACTGTGATCTTGAGTTATCGGTTGTATTTCCACCTATTATTGTATGGCTCATTTCAGATACGTAAAGTAAATCCGATCTACCCATTTGCTCTCCTGTCTGCGCATTAGTTTCCAACTGTGGATTGTTATGATGAATACGTTTGTAATGATTGTAAACCGCTACTGACAGTATCTTCTTAGCGTACTCTTGTCCAATGACATGTTTGTTTAAATATTCCATGATCGATTTTGGTGGGGGCGGAGGTTTTCTTTGATTTCTTACTCCTTCTTTAAATGTCTTTTTAGACTCAAGTTCTGTTAATACAACAAAAAAGTGGTTGCATTTTGCACATTTGACAAAACGAGTAGAACTTATAAATGTTTCCACATGTGTACAAGGTGTTCCACATTTTGGGCATGATAAAACATTATTGTTGCTTGGAGGATCCTTGTCTCCATCCGATCCACCAGATGTAGGAGTACTTTCTTTATTTTTTCGAATCGCCAGGTGAATATGTCGAGACGCTTGCAATGAATATATTTGTGTACTTCTTAGGTATATAGGTCCTGGAAACAACCAAGAAAATTATGAAATATAAATGTTTTTCAAAATGTGCGTAATTTAAATAAAATATTTCCTGACAATTTTTGCAAGTTTAAAGTAAATTTGTGCTAAGGATTTTAAAAATCTATATATCTTAATCTTCTTCTTAATATATGTATATAAAAACGATCGTGCGTATGTATGACTGACAATCACGGCTAAACCACAGAAGTTATCCTCCTTATATTCACACCATATGTTTGTGTGGTGCTCAGGATGGTTTATGTTTATTTTAGACCCTATAGGGGGCGTTGGGGCGCTTTTTTGAAAGTTCTTATTTAGGGACCGATTTGGCTAAAATTAACACCATATACCTACCTAACACTTAAAAACAAAAGTTTTTGCCAAAATTTGGACCCGATAAGTGACGCTGGGAGATATTTACGACAAGTTAGATTTCCCTGCATATCAGTTTTGTATCAACAACATTCAATTTAATTGTAATAATATAGTTGGCGTAACTTTTTTGAATTTGACATATCAGTAATTCATATTTCATTTAGCTGTACAATTGTTTGACAAAAACTCCAAATTAGTTTTTAATCAATTTTAAATAGGTAAATAACATTTCCATTCGATTTCCGGCACAAATAACATAACCAAGGAAAATGTTTTTTTTTAGAATACGTAAGTTTACAAATTGCAGTGATATAATAAAGAAAAAATAATAAAATGCCTGGACGACGAAGTTCGAATATTGGTCGTAGTGACCGACAAATTCGCAATAGGCCACAAAAAAGAAAGAAGTTAACACCACAACAAGTCATGGGGAAATGCACTTTGAAAAAAAAAAATAAACTGGATAGAAATCGAGTAGTGACACCTCAAATACAAACAAAAATAATATTTAAAATTCTAAAAGCAATTGTTGTCAATTATTTTAATTATTTTCCAAGGAAATTGTTGTTGTCAACAATTTTTAAATTTATTTTTTTTTAAATATACCTAATAAGTTTGTTTATGTTTACTATGTTACATTAAGTAACTTTTTGCAATGGAGTTGATACTTTGATTTGTTTGATGGTGATTGAATCCATAATTTTTGTTTGTCAAGTATTTTCAGGATCCTAGCAATAGTATGTGTGGGTAAGTTGAAATGTAGGGTTGATTGAGATGACGTGGACTAACATCATGGTACTCTGCTCATTCGTGAGTAGGGCGGGTAGTTCAAAGGTACCACCATAACACCTTCGGTACCGATGTGGAGAGAGAAGGCTTACCAACCAATTTGATTGGTGTGGTTAGTTTTCTTTTTGGCTGTTAATGTTACAAATATTTCTTTTAGAGTTAATCCTTTCCCTATTTTCTTCCTATCCCTTTAATACTCCCAATTTTCAAACTTTCCTATCAAAATTGTCAGGCATTTTAAGCAAGACAAGCAGAACATCCCACCACGAGCTATAAGCACTGGCTTAAACAAGCATGCCTGCCTTGCTTTGTTGACCCTACAGCCCTTCCGTCGAAGTCATAATTGAGATTCCTGTGTCTATACAGGTGGAAGGAAAAAGATGTGCGTTAGTCGGGTAACAACTTGAGAACGGCTCGACCGATTTGAATGATTTTTGTTTTCTTTTGTTCGTCTTGATTCAGCGATGGTTTAGGGAAAAAGAAAAATGTTAAAATTCTCAACAGGTGTAGGCACACATTTCGTTTTTCAGTTAAATTCAATTATCGTCTATAATATATAATAATACAATAACAATAATATATTTAAAATTCCTTCGGTGTGAAACTCGATGACATTATATCTCGATAACTGATGGGCCATTTTCATGAATCTTTTTTGTTTTGTTTGTTTTTCTGTATTTCAGGTTTAGCAAGACTTAAAAGATAGGATACTTTTGGACCCTATAGGTGGGAATGTTTTCAATCTCCAAAGCCACTTAGCCGATTTCAATGGAAATTTTTGGATGTGTATGGTTGGTTCCAGTTATAGGAAAGTTGTTTACCTGTTATGTAGGTAGCACTTTGCAAAATATATGCGGGATTAGGAAAACGGGTTGTGGCTTTCCCATTGAAAAAAAAAAAGATAAAAATTGCATATCTTACAAAGGAACTGCAACGAACCTACAAGGTGATTGAAGATTTTTTTTAACAAAATGTTGGTCGATTGATAGGTGGTTCTATCTTTTTTTATCTCTATAATCCAAGGTTTTGGTTTGGTAAATAAGTTGTAAATACAAATTTTGAATGGGACTTTGATCAAAGAATGTACCAGATTTACCAAATTCACAAAAAAATATGCCTATTTTCTAAAAACTATTCCTCAAGTATCGGAATTACACAGCGCGGGCGTTAAGGAAATTGGGATAGAGAAGATAGGGGATTCCGATGCACATTGGTTTTAAATGTCTGCAAATTGCACTAAGGGGGAAAGACCGAGCTGGGCAAGGCATTCCACATTCGTGTTGTACGGCTTATGAAAGAATCTCTATATTTCATAGTACGACCGAAAGTAGGCTGAAGGGTAAACTGATGGGCATTCCTGGCTTTTTTTTTTTTTTTTTTTTTCCTGTTGGGGGGAGGAGAAATGCTTTGTGCACCGTAGGGAGGTCTTTTTTGCGTTGACCATCCCCGTGTGTCCGACTCCCATTTGTACAATGCGTTTGTACAAGGTTTACGGACTAAAACTCCTCCTTCCCTTCGGTTTCTGACCCGCCCCCCTGGGACCGCTGTTCGCATTACTTCAGGGGGGCTGTAATCATACACCCTTTCGGGCTCACTCTGTTTCGCGGGATTGCTCTTCTTCTCTTTTCTTTCTTCTGAGAATGCGTTGGACGTAGGCGCAGATCTTGTTCCAGTTCTGCTCGCTGGCCAGCAGCTTTCCGGTTATGTTGTCTGGAGTGATGATACCGATATTCGTCTCCAGTTCTCTTCTTTTGGATTCCCACCTGCTGTAGGCGAAGAAGGTATGATGCGCGTCGTCTTCCTGGGAGTCCCCGTACTGGCAGGCTGGACAGTTTGTTTTCCCGATCTTGTGGAGGAAGGCGTTGAAGTATCCGTGTCCGGTGAGTAACTGTGTGACGTAATAGTTAACTTCACCGTGTTTCCGGTCATTCCACTCAGCCACGTTCCTTATAAGCCTCGCTGTCCATCGTCCTCTGCTTTCCGAGCTCCAGCGTTCTTGCCACTTCTGTTTCGTGAGCTCTTTGGCCTCTTCCGTAGCCCTTTCTACTCCAGCTTCCGTCTTTTTGTCGTAGACGTACTTCTTTTCTGCCGCTAAGAGGTCTATTGGGGTCACCCCTGCGACAACAAGAACGGCTGGCTACGATACGGTTCGGTATGCGCTTGCAACACGTAGAGCTCCGCGTCTCTGCACAGCTGCCATCTGCTTTCTGTACTTTTCCTTTCGAAGTGCATCTGCCCAGATCTCACATCCGTAAAGGAGAATGGCATGCGTGATTGACATCAGGAGTCTTCGTTTGCTGGCCGTTGGGCCACCTACATTTGCCATCAGCCTTTTCAGTGACGCAGTCACTTTCGATGCTCCTTCCGCTGCATTCTTTATATGGAGCCAGAAAGTGAGTTTGGTGTTGATGGTCACACCCAGATACTTCACGGCGTCTTTGCTTCTTATTACCTCCTGGCCGATTTGGAAGTCGATTAAAGTCGGGATCCTTTTCTGTGTCAGAAGCACTATCTCGGTTTTTTCTGTAGCCAAGCCGAGACCGTGTTCATCCATCCAAAAGGTTACTCATCGCATGACTTGGTTTAGCTTCAGTTGCGCATTTTCAGTGTCTTTTGCCATTATGACCGCGGCGATATCATCTGCATACCCCACCAGGAAGGTGTCTGGCGGCATCTCCATGCGAAGAATGCCATCATACGAGATGTTCCAGAGGTCAGGCCCCAAAATTGATCCTTGGGCTGCTCCTGAGGTTACTTGCATTCTTCTTTGGCCTTCTGTAGTCTCGTAGATCAGCTCCCGGTCCCTGAGGTAGTCTTAAACCATCCGTAAGAGATAGGCTGGGATGTTGAAATTGTTCTCGAGCGCGTTCAGCATGTTACTCCACCTGGCTGAGTTAAAGGCGTTCCTGACATCCAGAGTTGCCAGCAGTACGATCTTCCTTGAGTAGTTACTACCCCTTTGGGCGGATTGGGTGGTCCTTACTACTTCTTCGATCGCTCCAATAGTAGAACAACCTTTTCTGAAGCCGTACTGTCTTTCCGAGAGGTCTCCTCCTCGATATACTGCAGCGGTGAGTCGCGGTCTCAACATCTTCTCCAAGAGTTTCCCTAGCGTGTCAAGCATACACAGAGGTCTGTACGCTGATGCAGAATCTGGGTCTCCTTTGCCTTTACTAATTAGCACTAGGCGTTGTTTCTTCCAATTTCTAGGGAAGACTCCATCTTCCAGGCAACTGTTGAACATATTCAGTAGTAGTTGGGGGCATGAGTTGGCGATCGCCTTTAGCGCTTCTGATGGTATCCCGTCAAGTCCAGGGGCTCTTCTGTTTTGTAGGGTTTTCACTGCTGAACACAGCTCTTCTTCATTAAAGGGTGGTATTTCCTCACGTTGGACCAATGTGGTGTCGAGGGGCCTAACGGGGTGAGTTGGGAAAAGCGTGTCCACAATACCCTTCATCTTTTCTTCGTCGAGAACAGGATTTCCTGTCTGGGCTCCAAGTTTTCGCATAACGATCGTGTAGCCTAACCCCCAGGGGTCGTTGTTGATGTCTCGACGGAGATCCTAACACTTCTGTTTTTTGCTCGAAATGATGGCCTTCTTGAGCTCGGATCTTTTGCTTCTGTATTCCAATAGAGCTTCCTCCGTTGACTCAGCATGTCTTCTCCTTCCCCTAGTGACCTTGCGTCTGAGATGTAAGCATCTTCTGCGAAGCGCCGCTATATTCTCCGTCCACCAGTACACTGGGTCCTTGTTTCGATAGGTGCCGTTTTTTCGTGGCATAGAGGCGTCACATGCGAGCCGTATTAGTTGCATCGTGTCTTCAGCTTTTGTTTCCGCCGATCCCTCCACTTGAAGTACGGCCCCTTTTCCGTCTTCTATCACTGAAGTGAGGAGCTCTTCGTTTAGTCTATTCACGTTCCACCTCGGAGCTCGTGTTTGGTTCCGATTTGGAGCTCGTTGGTAATCATCTAAGTCAAATACGATGTATTGATGGTCGCTGCCCGTGTAATCCTCGATGACCCTCCAGTTTCGAGTTCTCGCGAATGTGTATGCCGAGGCAAAGGTTACGTCCGGGATGGTGCCTTCGCAGCCAGGTCTCCTAAAAGTAGGCGTGTTTCCTGAGTTTACTACGATGAGGCCACGTCTCGCTGACATTTCCAGTATTTACCTTCCTCGTGAGTCCGTAGTTGGCATTCCCCACTCCTGGGCTCTGGCGTTAAAATCTCCGGCGACTAAGATTTCGCCTCCGACGTCACACATAAAGTCCTCCAAGTTTTCTAATTTTTGTCGGAACTCATCGATTCTATCGTTTGGGCTGAGGTAGGTGCTGATTAATGTGAGTCCATCGCATTTCACCCATGCAAAGCCTCTTTGTGCCCTTGACTTTTTATGGGGAATTTACTTGCGTCTGGGATCCATATGGCAGCAGTTCCTAAAGTGTCCACAATCCAGTTTGGTCCTTCTTTGTTTTTATACTGTTCACTGACAATAACTACATCAGCTTGGAGCTCGCTTTTGAATTTGGCCAGTAGATTGTCAGCAGTTTGACTTCTGTGGAGGTTACCTTGTAGTATTCTGGTCATTGTAACACACTCTTCTTCGCCTTTTCAAGTGCTTCCCTGAAGACTTGACATTTGCCCGATCCCGGCATATGATCTAGAGCTGTTGATGGGGGTTTCCGATCTGCGCATAGGCAACATTTTGGGGCGTTTGGGCAGTCGTTTCTCTTTTCTCCACAATTGAAACATAGACCTTGGCCTTTCCTGTCTGCGCCATTGCAGGTTGCCTGAATGTGTCCGTAGCTAAAACATTTGAAGCATCTTTTGACTTCCACCCGTCGTCGGACTCGGCACTGGATCCATCCTATCTTTATCCGATGGGACTTAAGCAGTTCGTTGGCTGGTCTCACGTTTATTTGGACTATGGCCATCTTTAGGGAGCTTTTGTTCTTCCCGGTGATCGCTACATGAAACTCGGTTGTTGGGTCGGAAATTTTCATTTTTATTGCTTTTTGGACTTCCTCCGCCGTGGTCAGCTCATCTAAATCCCTGATCTCGAGCGTTATCTTCTGTTCCAGATTGCGGACCTTTGCCCGACTTCCTAGGATTTCTGTTAGGGATTTCCCGAAGGCTTCTTTGTCTTTCGTCTTAGGATCAAGTTCGAGAAGTAGTTCGCCGGATTTCGTTTGTCGTACCGTTCGGATTATAGTATCCGTTTCATCTGGGTTCGCTTTTTCCCGGATTTCTTTCAGGATGTCGGTGTATTTATCGCTTCCGTTCGGTCTTATAAGGATCGCTTCTGGTTTGGATTTCCTGTGTTTCTTCTTTTTTTTTGGTGAGTTTTAATACCGTTTTTTGTTTTTCTGGTTTCTCCTTCAGGACCTGAGAATAACTCCGTTGCGTGTCGTTTGTTGTATGTGTTACAGCTGGTCGGTCTGTTTCATTCTTCTTCTTTTTGTCGGGGCCTTTCACTAATGGGCTCGGTGGTGGTCTCTTGGTTGAGCTTTTTGCAGTAGCTTCGGTTCTCTCCCCCTCTGGTTTGCCAGTTTCCACTGGTGTAGCTTTAGCATCAATCCTCGGAGTTGAGCGCTTGTTTTTTTCGTCCCACTGCATTTTGTCTAAGGACTCTTCGAGTAATGATATGCCATTTTTTATATCGAGGCTGATATTTTTTTGCTTTGCACATGCCAGCTTCATTGTTTTAATTACTTCCAGACATTTTTGTATCTCTTGAGACAAGGTTTCACTTGGGTTTCCTTTCTCCTCTCTACAAATCTTCCGAGCTGCTAGGGGTTTTTCTGCAGATTGCGTCGATCGTGTAGGAATTTTTGCTGCAGATAATGGAGTCCGCTTCAGCCATCCTAAGAGATCTCTCCTGGTTTCACTTTTCGCAGTTTGTTCCCCGAAAGCCAAGTGTGCCACTATTGGGGTTTCCACATCTTTTTGATTTTTGTTGTCATTTCCGCTTAAAGATGTCGCTTTAATTGGAGAGCGCGCTAGCCTAGTGCTCTTCCTAAACAGATCAACAACGATTTCGGCTCCGTTTGCCTCTTGTCTTGTAGCATTACTGGCTACAGTATCCAAGTTTACCAATACTGTAGCAGGTGCATTAGCACTATAAGTTTCCTTTATTTTGCAGTCGTTGTATCTCGACGACTTTGAGCCTGCTTCCGCACTCTCCGCCGCCGGTACTGGGGATCCGACTCCCTGCACCGTAACTTCGTTCCTTTTTGTCTCTTCCATATTAGTTTTTTTTAGAGTATCCACCTCCTGCCAGTTTTTTGGTCCGCGATTGGTATTGGCTATTTCCACCAGCCCTGCGAATGTGTATTTGAGCACACTCACGCCGCCTGGGGACGCGCCCGATGGGAGAACTGACTAAACTCCACACGGGGGGCATTCCTGGCTTGGCGAGTATTGCGGTTGAATTGTTGAAGGGGTGGAATGCAGCTGGCGATTTCGCTTGAGCACTGTTTATAGAAATAGAGATAAAACAATGTATGTTCGAGCGAATTTATAGAATTCGCTATATTTGTGTCTCCAATAAGTCTTAAATCACGATTCTGTATCCTATCCAGCAGGTGCAATGAGGTTTTGGGCGCACCAGACCAGATATGAGAGTTATACTCAAGTTTGGGGCGAATGAACGCCTTGTATATGGCAGCCAGATCAGAAGGGGTAAAATATTTCTTGCACCGTTTGAGGTAACCTAGACATTTCTCAGCGTTCTTGGCGACTTCGTGTATGTGGTCATTCCAACGGAGTTTGTCATGGACACACATACCGAGAATGGAAAGTCTTTCGGTTTCGGCGATGCAAGTGCCATTCATGGATAATGGCTGAGGATTCTGGTTTCGCTTTAATGACAGCAGACAGCATTGTGTTTTGGAAGCATTAAATTCCACTCTATTGGCTGAACCCCATTTTATAATGCTGTCGAGATCGGAATTTAATGAGCTTAACATATGTTGCCGTTCCAGTTCTACGGCCGAAGAGCAGGGACGTGAGTCTTGGAATGACTATGAGAAGCTGAGGGTGCTGTCATCGGCGAAGGAGTGGATTGGATTAGAAGTTACAGACAGGAGATCATTTATGAAAATGAGAAAGAGAGTCGGAGACAAAACGGAGCCTTGGGGAACACCAGCATTTATATGGTGAATTTCAGACTTGAAGCCATCCAATACAACTTGAATTGAACGGCCAGAGAGGTAGTTTCTAATCCATTGAAGAAGAGACGCATCGATCCCATATGCACGCATTTTCGATAAAAGAGCTTGGTGCCAAACTCTGTCAAATGCCTTTGAAATATCAAGCGCAACAATCTTCGTTTCACCAGAGTGATGTAGAGATTGGTTCCACTTTTCGGTGTGATAAGCCATAAAATCACCAGTGGATCTGTTGCCACGAAAACCGTACTGCCGGTCATTAATGAGTTTTCGTGATTCAAGATATTTCATGAGCTGACGATTTATCAGCGTTTCCATGACCTTAGATAGAATGGGCGTAAGTGCTATGGGTCGGTAGTTGGTGGGAGAAGAAGATTCGCCTTTTTTGGGGACGGGCTGGACAAATGCTGTTTTCCACCTTCTCGGGAAGAGTCCAGAAGAATAGGACAGATGGAAAAGCTTACGCAGTGGTTTTGCCAGCGTGGAAGATCACCTCTTCAGAACAATTTGGGAAATACAATCTGGACCATACATGTGGCCGAATTCTTTGACCAAAAGTTTTTACTACCCTTGGGACATTGTAGTATTTTTTGCCTCAACTTTTGGTCATACGAGAATTTAACACGCTTGATAATGGTATTGCAGTCATATCTGCCTCGCTTGAACTTTTTTCGGTTTTCCTCAGATGGGTTGGCCTTATATGACCGAAAACTTAACTCCTTTTGTCTGATAGCCTCTTTACAGCTCGAGTCGTAGCACGCATTTTCTTTCGGTATGATACTCTTTATCCTATTAGGAATAAAGGATTTCATACCTAAGGTGATAATACAGGACACCATATCAGCGGCGGCATCCACGTCGTTATCGAGGAAGCATAACGACCAGTTAAAACTCTTAAAGAAGCTGTTAAGTCACTGTGTGGTTGGAGTACGAGAAATTAGCTGATATGATGCAGTGGTCCGACGAGCCTAAAGGCGATAATACTTCTAAAGTGTGTTTATCAGGGTGGGAGGTAAGAAACAAGTCCAGAGTGTTGGCATTCTGACCGTCAATATCAGGTACGCGTGTTGGCTCATTTACAAGCTGGGTTAATTGATTTACCTCAGCGAAGATCTGAACATAAATTCCTTCGGGTGTTGTCTGTCCAGTATGTCGAAGCCAGTTAGAATTGTGAATATTGAAATCACCCGCAATGACAATTTCAGTATTATGCCGAATTCACAATGTCGCGTTGAACGCGTGCGTGCGTCGTCGTATTTACGACTCAACGCGCTGAAGCTGTATTTTGTGTAGCAGCATATGAACGCTTTGTTTCTACATAATCTGTCAACGCACGCGCGCGTCAACGCGACATTGTGAATTCGGCATTAGGATACAGGGAGACAATTTTTGTAATGGAGTCAGACAGCGCATCAAACTCGTTAAAAGTCGAGTTGCTATCTAGATAAGGGCTTCTGTAGATGAAACAATAATGAATGATTTGCCTACGGGTGTGGAATTTCAGCCATATGAAATTAAATTCCGAATCGGAACATTGGCCATAAGAACCTGGAGTTTGGTAGGCAATGTCATCACGTACGTAGATGGCGAGACCGCGGTGGAGAAAGAATAAAGGCACTAAACGATACCCAGGTAGATCAAACTCCGATTTATCAGAATTTACACCCACCTGGGCCTCGCTCAGTGCCAAAACAGCTGGTTTATATTTAGCAACATGGACGTACGCCGAAAAGAGATTCGATCGTAGCCCACGAATGTTGCACATGCCAACCCTGAGGTTTCCCATCAGTACAAAAGCAGTCACAAAAAAACACAACTCCGACGCTACTAAGCAGGGCTGTGAAGTAAAAATCCAATGTTAGATTCACAAATCAAACTGTCATAGGTGTTATGCCCGTATGACAATTTGCTTTGGTCCACCAACAAAAACTTCAACATACTGGACTCAAATATAAAGTCTCATTTGTCACAAGCGTTTCACTTTTTCGAATTTCCTGTGCATTGTGCATGCTCGGAATTATTGTTTTCATAACATTAACGAATTTGGGCGGAAAGAAGTTCGCCGGGTCAGCTAGTGTATGTATATTATTGGACATTCGGATAATAGGAAGATAATAAATGACGAAACTGTGATAGTTGTTAGCGAGATTAAGTATTTGGGAATTATAATTGATAACAATTTGAATTTTAATAGCCACATCGAATATATATCAAAGAAGATAAGTAAAAAAATTTTTTTTTTTGGTAGGATACGAAAAAGAATGTCAATAATTAGTGCAATAAATGTATAATAATAATAATAGTTGGCGCAACAGGTCTGTATGGACCCAGGGCCTAGCTTCTCGCAACCATTCGTTTTGCGTGTTTTTAATTTTTGGAACGAATGGAAGGGATCTACAATTTTATGCCGGGTTCCAAACGGGCCGATTGAGAAGCTCTTTCATGACAGTTATACTCTCGGATGTTTGTTAGACGTTCGCGAGAGGTGGCGCAGTGAAAAAAACCCCGAGTTGGAATTTGCGGGATTCGAACCTGGACCCCTTGCTTAGTAGTCCAACACACTAACCACTAAGCCACTGCGACCACAATATGTATACAATACAATAATTAAGCCCCATTTTGAATACTGTTCAACAATTATATATTTGGCAAATAGTACAATGTTAGAGAGACTACAGAAATTTCAAAATAAAGCTATGCATAATATTAAAATGTCTAACTAAGAACCAAATTTAAATAACGAAGTGGCTATTCGCACGACGCACGTTCGGGACACGGCTTCGGGGCACGACTCGTCAAACTGCTACGGGACACGACACGTAACGAAATGTCACTTTGAAAATGACGGCCATATGGCTGCATTCAGTACCCTCTTGAACATTTATTTATTATTATTTGTATTCAAGCTAAGTATCCTGCTCGCGCTAAATTTTAACGTCCCTAGTCTCCACTCCGTTTCTCCACAGCAAAGATAAATTGTAGCAAAATTTTTAAATATGATATATGTATGTAGATGGGACAAAAGACATAAGTTCATGACAGAATGTCGGTAGACGTGGTTCAAATTATGCACGTTATTTTAAATTCAAACTTCAAAAGCATCGCAATATTTAAAACAATGCATACAACAACAATTATTGAAGAAGATGTTATCATTGCTGTATCAGCTGAAACAATTTCTATAGCAGGACGTAGAAGACAAAACTTTCCAAAATCTCTTTACCGTCGCGAAACAATTAATATTACCCGATAAACATTCGAGGCCAAATGATTCTCTATTCTGATATAAATAAATATCTCGCAAAACAATATCTCTGCTTTGAATTTGCGTTTTCTTTTGTTTCTCACGCAAATATTCTTTGCGTTTCCGATAAAAAAAATAGGAAATACACAGCAAACTTTTTATTCCGTTTCTTCTGTCAACATTTATCTTCGATTTAATGTACCGGACATTTATTTCGCGAGCTAAATGAGTGGAGACTTTTCATCGGCCCATATACATGAAGTTAACAGCCCTATTATGGCTATCAAATATCAATTGTTTGATACTTGATAACATCTATCAATTCAACGATATTTTGGTATTATGAGTATCAATTGATAGTTTTTACCCCACTGTGAATGCTTATCAAAATATCATTGAGAATGGGTTCTGTTTTGAAGTTTGACGTTTCTAATTTGTATGACATAAAAAAACCAAACCAAACTACTTCATCATAATCCACTTAAAATCAAAAACTACCGATTACATTTCGTTTTTAAGGTTCCGTACCCAAAGGGAAAAAACGTAACCTTATTAGTTTCGCTCGGATGTCTCTCCGTCTGTCTGTCTGTCTGTCTGTCCGAACCCACTAAGCCAATTTTTTTAACAATATAAACAAGGAACTAAATTTTATTATTTGGTGTTAAAAGAAATTTTTAACCGCCGGAATATTTGATACGTATCAACAAGAAATTTGTGGTTGATAGAATATTTGAATATCAATTTTTTTGACAACTGTAATACCAAGTTTATCGATAAAACTATTCACAATAGATCTTAAATCCAACTATATTCACAATTCATCAAAAATGTTGATAGGTTGATAACCATAATACCGATTCATTCATTTTGTTGATTCGTATCAATTATTATCAAATATCATAATAGGGCTGTAAGAATCTAGCGTGCGAACAGGATACTGCTTTGCTAAACTGCCTCGCTAAATTTTATCTTTGTAGACATTTTTGTACGGGAGATAAAATTTAGCGCGAGCAGGATACTTAGCTTCAGTACCTACCAACTTAAACATTTATTTTTATTGTTTTTGTTAGAAAGTATTATAGATATTGCCATATGTCGCAAAACTAAAATAATTTAAAGTTAATTTCGATTTTTTTAATGTTTACCTTTTTTAATTGACCGAAAATATTGCTAAATACCACAGCGTAAATATAAATCCATTTTAGTTTCAGGCACCTGCCTGACAGTTGTTGGCATACCCTTAGCGGAGCGACGAAGTCGCGTGAGCGTCTAAACCTCCCGAAAAAAGGGTTTAATCCTTTAACGCGAGCGAAACGAGCCACGCACCCCATAGGTACTATAAATACACAAAACTTTGTTACTGGAGCCTGTCTGGCACTCTCTTCGTTACGTCGACCCAGTTGAAATTTCGTCGCGTAGCCGTGCCCCGAAGCCGTGTCCCGAGTGTCGTGCGAATAGCATCAGGTGGTATTCGTTTGGGCTTCTTCAGATTTGCCGTTTGCCCTCAGATTTCATATTTCGTGTGCCTAATCGAACATAAAAACGTCACTTGCTCTTTTTTGTGATGATATTTGTGCGATTTGAATATGTGTAGTCTTCGACACTTTTCTAAGCGATTTCCATTCACTGGTTAAATTTTGTATTAAAACATTAGAAATATCTGTCCCGATTGATTTCTAAATATTTATACATAAATAATTTACAAAATTAGATTCATGCAATGTCTTTCTTTGCTGGAGAAAAAATTCACTAAAAATGTAGATAAACTCCATCAGTTGTCAAACTCAAACGCACTTGTATTGGTAAATCTGAGAAAATATCTAGATTCGCAAAAGTGCTCTGTAATCTGAAAAAGATTGCTTTTTCCTGTACCAAACGAACATAAAAATTGCCCTGAGAGCAAAAAAAGTGCTCTGAGAGCGCCCAATCGAATACCACATAAATAAACCAACCTTTTGTCAGGTAATGTGAGTGGATTCAAACAATCCCGCAGATTTTTTGTAATTTTTTTTTAAGTTTACGTGTTCATTTTCCATTTCACTTTCGTCGCTTTTGCTGGTCAACAAAAAATAGTTTGTTAGCATTTCTAGTAAAATTTTCAGCACACTCTTAAAAGCTAAAATCACCAAACTCAAAGAGAATAAATAGGAAAATTATAAACGTCAACAAAATAGCTGTCGTTCGTTTTCTTTCGTGGAGACGATAAAATCTGTTCGTTTAAAGGCAAGAAAACGAAAACGTCAAAGAAAATGTGTTCGTTCGTTTTTTTTTCGCGCCCACGAGAATTTTTTTCGTTTTTGATGTTACATGAAGCAAACTGTTCGTGTGCACGAAAACGTTTAAACGTTTTCACCTTACAGAATGCCGGCCCAGATTTTCGCTTTCGCGTGATTTATTTCGTTTTTTTGAAACGCGAAAGTGGTTTTCGTTTCCTTATTTACAGAATCCCACCCCTGAATTTTAAAACACACACTAACTCAAAAGCGAAGGAAGAAAAATCTCGATCTTGTTTAATGTTTCATTGTGCACGAAAAATCTAAAATCTGTGCCTTGATTTTGTGCGGTTTTTTCCGCAATGGCGGTGTCGGAAAGGGTTCACGTATAGGCGGATTCTATAAATGTGTGAGTGATGTCGCGAACTGACAACTTCCAATTTTCCCTGTTCTTATATCGCTTTGTTCCTGCAAATTCCAGGCGAGCTTTCCCACACGCGACCTTTTTAGGTAGCGAGAAGGATGTCGGATGAGAAGAAATGACAACAGCGTGACCGTTGTGCGACAATTTGGTACCTTTTTCGAGGACACTAATACAATTTGTTGTTCCTTTGTTCCTTTTTATTATTTGGAAAATTCACATTTTAGGACTATTCCCATGAGAGCCAAGGCGAACGAACTACGAACAAGCGAATTTTTTTACACTTCAATCATGTCAATCATTGTTTAATGTTAAATGCGATAGAATTTTTTCATTCGTGGGTTTGTGGATCCGCGAATGTTTTATGTGGATTGTGAATAAAGTGTGACAATTTGCTGCAAGAATTTTCAATTGCTGTAATAATTGTAAATTGAGCTATTTAAATCGATTGAGAGTCCGATTTTTTTTTAGATTAGACTTAAGATTAATTTAATATAAGGCTTTGGTGGTACATAGTATACAAATCAATTTTCAATTCATAAATACAATTAAACTCATTTGTTCGCAATTCGCGCTCATGGGAATAGTATTTAAAAAAAGTTTTCAAAAACTGTGATTTCAAAATGAATAATGTTTAAAAAAATAACGCGTAAATAGTGTAAAGCCGGCTAATACTTGTTAAATATTGGGAGAAAATACTGAATTTATGTAACAGCGCCAGAAAAAGGCACACAAAACTAAATTGAAAGAGATCTTAAAAGTAGATATAAAAATGAGTTGATATAATTTATAAACAAAATTCAATTAATTTTTTATATATTTATAAATAAAAATCAAAGCTAAAAGATTTTCATTTTAAAATTTGTCATTTGAAAACGAATTGCATCTAAAGTACTGTCTAGCTTACCCGCAGAACAACCTTAAAGACATCTAATTCTAATGTTATTTGGTTGTTTTGGCTTTATTTATAAAAGAAACGTTGTGAGAGAGTGATCTTTTTATAGTCTATTGTATTGTGAAACTAAAACCAAAATGTATAACCTTTCTCTAACAGTCCGGGAAATTGTTGCGAAATTCTGAAAAGTAACAAATAAAAAAAAGAAAAAAGTGTCATTTCTAAAGCTACTCTGCAATTTTAGAATTTTCGCACAATATTTAACAAATGTTTGCTCTCCTAACACTATAATCGTGTTCTGATAAACAGCAGCGTTATATTTTACTAAAATTCATTTGAAAATCACAGTGTTTCTAAAAATTGCAAAGTTCCTTTTCAAACTAAAAAAAGGGATACAGTAGCAACAAATTGTATCAGGATCCTCGAAAAAAGTACCAAATTATTGCACAACGGGCACGTTGGTCACAGCGCGCGGCTCACTCACACATTCAAATCCGATTCGGGCCGTTCCCTAGCGACATCGCCTCAAAAACCGCACAAAATCAAGGCACTGAGCAAAATCCGAAAATTCCAATGGAAAACCACATTATTCATAAGCCTATCAAATAAGAGTAGAAAATGACTTTAAGTTGTGACATTTGCTTCTATTTGCGAATAGAAGTTTCGAAAACTGAAATATGTACGGGAAAACTTCCCTTTTCGACTGTTTTCGCGAAAACATGGTTTTTGGCTCGGTGTGAATAGGAGTTACCGTCTAGTTTGGATAGTGTAGTCTTTGCTTTATAGAATTCGCCTATATACGTGAACCGCAGCCGTCATTTCGCGAAAACCCGAACAAAATCAAAACACTGAAGAACAACGCAATAACAGAAATGAATATACATTAGCCACTTCGTTTATTACAATAAATCTTTTGACACTAAACTAAAGCTTTGCAAGGTGATCCAATATATAATTCTCATTTAAGCTTACAGACCACAAATTGTAATTTGTTGATCTAACTACACGAGTAAAATGTATTGCATGCTTCAGAGCAGATCCATTAATGCAATTCTAAAAAAACAAAATTATTTTGAG
This sequence comes from Cheilosia vernalis, assembly GCA_949126925.1. Classification (NCBI taxonomy): domain Eukaryota; kingdom Metazoa; phylum Arthropoda; class Insecta; order Diptera; family Syrphidae; genus Cheilosia; species Cheilosia vernalis. Next base: position 53,667,070 of record OX421358.1, read on the forward strand.
AAGTCACTAAAAAAAATTGCAATTTTTTTGCACACTAGGTAACGATTGTATACTTTATCGACGACATTTAATCGAAGTTCTTACCTTTCCAGGACCTCAAGTTAAATGAACGAACTGGTAAACGTAAATACGAAAAAACGTACCGAAACGAACCCATTTTACTTGTTAGTTGTTACTAGTTGCTGTAATGTTTATTGGTTTACTAAGTTTTATTTAGCGTAAGGTCGAGTTCAACAAAACACAAAATAAATTATTATATCACCTACAGAAGAAAATAAATCAACTGGCCGTGTTCGAATCAATAGCCGATGAAAAAGCGCTAAGGAGTAGATTTTTTTCTGAACGCGGCGTTACAGTTCGGTAACCCCACCATAGGCAGATGTGAAATAAAATGTCGTTTTCCATTGGGATTTTCGGATTTTGCTCTCAGATTTTAAGCTAATGTCGTTTTCGATTTGGCAAAAGATCAATTTTTTTTTGATCGAGATTGCTTTTCATTTTCGATTTGCCACAAAAATCAATCTTTTTTTTGATCTCAGATCACTTTTGAGAAATCTCAATTTTTCCTCAGATTTTACACATACTTGCACTAACACCAATGTTTATGACACACAGCGTCGGTTACGAATTGTTTGTCGTTGGGAGGGTTGCTTTTTTAACTGAATTATTTATTTTACGCATATGGGATCGAGTTTTTATATTAAATTATTTTGAAATGCAGTACTATAAATGTGTGAAAATCAATTGAAATGGATTTCGAGTGCAAGTCCAAAAATGTTTTATTTTGCCGCCAAGTCAATACACACACATACCAACATAATTCAGATTTCATGTTCGATTTGGCAGCAGAAATCTGAAATCTCAGATCAAAATCTGAAAAGCCAAATCGAAAACGACATAAGATTAGACCAGTGACGTGCCGTGGTGCGTTCAGAAGGGTGTTCACTATATTTTCTACAGTATCTAGTAAGTTAGTCTATTCTTAGTATTATTCCAGGACCACGACGAGGACGTGACAGACAACGATCCCATTTCTTATTTTTTTTTTTTTTTTTTTTCATATTTTATATTTTTTTTTGGATTTTCGAATTTTTATTTATTTTTTTTATATATATAATATTATGTATACAGGCATCTATTAGTTTTTTATATATATATTGTATTAAATATACAATGTATTTACAGCAATATATAAAAGTTATTTATTTATACAAAAGATCAATTCGACGAGATGTTTTTAAGAAAACTTGCAAGACTTCATCGTAAAATACATTTTTAGTTTTTATTTCTTTTAGAAATGATTTTTCGATGAAAATAATTGCGAGCTCCGATAATCTTTCCTCCAGCATTTTATTCCTTGAATATGATTTTATACGCTTGAGAGCAGAAAACGAACGTTCGACAGAGCAACTCGTTATTGGGATTGTGATAATAAGCGAGCTAAATTTAACAATTTCCGAAAAAGTGTCTTTCAATTCTAAACTATCAAGCATATTGGGTATATCCTTAACGGACACATTTTTGAACGTGGAACATTTAAAAAATACACTAAGCTCATTTCTTAGCTTTATAAAATCAAAAAATGGGCCATAACAAGATTTTAGACACTCTAATGCTTCTGTAGGAAATTGTTTTTCGTACTCGGAAAATTTTTTTGAGGAAAGCAAAGCCAAAAATTTTAATTGTTGTAAGGAGTTGAACCTTGTATCTATTTGTAAGGATGAAGTGTCGATAATTTCAAAACAAACCTGCCTGTATCTACCTTCAAGATTTTCAAAACTTTCGCCTCGTTTTGGAACGGGACTTTATACATCTTTAGCAGCTTTAAAAACACTTCGAAACTGCGTTCTTAAATTTTTAATTTGTATCTTAACAAGTTCAATTTGTTCACAGCAAAAATTTATGTCGAACGATTTTGTTTGCAAAATGTTAAACAAAATATCAGTGTGTGTAAAAACATCATTAAACGTTTTAAGCATAAAAACTGTATTAAAAGAAGTTAAAAATTGAAGGAAACCTCTCGCTTGGATTGCGTCTGCGCCCCAAGTGTCCGGATCGTCAATCATCTCCTCAAATAATATAATTAAGTCTGGTAAATGGGTGTTAACCACATTTACAAGACGGGATGAATAATTCCACCTTGTTGGCGCAACTGTGGGAAGTCTTCTTTTTACTATTTGGTCCAAAAAATATGTTCTTTTAGTAGACTGGGAGAAAAAAGCAGACAAACCAGACAAACTAAAAAAAAAAATTTTTGCTTCCCGAAGAAAGGTTACTGCTTGCTATAAAACAAGGTTTAGGACATGCGCATTGCAATGTACGAAAATGGCATGTGGAAACTCAATTTTTACCTGTGCTTGTGTTCCATTTAACTCTCCAGACATAACGGCTGCACCATCGTAAGTCTGAGCTACAAGTTTTTCACCCCACATTCTAGATTTTATCAAATCTATTATTTTTTTTGAAATTGCACTAGCAGTTCTATCATTGCTTACATCCCAAAACTGATAAAATCTCTCTTTTCCGACACCTTTTCCATCAACATACCGAAAAACTACAGACAATTGCGTCTTTTTTGTAATGTCAGTGGTTTCATCCAACATTATAGCTAAAAAAGGTGCACTATCAATCTCTTTTATAATGTTATCTTTAATAACACTTGATACTGCACTTATTAAGTCATTTTGAATGTTGTTGGAAGTTCCCTTAAAAACAGTAGCTGATTTTAAATGTTTTTTCAATTTTGTGTCATATTTGGCTATAAGGTGCAAAAGCTCAATATAGTTTCCCCTGCTTTCAGATTTTTCGTTTTCATTGTTTCCCCTAAATGCTAGTTCTTGTGAACCCAAAAAGCACACAGCATCTATCAGCCGTTCTAAGACTTGTCTATTTTCTGATACTTGTTCATTGTGTCAAGAAATTGATACCCTTTTTTGTTCGTCAAGCATCAAGTCTATGCGGGTGGTGCCGAACGTTTTCAGAGATACGCAACAATTAATGTGGGTTTGAGAAACTATGTGCTTATTGCAAGCAATTGTAAGGTGGTTCAGATCGGAGTAACCCGAAGTCCAAACCCCCCTCTCTTGACAATTTGTAAAAAGCAGGCAAGGCCAACAAAATAATTTGCTTACAGCAGCGCAACCACACAGCCAAAGCCTGGATTCATAATTTTTTTCGTTAAAGTGCCTAGTGAATGACTTATTTTTAGTTGATGTTTGGCATTTTAAATTTGGAAGAGGTGGTGTTGGCCTACCAGATTTTATTACAATACATTTATCAGCTGAGGATAGCTGCGAAAATGGTTTTGCATGTAACTTCTCAATTACACAGTTGCAATTTAAAATATCCGCATTCATATTTGTGGCTACCGCTCAATCGATCTTTATATTCAGACGACCAGAATGGGAATGAATAAATCTATACGAACGTAATTCATAAGACAGAAAAATTAAAAATCCAGCTCGAGTGTTCCGTCGTCTCGTGTTGTTAAGGTTCTGTAAAGAATAGCGCACCTTCCCTACCCTAGCCACAGGCAGGCACAGCGAAAGCACACAGGCCACACAGGAGAACGAAATATTAGGAATAATTTTGAATGGGATTTTGGCTCTGGCTCACTGTCACTGGCTGTTCGACGTTCGAGTCGAGTCGAGTTGGATTTGGATGATATGAATGAGCAATGAGATTAACTTCTGTGTTCTGTCTTTGTCTTCTGTCGTGCACTGTGCTTGAAGGAAGAACACAAAAACATAATACAACACACACGAACACGACACACATCATACACACAACACACTCTACGTGCTACGTCCTCTGGAGAAAATTAAAATGGAACCACAAGTGTGATGTCAGATGTGTGATGTCTGATGTGTGAAGAAATGAGAATTGGAATGAGGTGCGCTCGATGTAGGAGAACACCTAGCAAGGTAAATTTACGAGGGAGAAGGGTTTCTTATTTTGTATTTTGTCTTTCTTTTTGTATGTTATTCTACCTGGGCACGGTGCTCTAAAGCGAGATGAACACCCTGGTCCCTGATGCGTTAGTTTCATTATCACCAAGTTAAGGCTTCGTCAAACAGAGCGCGTATTTAACGCCGCGGTGAGATTATTTTACGCGGCGGTAAAATTATTTTATTGCGACGTTCCAACCGCCGCGTTAGAGGACGTCAAACAGAATTCTAGCTGCCGTAGCTCTCATCACTTTTTGTAAAATGTGAAGCAGCTCGGAATATTTTTTTGAATTGCTGCGCTACGTAATTCACGGAAAAGAAAAAGAATTTGGGTGCATGAAATTAACAAAAACAGAAATGAAGTCGGAGAATACAACCAAGAAGAAATGAATCGTGAAAATCCAGTATTTTGCGTTACCTCTATAAATATTTAAATAGGTAATATCTGCAAATACAAAAACAAAAATTTGTATGCTTACCGTCCTCATTCATTTCTATTGAAATTGTATCCCATATTTCTCGTTCTTCGACCACCTTTTTGTACATTTCATCACCCATATTGTATAGACATAGGTAATTTCGCACACATTCAATTCATTTTCCATTATGACGCGCCGCGTCAGTAAAAATAATCTGTAATTTTTCACAACACCGCGTTTCACCGCCGCGTTTTAACGCCGCGGTGAATTGGACGCGACGTTAAAAACGCGCTCTGGGTGACAGGGGATATGTATTGCAGTATATTACATCACAACTGTCAAACGCGGCGGTGAAACGCGACGTTAAAACGCGCTCTGTTTGACGGAGCCTTTACTTGGGCTATTAATTGGAATGGAATAACGACGATACAGGGAGTTTTGGATTTTTGTTCGATACAATTTTTGTAACATGTTGTGTAGATTTTAACCACTTATTCTAAAATACTGATTAGGAAATATGCAAAATATTTCAAAGAAACAGAAATGTGTCTACAATTTATGAACGTTAATTACACAAGGCATATTATATGATTTGGACAGGGTGTGCAGAGAACACCTGCGCACCTTTGAATAAACGTCACTGGATTAGACTGTATGCCAATTAAGCATATGAATGCCAAAAGGCAAATGACAAGATTAGCTGTCAAATTAACAAAATGCCACAATTATCAAAACTCTATACTAGACTATATGACTAAAATTACCAATACGGTCATATTTGCCTCGATGATCATTTAAGGCATTTGTTATTTATTACCCAATGTTGTAGAAGGGTAATGCTGTAGAGAAAAACAAATCAAAAAAGTTGAAGTTGGAAATTTATTAGGAGCACAAAACAAACAGAAAGCAAACAATTTTTACACAAACAAAGTTTCACAAGAGGAAAAAAGTATATAGGTACACAACCACAATTAGGGACAAGAACAAGACCACTAATTAAACTTAAAAGAATTACAAAGAAAAAGACAATTAAATAATTTACGCAAATGATAGATTCAATAATCCACAAAAAAAGATAAAGAAAACAAATCCCAATCCTACGAACTCGTCAAACACCGATGACAACAAAACAATACTACTTGGTCCATCAAAAATAAAAAATGACAGCAATGCCATAACGAAATTTCAAGAAAGTGCATATGGCCATATAGGGCTTTATGCTGGCATTCGTGCTTATTGTCCCATTACACTATATGCTAATTGGGCATTTTTATCTGTCAAAATCAGCATGGTCATGTGTGGCATTCAGGCCATTAGAGCATATGAGATATGCCTATTACACTGTATGACCATATTTTGACAGGAGAACTGTCAGAAATTGTCATTTTATGACCACTTGGCATACAGTCTAATCTTACCTTTAGAGTTCTCTTGCACAATGAAACATAAAAGCATATTATGCTGCATTTACATGGTCACACATTCCTATCACGCAAAATTAAAGGGATGCTAAATACTAAATAGCCGTGTGACCGAAAGGGACAGAATTACCTAACACGCAAAAAAACGCGACACGTATTTAGGTCGGCCATCTTGTTTGCGTGATAGGAATTATAGGAAAGCTCTGCATGTTGATATTTTTATAGCGATGGCTAAAGAAATTCCGCATTCCTATAAAACAATATGGCTTCCGGAAATGATGAACGGACAATTATTTATTTTTTTGTGTAACTGATTGATGAATTGTTGGTTTATTTTACTGAAACTAATAACCGATCTCATTTCATATGTTCCAAATCAGAAATATTAATGGTTTCAAGCAATTGCAGAAATGTTGGTTAGCGGAACCTGTGTCTATTTCCGTTTTACGTATCTATAATTATGGGTAGAGCATCCATGACACCGTAGGCGTCTGATTTGTGATCTCATTCTTACGCCTTTTATAGTATTGACTTCGGATAAACGGATCTCTCTTTTCGGTTTTGTTGCAAAATTGCGCGTGCGTGATGATGTAAATGCGGTTTGATACATACTTCCTTCGCATTTGGGGTAGACGGGTAGTGCGTGTTTTAAAAGTCAGATGATCTTAAATTGTAATTTTTGCTAATAAAAATCCACTCAATTTATGTTAATATCCATTGCGACGGCCAAATGTAAACTTTTCACTACTTTCTCAGACTTTTCTTCTAAATACGTAATTTATAGAATTGTTTTGGATATCTCGCAAAATTGCTCAGAGTTTCAAAAAGTGTTGTTTTTTTTGCGGCTAACACGGTTAGGGCAATCGAAAATAAGTTCGGATGGAAGTGTTTCCCTTGTCAGCAATGTAAATTAGATTGCTGAATAGAAAACATTCCGCGGGAAATATTATTCCCGATAGGGGTGGGCAGAGATGAATTAATAAAAGAGATGGTTATCTTTCGTACGTCTATCCCCCCAAAATGTTTACATTGTTGTTTTTGTAATATCAACCCCCGTCTGTGAATAGGTGTGACCAACAAAAAAGCATGTTGCTTGGCCGACCGCAAATCATCATGCTTTTTTCTGTATCGCGGTGTTTAATTTTTTGTGTTTCATTTTGAATTTGTTTGGTTTTTGTGCAGGTGTTGATTAAAATGAAAAAAATAGTGAAATACACATTAGAGAATACCTAATTCTTGCATCAAAGTCCAATTCATGAACTCACATATACTATAATGGAAATGAGCAGGTGTGACTTCATGAATTTTTCTGGAAAACAGCTTGTAGCAAAGATAATGGAATAATTTATTCATTCATCTCTGGCTTGTAGGCAGCCGCCCTTCCACTGGAAAGTTATATAGCTCTGTATTCCATTATCTTCGTTTTGCAGCTTGTATTGTAAATCAAATTTGACGGTTTTGCTCTCAACCGACAGTCTATTTTACATAGTATTTGTTAAAGCCAAGTGTGTTATGTTAATGTGGAATATCATTATATTTTATATATCATCAGTTTGCTTTTGCTCGTTTGGAGTTGCCGCGTCGTCTCCTTTGCAGATATGGTTACTTTAATTAACACAGTTGAGACGTGTCATGATGATATGATACATGCAACAGAGTTGGACTATTATGGATTATATTTAGCTACATGTTCTTCAGATAGCTCAGTAAAAATATTCGATGTTAAAAACGAAACTCATGTGCTTGTTGCAGATCTTAAGGGTCATCAGGGTCCTGTATGGGAAGTTGCATGGGCGCACCCAAGATTTGGAAATGTATTGGCTTCCTGTTCATACGATAGAAAAGTTATTATTTGGAAGAAAACTGGATCGAACTGGCACAAATCGTAGGTTTTGAAGAGTTGAACTGAACAGTTATATTTATGTTTCGCCCAATATTTAAAGGTATGAATACAACGCTGAATCATCTGTTAATTCCATTGTCTGGGCTCCTCACGAATTTGGAATGGTTTTGGCCTGTGCTAGCTCTGATGGATCAATTTCATTTTTAACTTTTAACAACGAATATAGCAGCTGGGACATCGAAAAAATTTCAAATGCCCACGCCATAGGTTGCAATAGTGTATCCTGGTGTCCTGTAAATGTATCTGCGTCTATGGCTAATCAGCGAACATTTGGAAAGGATATTTTAAAAAGGCTAGCAAGTGGAGGTTGCGATAACTTCTTGAAAATTTGGGTCGAAAAGAATGGTCGCTGGGTGGAAGAAATGCGATTAGAAGCTCATTCAGATTGGGTAAGACACGTGGAATGGTCACCGAGTTATGGTGGATGTAAAACTCAGATAGCTTCTGCTTCTCAAGATAGACATGTTATCATTTGGAACAGCGATAACATGCTGTCGTGGTCGCCAGTAACGCTAAACATATTTGATGATGTCGTGTGGAGTGTTAGTTGGTCATTTACCGGTAAAATGTTGGCTGTAACTGGTGCTGACAGTAAAGTTACTCTATGGAGAGAAAACAACGATCATCAGTGGAACTCTTTTAATGATGATTACAACCCAAATTAAATATTTTGAAAAGAAATTTGTTATTGTTCAATAAACTACGACTGCATAAGAAATGTTGGTGTATTCTAATTATGGAGGTTAAATCATTTTTCTTGATTGATGCATACATGGTTTTAATATGTACTGCACTGCGTTTTCTTTGTTTTAATTTAATATTCAACTTTCAGTGATTTCGAGGTATTCACCCCTATTGCAAAGATCAATTGATACTTATCAATCAGTTTTATTAAATGGTATTGAGACTCAATATTGTTGATCCATTGTGATTTTTTGTTTAATAATCTATTGTAAATGGAAAACATCGGTATTGGGAACAACAATTTTCATCGATTTTCTTGTCAGCTGTCAATTTTCCTTTTAAGCTCAGTACGCAGATGACCCGAAACGGAAAATCCCATACAAAAGTGACACAACGAAATCATGAACGAAAAATTTCGCTCTCCTTTTCGTTTTGCAGTACGCAGCTGGTACGCAGATGCTGCGAAATGATGGCGAAAAAGTGGTTAGTTGTAGTAGATTGCTTGGTACAATTCACCACTCTCTTTTCGCACACGTTTATTGTCCGGGACATTATTTGCTTGCGAAAATTTGACATTTGTACTCCAGTGTTGCCAGATTTTATAAGAGGTATGGAGGCAAGTTGGAAAATGTTGGCGCCAAAAATACCTAAACTCATTGGCAGACTTATTGAATTGTTTAAGGACGACGATTAATGAAAAATAGGCGGTCATAGCACAAATTCAGACAGTTGGAACAGTAAAGAAATTAAATATTTCAGTGGAATGATTTGTTTATTTTTTTTTTGTGGAATTAAGTAAGAAGTTGATCGGAAAAAATTGTTCATACGGACAAATTTCTAAAATCTTTTTCTAGAAAATTTAAAGTTAATTTGCCAATTTTGTTTTGATAAACTAACTTTATAATTCACAAGCAACATTTGAAGACCAAGAATGAGTTCAGCCATCAAGTTTAAGTGGTCAAAAAAAGCAAAGGAAAATGTTTACGGTTCCGTCATGCGAAAAGGATACGCTTGTTATTGAAGTATACCTATGTATTTTTTTTTTATAAATACCTAAGGAGCCAAAAAAACCACGAAACTTTAAAGTAAATATTCTAAATTAGGACAATTACCAAATGAAAATTTTAAGGAGCCAGCGAAAAGTTCGAGTATCCATTTCGAAAATAAATTGACAGTGATGGTAACACTGCTACTTGTGTAGCAGCTGATGGAACCCTCCACAAATTATTTTCCGCTGCCTTTTCGCAGACGTTTCGTTGTCCTTTTGGAGACCACCGGAAAATTTCGTTTCGGATCATCTGCATACTACGCTTATCGTAAATTTGCAGTTGATGAGTTTGTGTTGATTACAAAAATAACTGAAATATGGTGAGTTTCGAGTTAAATAAGTGATAAAATAACTTAAATTTCCAATTTTCTAGCCTTCAGTAAAGTAACTTACATGGTGAAGCTTCACGGTCTTCTGTAGTACGCCTCAAAAAAAATGATGGAAAATGTACGTCGTAAACAGTGTTCCCAGGTCAATATGTCCTGTCCCTGTGTCCAAATCCAGTCAAAAAAAAAACAGTCAAACATTTAGAAAAAAAAAATCCAGTCAAAAAAACGGTCGATAATGAAAACAGTTTTTTTTTCAACAAAATTTTTTTTTATTTTATAGCTAATGAAAACAAAAAAATAAGTCGTACTTAATTTCACAGCACAAATTTCTTATACCTAGGTTAATTAAACAAATAAATAAATTATTAATTTTAACTGGTAATCGAAATTAAATTATACCATTAAATTAACTTAAACACAGTCTTCTGCGTCTGTGTCATTGCAATTTTCTATTGCTTCCGTTTCTATATTTTGATAGGTTTATAGTATTCTTTCCAACTTTTTTTATAACTTCCTCAGATATTTCAAAATTTCTACAACTTGTTTTTTTATCTCTCAAATTATTTCTAATTGTCAAAATAGAGTTGGTTAATAATAATTGCAGCCGATTTCGTTGCTTATACCATGTTCCCACCAACGTGATTTAGCTCATGTGATTTATTAATCACGAAAGGCGTCTCCACCGAACTTTTACCCGCGGTACTAATAATCATTTTTAGTGTCCAGGCTAAATTTTTCGAATTCACAATGGCGAAATTTTCCATAAAAAATTGCATATTGTGACCTAGAAAATATTTAGTGTGAAGGTTAAGAATGATTGTTAGTAAGGCCCTACGTGTTTAAGTCTGACATCCAGGAGAAAGAGTTCATCCCCTTCGGACCAGGTTGTTTTTTTTGTGCTGTTTTTATTTTGTTCCCATACCTGCCACAAATAAAACAATTTATGATGGCATACGTACTTAATAAAAACACAACGAAACACGAAGAATATTGGATTTAAAATATTTTTTTTACCTTTTTTTTTTTTGTTTGTTGAATAAAATTGAATTGGATTGAAAATAAAATATAAAAGGTATGTTCTATTTTATTTTATGTGTGGATTTGCGATGACATATACGTAATTAAAATTTAAACACGTATAATACCATGTTCCCACCAACGTGATTTAGCTCATATATGATTTATAAATCATGAAAGGCATCTCCACCGAATTTTAAGTGATTTAGTTTGACATCCAGCAGAAGGAATTCGTCCACTTCGGAGAGGGTAGTTATTTTTTTCGTTGTTTTTCTTTTGTTATCACACCTCTGCCAAAAATAAAACAATTTATGATTGTTGTACTTAATGGGCCTTACCAATAATCATTTTTAACCTTCACACTAAATATTTTCTAAGTCACAATATGCAATTTTGTATGGAAAATTTCGCCATTGTGAGTTCGAAAAACTTAGCCTGGACACTAAAAATGATTATTGGTATCGCGGAATAAAAATACCAAAATACACCGAAACACGAAGTAAATTGAATTTGGGGTAATATTTTTGACATTTGTGTTGTTTTTTTTTGTTTGTTGAATAAAATTGAATTGAATTGAAAGCCCTGCAGGTATGTTCGATTTCATTTTGTGTGGATTTGCGATGACAGATACGTAATTAAAAATTAAACACGTCTAAATCACGTAATTAGTAATCACGAAAATGTATGGTAAATCACGTAATTTATGAGAATCAAGTGGATTTAGCTAAATCACGTTGGTGGGAACATGGTATAGATAGATAGATATTTTATTTCGTACATAAAATTTACAATGGATGTTTGTAACCGCACATTTTACAATACAATAATTTGATAATGGTAATTATCTTTCTATTGAGATATGGTGTTATTTATAATGACATTTTACATAAACACAAATCGACTTTTGAGGAAAGTACGAGAAAAACCTCAAATTCAAAAGAAAAGAAAAAAAAAAACAAAAAGGTGGTTGACTAGACGAGCTCAAAAATTAAATTAATTTATAAATATGTATCGCATTTAGTGGTCAACAAATAACTAATTAAATAATATATAATAAATAAATAAATAGATAAATAAATAAATAAATAAATAAATAAATGAATAAATAAATAAATAAATAAATAAATAAATATATAGATAGATAAATAAATAAATAAATAAATAGGTAAATAAATAAAATTATTAAACAAATAAATAAATAAGCAAGTAAATAAATAAATAAATAATAAATGGAGCTCCAAAGTTGAATGCCTCCATGGTAAATTAAGCATCATTTTCAATATTTTGTTTTGTGTAACTTGCAACTTTTTAATATGGCAGGCAGCAGAGTCGCCCCATACTTGGCAACCGTACAACATTATTGCCTGAAAAATCAATTTATAGATAATAATTTTATTGTGTATTGACAGCAAGGAGTTTCGATTAATAAAGGGGTACAACATCTTAATTGCCGTGCCAGTTTTTTTGATCGTTTTGTTGATGTGATCCTTAAATGTAAGTTTAGTATCTAGGTGAACACCCAAGTACCTAATTGAAGGCTCACAATTTATGTTGCTCCCATTTACCTGGAAGTGAGTGCTAGGAAGAAAACAAGCTTTTCTTTTTCTTGTAAAAAAGATCGCTCGAGTTTTTGCATCATTAAGCTTAATTTTCCATCTCCTATAATAACTTACTAGTAAATTCATTCCATCTATTAAATTCCTCTCAATATTGAGAGCGAATTGATGGGATGAATATATGGCAGTGTCGTCAGCAAAAATAGCCACTTCACAGGACGGTATATTGGGAAAATCAGACGTATAGATATTATATAAGACCGGTCCGAGGACTGAGCCTTGTGGTACCCCTGCTTCGAAGTTAACTAAACTAGAAACGTAACTATTTATATGGGCATTAAAACAACGATTAGACAAGAAAGACTGTACTATTTTGCAAAGAAACGGAGGAAAGTTGAAATTTATCATTTTGTAAATAAGGCCCTCATGCCAAACTGAATCAAAGGCCTTTTCAATGTCTAATAATATCATGCCCGTGGATTTACCTTGAGAACGTTTGTCTTTTACAAAATTGCAGATTCTTAGCACCTGATGGGAAGTATTGTGGAAACGTCTGAAACCAAATTGTTCATTAAGGTAAATCTGGTGTTCGTTGATAAATTTTAAAATTTGTTCCTTAATTACCTTTTCATATATTTTACTCAAATTGCTTAGTAAACTTATGGGCCTATAGCTTTCTGGGAGTTCCGGTGGCTTACCAGCTTTGAGTATTGGAACCACTTTGGCTTTTTTCCAAGCAACGGGAAAGTATTGCAATTTAATACATGCATTTATTAAGAAGGTTATGAATTTGATGCCTATTTTAGGTAGTTGTTTTATATAAATATTCCTTATATTGTCAACACCTCCCACTTTTCTAATGCGCAGACCGTTAACAATGAATTGTATGTCCTCTTCACTTACAAACATATCGGATAGACAATTTGCGTTTGTTGAAGTGAAGGCTTGAACAGTGTTTCTCACCAAGTTATTCGTATATGCATCACCTAGATGCTGAGATACGGAATGATTATTTGCAAAGCTACGGGCAAGGGCATCAGCTTTTTCAATATCCGTGGAGTAGGACCTGGTTGCACTTTTAAAAAATGGCAACTGTCTGTTTTTGGTTTTTATAACCTTCATAATATTCCAGAAGGGTTTGGCGTTTTTGTCTAAGCAACTGAGTTTGTGATTCCATTCAGCGTTTCGTTGTTTGAATATTTCGTTGGACACTTGTTTTTTTAAAAAGATCATTTGGTGTCGAAATATGGGCTGGCGATATCTTTGCCAATATCTTCTGCAAATGTTACGTAACTTAATTAACTCCAAGATATGGGAGGGTAGTTTGTTGGTGTGATACTTTTTGGGTATTTTTGGGACAGATTGTTCAGCAGAGCTTAAAATGTTTGCGGAAAAAGTGTTGACAATTGAATCAATGTCCTCCTTGCACAGGACATTATCAATATTCATTGGATCGTCACGCAACCTTTGTTTGATTTCAGAACGGAAACGTGGCCAGTTTGCATTCTTAAAATTCAGCATATATTGTTCTCTTTTTTCACCCGACCAAAGAAGCCGACAAACTACTGGGTTGTGGTCAGAGCTTAGTTCGTTTAGGCATAAGGGTTGAGTAATTAGACTTGGCACATTGGTAATAAATAGGTCAAGGACAGAAGGACTACCACGAGAACTAGCTGGAAAATATGTGGGACTTGGAGGAAACAGAACAGAAATTGGCAACATGACAGATAGACTAGAAAGTATGTTTCCCCAAGCGTTTGCTCTAATACAGCCCCAATCCCTATGACGACAATTTATGTCACCTGCAATTAGAAAATCATCATTCATTGATAATATTTTCCTTAAATCATTTTTAAAACTTAATCTCTTCTCAGCTGATGTAGCACCTCCAGGAAAGTACACACAAAATACCTTAACTTCTTTTTGGTTTTTCAACTTAACTACAATACCGACATTTTCTACATAACGTGTTCTTATGATAGGTAAAGGCGAATGCTGAATCGACCTTCTAATAAGTATCGCAACACCTCCACCTCTTCGACCTAGTCGATCGTTTCGATAGCATTTGAATGCTGGTGTTGACAGATTAATTCCTGGTCTTAGGCCAGTCTCAGTAACAAAAGCAACGTCAATGTTGCTAGTATTCAAAAAGTTCATAAACTCTATAGCTTTGTTTCGAATCCCTCTGGCATTCCAATTCACAATTTTTATGTATCTGTCTATCATATTACTTATTATTACTATACAATAACTTACTTGCTAAATGTGCGATTACTTTAAATTGATCGTTTTTAGTTTTACAAGAAGATAATAATGTTATCATTTCCATCGCTAAGGTGTTTAACTCATCGATGGTGAAAAGAGTAGAATCATCGTTAGAAATGTTGCTGGGGGCCGGAGCATTTATTGATATGTTGCCTGGAATGCTGCTAGGAACATTATTTAAGCGATTATAATCTCTAACGACGGCGTTAGAAGCGGTGAGCGAGTGGTTCTTCCACACATTCCGTGTTAGCGGACTATGATTAGTTGATGCAGCACCTCTCTTCGACGGATCTGATCGCTGATGTGGGGGTGGTGGTAGTGAGGGAAAATCATTCACGGAATGAAACGAGACGACATGATGTTGGTTGTGCGCATGACCAGAATGAGAGAAGGTTTGCGATCGCGAAGGCTGTTGCGAATGAGAAACAGCATTGAAGGCATTGGGCTTTTTTCCCGCCGCTTTCTCTTTCATCTCTTGATAAGCAATTCTGCTGATGCACGTTGGATCGGTAGCTTTATGTGACTCCTTGCAATTTGCGCATTTTACAACATTGGGTTCATTGCAGTCCGCAGTCTTATGTGGGCCAGCGCAGACTCCACAGTACGTTTTTATGTGGCAATTTCGTTCACCATGACCATACATCTGACAGTTATGGCATTGGGTCAGCTTACCACGGAGTTTTTTTTGTA
Source organism: Cheilosia vernalis (assembly GCA_949126925.1). NCBI lineage: Eukaryota > Metazoa > Arthropoda > Insecta > Diptera > Syrphidae > Cheilosia > Cheilosia vernalis. Next base: position 53,682,349 of record OX421358.1, read on the forward strand.
GACCCCAGCTTACTTGCGTGTGCAAAATTGACCGATAGTTCTTTTTTAAATCAAAGAACCTAATTGAACCATTCTCTAGTGAAATTAGAAAGAAGTTATCGGTGTAGCATTCGTACTGCTTAGTAATTTTCTTAACGTCGACACATTTCAACTTCAATTTAATTAGTTCTTCTTTGAGTGATACCGTATCTATTTCACCAATACCGTACAAAAAGACTTTGAATGCTTTTTCACTTTTAAGTTCATGAGTGAAAAATTGGCAATTCTCTTCTTTAAGTTTAGTGATGACGCAGTTAAAAGACACAATGGATTCACAAATGATTTTAATTCCGATTGATATCTTTTTAATACAGTAGTCAGCAATTTTAAGGGAATGCATTAGTTTGTGGATATAATCAGGGGATTTTTGCAACAATTTGATTGGCGGAATGTGCGCCTTTTTTGATGAGTCATTATTCGCGATTGTTTCGTCCATATTGTCATCATCAGTATCACTGTCTGGAAGGCACTGTAAGGGACTGTAATAATTACTTCTACCGATATCTTTCCGGCCACGCACTTTATTATTTTTGGTAGTCATTGTAACACAAATCTTTTTATCCGAGGACAAACGATTGTCCTCGGTTTCGGGTGATCGATTGCGTTTAGGAATTTTGGTAGATAGTGACAAGTCAATTCGAGACGTCTTGCGCATACAAAAGCTCTTCGGTGACTGTGGGAACATGGTATAAATCATGTAATTAGTAATCACGAAAATGTATGGTAAATCACGTAATTTATAAGATGATTTACCTAAATCTAGTGGATTTAGCTAAATCACGTTGGTGGGAACATGGTATTAGTTTTGACCAAATTTAACTGACTAAGTATTCTTTCCACTGCGGCATTCGAAATTGGCAAAACTAAAACAGAAAAAGCAAACTTTGCGAGATCGTGAAATGGATTTTCTCCACTAGCATCTTTACCTATAGCACAAAACTTCGAACCAGAATGGTACTTATAGCGGCTTGCGGGTTGATGCCGCTGGTAGTGGGCTGTTTGTTGCTGTCATTTTACTAAATGGGTGTGTTCATTGCACTGCGCTCATTTACACTAGGTTTGCATTGGAGGTGAAATTTTTTTTTATTTTTTTTAGGAATTATAGAGTAAAAAAAATAAATAACAGTCGACTTGATTTCCGTTCAAAGACGAAAAAATCCAGTCAAAAAAAACAGTCGGCTGGATTTGATTTTATTTTTCAGTCAAAACCGAAAAAATCCAGTCAAATTTGACTGGAAAACAGTCAAACTGTGAACACTGGTCGTAAATAGCAGTATATTCCACCCGAAACAGTGCTGCCAATAAGGGAAATTGTTTCGAACGTCAAATTGTTTCGCCCGGAACTCATGATAAGCAAAAAGTAAAATGTAATTTTTTTCGGGTGGAATATTGTTCGGGCGAAACTCACAATAAGACTGAGTATATTATGGTCTAGTTTAATCAAAAATACGATACGGATTAGTTTGCTCGGGTGGCACCTACAACTATAATTTACAACCTCTATTAGTGGCGTTTTGCGAATTTATGTGAAGTAAAAGAAATAGAGATCATAGCCTTCCACTCTTTACTAATTCTGGCATTCTCCATTTAAACATCTTTTCTTTGTAAGAAGCGGTAACCTCTTATACCAAGCATCTGCTGCTTATGAACTACGAAGTAGTGAGAGAGATCTTGATTCTGTTTTGTCTTCGCTCAGATCAATAATTTATTAAATTTAGTAATATAATTCAATATTTTTGTCGTGTCTTTTTTTTTATACCAAATTCTTTACTCTTTTTAGTTTTTCTCCTTTTATTTAATAACATTTCCTATTTGTATCGCCTTTTAAGCAACCGATATTTCTTAATTTATAATTAAATTATAAAGTTGTTGCATATCATACAATTGTGCCTACGTGAAGTTAGCCCGCACTTTTTCTAGAATGAAAAACGTGAATTGCAGTTCAATCGACATTCGTTTGTAGTTGTTTGTAGTGAATTTTTTTTCGTTTGTAGTTCAAAGGTTAGAAAGTTAGAACCATTAGAAAAAAATTTCAAAAAAGCAATCAAAGTAAAAAAACGCATCACTTTAGATTTGCATCTATTATGGGCTTCCCAACAACAACAAAACAACGGTAAACACATTTTCGCAAAGCACTCATCTGTGCCCATCGACATGAGTCACTACCTATCAATTAGCAACAACAACCAATCAATGAACCCCGATTTTATCCAACAATTTTTTCTATTCCTTCGAATAACATTAAAACATAACCCCTTTGAAACAATTTATAACAACAAAAATGCAATTTCTGCAAAGCCTGTATTCCTGACTATCTAATCCAATTCAAATTTTGTGATTTTATCACAAAGAAAACAAATTAGATGAAACATAAGCGATTACTATTTCGTCATATAAACTCATATCCATATTTCAGTTATTAAGCAACTAAAAATAGTGAAATCTATTTTTTTCTAATGCTTTCTGTTAGATGTATCTAATGGAGCAAAAAAAAATTACCTCTTTGCAATAGATACCGATTTGTATCTAAAGGTAATGTAATGCAAAGACGATGCTCCCCATTTTTCTGAAATGCATACGATGAATCAGAGGGGCCAATGATGTTGCTTGCAAGCAAGTCATTAATGATATTGGTGACGATTGGCCGTTTAGCAAATGGCAAACGATACGGCTTGGCATTTACGGGGACGTCGGAAGAAAGTTTAATCTGCATCTTCGCCAAGTTGCACTTACCAAGATCGGCCAATTTGTCTGCAAAACAACTACGGTGATTCGTTAAAAGCGATTCCAACTTACCGAGCTCGATTTCGTTTAGCTGTGAGTCGTGCGAGTTCGTATTAATGGATGTATTATTGACTGCTTTTTCCATACGACAATCAATTCCTTCTATGATAAGACGAGCATCCTGGCGGCACAGTATATCTCTACCCAAAATGACTTTCTCGGTTATCGTATTGTCGTTAACGATCAGTAGTTCAGACTTGAAGACGTTGTCATCAAAACAGATTTCGGCTTCGATTTTGTTAGTACAAATAAATGTTCCACCGGCAAATCCATTCAATTTAACCGAACACTTCTTCAAATCAGCCATATTGTGGGCAAAAGACTTCCGTATCAGTGTGTGGCTACTCCCAGGGTCGGCGAAAGCTGACGTTGGTATATCATTAACTTTGATGTCCTTGACTATATCATTTTTCACATTCAGTACGGTTCCGTTGATCTCTTTGACGGATTCAGATTGACGCTTTTTGTGCGGGCAATTCGGCGTCTGATGAGATGTTCGGCCACATCCACTGCATCTCTCTTTGTGATGAGGTTCCGGACATTTGATGCAAAAGTGTCCAAACTTACCGCAATTGAAGCACTTAACATTCTAGTTTCTGTCTTCCATTGGTTTTTTCAACGCCTTGGATGGATCTTCCGTGGATTTTCTCGTGGTTTTACATATATGGGTCTGCTTTGTTATTAAACGACAATGTTGTCGAAGGTACTCTTATCTCGTTGTGCATAAAAAAATTTATTATGTCGCGTAATAGTTCGCACACATGCTATAATTATTCGAGATTTTCTTCCGCAGCTCTGGATCATTGATTCCGTTAATGATGTGACGAGCGATGGCCGAATCAGGTAAACCTGCCTTTTTCCCTAACGCCAGCATTCTTGCGGAGATTCATTGTACATGCGTGTCATACGTGCCATTTTAATATGTACGTCCGCAGCGTTTTCCATGCAAGGAAAATCCGTTAAGAATTTGGAAATAAACTGTTGCCACGAGACCAAAATTTCGCCAAGAGAATCGACCCAATACTTAGCAGCACCCTGCAATTTTTATTGTACTGCGAAAATAACCGTCTGGTCATCCCATCTATACGCATTCTTCAATGTCTCCACTCTTTTTATAAATTGGAGTGAATCCAAAGATTTTCCTGAGGTAGGATTGAATTCCGGCAGAAGAGCAACGACGTCCCTAACACTTCCGTATGGATTAAGTGAGGGTAAATGAGACCCGTATTGCGTTTGTACATATATAGGATCATGAGCGGTTGTTTCGCTAGTAGGTGAAATAAATGTTAAGTGTGTATTCGTGGTCGTTGGTGGCATGAAAAGTTCACCGTTGCACATTTGCACTTGACTCGTATTTGTACCGTAGGATGGAGGAGCACAAGTGTATGTCGTGGGGAACCCACGCGAACGATACGACTGCAACGATGTTGCTGGTAAATACGTTGGGCATGCTCGTACGGGATTAGCGGGACATGCTGTCGTTCTGTTAAAGTGCTTAGATGACGTGTTCATCTTTGATAACGGGGCGTGCATATCGGTGCTTCCATAAAAGACTTGCTGCGCAGTAGACAATGCGTTCGTAGAAATCTGTGGAAGAGAACTCGTTGCTGTATTAACGTTATGCAATTGTAAATCAGCTACCGCCTTTTTAAGAACTCTAATTTGTTCCTCCAAATCTTTCACGATATCGCCTTTCTGCACAGCTACTTCCGATGGCTTGACTGCTATCCCTCCTTGCGCTAGCTCAATAAGAGTTTCTTTAACTTTCTCGGATTCTCCCGATGGCTGGGCAACTGGAACAGGTACCTTCCTCCCAGATCGCAGGCAGCGACCCATTTCATTCGAGACGTCGTCTTCGTTGTTCACTGGTTCCATTTTAGTTTTACTTTCGTTTGTGAGTAATCCCACTTCTGAGAATTGTCGGCACTCTCGTGTGCCAAAGAAACAACTGCCTTCGACTCTTGTCACACAACGACTGACTTTATTATCTTGAATTCAAAAAACAATGAGGCAAAAGAAATAGAAAAAGATGATAAAGAGAATATAATTCACAGGGTATGTTATGCTTATGTTTTATGTAGAATAGAACAAAAGAAAATAGGAAATGAAGAGAATGCATTTATGCAAGTGAAATTAAGGTAAAGAGAAAACAGTATCACGTCACATATTTGTGTATAAGTTGGCAGCAAAAAAAACATTTTCACTTACCCCCTTCGGGTAGGGGTTAGAATTTACCCGAGGTAGGCATGCCTGTCGTAAGAGGCGACTAAAATCCAGCCTCCGTATACCGAGCGTGTAGTGTATACAAAAAATGCAATGAACAAAACAAAAAGATTAATTACCCCAGGTGGCAGTCCAGCTTTACTGGAAAATCCACCCTCTTCGGAGGTCGGCTCTACGGATTCTGGGGAGAGCCGCTTATTGCAATCCATTAACCCTTTTATTGAAAGTTCAAAGGTATCTCGATCGCCTCCATCAAGATCGAACAACCCCGGGAAAAGAAATCCGCCGGGAGCACCAGCGCGTGAAAAACGGGACTCAGTTAAAGATATAAGTTCTGAGGAAGAAATTAAAACCCTCCGAATCAAGCTTAAGGAAATAGATCTACTCTACCAAGCTCTTAAGAAAGAGATAGAACTGTTGAAGGAAGAAAATAATGTTCTAAGGAACACTCATTCTCAGAAAGAACGCGAATGCACTCCACCACGCTTGCCTAGTCAGGAATACCACACTGACGAAGAAGAGCTAGCACGCGAAACGAATCGGGTCCCTAAGAAAAGACCTAGTAAGAAAAGGAGAGCCGGTTCTTCGCCTGAAGTCGAGCCTCTAAGAGAACAAACGCGTAAAGTACGGCAAGAAAAACGACTCCGAGGGCAAATTCGTCCACCGCCTCCAATAAACGTCGTTGGGTTAACGGAGTATATTAAGTTACACAGCCTCCTTAAAGGAACGATAACATCGGAATTTAAGGTAACATCTTTGAGGAATAATGCGTGGAAAATTAACGTCGTTAACCACGAAGACTACAGTGTCCCAAAAGCTAAATACCGAGAAGATCCAGTGGTATATGAAATAAAGTCAGAAAGGCCACATCGTGTTGTAGCGAGGGGACTCCACCCCTCATGCACCAAAGAAGAGGTTATAAACGACCTCCGTTCCAAAGGGTTTAAAATTCTTGATGCCGTAAATATCATCAAGAAAGAGAAGCAAAAAACGGAAGAAGATAAGGACATCCTGGTAAGGCGTGGACTTCCGCTCTTTATGCTTACCTTCGATAGGTCTGATAATATCGAAGATATCTACCGAATTAAAACCATACTTAATATTGTGGTAAAAATCGAGCCCATGCGCCAAGAATTTAATCATACGCAAATGTATTGCAAAAAAGAGCCGCGATGTGTAAAATGCACCGGAATTCATTTCTCCCAAGACTGTGGAGCAAATAATGAATCCTCCGCTACCTGCGCTAAATGTAAGGGAAAGCACCCGGCGAAATATAGAGGCTGTGAAGTAGCTAAGGAGTTGCAAAAACGGAGAGATGTGCTCCTCAAAACGCAAAAGAGAAAACCAAAGCCGCTTACCAAGACAAAGCGTAGGACCACCCAGGAGGTTGTAGGCAATATAAAACCTCCGGTTCAAAAGCGTAACATTGTCAGAGAAAGAGAGACAACAGAAAGAGAGACAATAGAAAGACCTTCGACCTCTGTTGTCAAAAAAACCGCTACTGAAAAGCTACCATCATGAAAGCCATCGAATAGTTGCCCTCGAATAGCCAGAATGCAGACCTATGCTCAGGCCGCGGTATTCCAAGGAGCGAAGAACGTTGAAACTTCGCCGGACCCTGTTTCTCATGTTTTCTCTGTTATTCTCGAGAAACTTGAAGAACAATGCAAAATAAACAAAATTATTCTCGATCGCTTGGTTAAGCTCGAAAACAATTCACGAAAAACGCGTGCTTCAAAAATAACATGAATGAAAAACCAATGTTAAAAATATGCACTTGGAATGCAAACGGGCTTTTACAAAAACTCGGCGAATTGGAAATATTCATACGCGAGAAAGATATTGACATTTGCTTGATTTCTGAAACTCACGTGAAAAAGGGATCGAATTTAAAAATAAAAGGCTATAATGATTTCCACGCTTGTCACCCATCAGGAAACGCCAGAGGTGGATCATCATTGCTTATTAAAGACTGCATTGAACAATACGAAGACCTGAAAATAGAGCTTGAAACTATGCAACTGTGCACGATTCAAGTTAAAAATAGTCAGCGTACTTTTAGAATTTCGTCTATCTACTGTCCACCGCGTTCCGCGCTTGAAAAAAGTGATTATACTAACCTGCTTAAATCGCTCAAACCAAATTTCATTATTGGCGGCGATTTTAACGCGAAGCACACGTTCTGGGGCTCCAGATACATCTCGCGAGAAGGTGGAATGCTCTATGGGGCAGGTATGGAATACAGTTGCGATTTCCACTCGACGGGCAAACCTACCTACTGGCCAACTGATACCTCAAAACTACCTGATCTGATAGATTTCTTCGTCGTGAAAGGAATACCTACCAACCACATTAAAGTTGAAGAGAGATTTGATCTATCATCTGACCACTCACCGGTTATTTTAACATTGAGTGTAAAACTAGTCAATAACCTAGAGCCAGCGAGATTAACTGGTAGAAACACTAACTGGGGAGGCTTTAGGAACGAAATAGAAGAGAATGTTGAACTGAGTGTTCCACTTACAACACCCTATATACTTGAGGTTGAAGTTGATCGCTTCGTCGAGATCGTACAGCTCGCCTCCTGGAATAATACGCCTTATCCAAGCAAAACGCCGGTCAAATACGGGCTACGATATCCTCCCGAAATAAAAGAATTGGTCAACGAATAAAGGAAGGCGCGTAAGAAATGGCAACAGAGTCGCGCTACGCAACATAAAGCACATTTGAATTATTTGTGCAATTCGTTGAAGACTCATTAAGGATTTTAAAAATCGTGCGATAGGTTCTTACCTTGAAAGTTTAACAGCGAAAAAAAATTCCAATTATTCACTTTGGAAAGCTGTAAAAGGCACCAAAAGAATTTTGTATTCGGTAGACGAAATAAATAAAAAAAATTATCAGAAAAGGCCCAAAATCCCCGCGCCGCCAATTAGAATAAATCGAAATGAATGGGCAAGGGAATAAGGAAAAAGCGGACGTTTTTGCCGCTCATCTAGAAGAAATTTTTAAACCGTACGATGGCCAAGCGATCCACGACAATACTAATAGGGCGGAATCACACTCACTAGTGCAACGCTAAGTGAACTAAAACGTGAAATCGAATCCCTAAAACCTAAGAAAGCTCCTGGTTATGATTTGATCACCGGAGAAGTTCTGAAAGTTCTACCAAGGAAAGCATTAATTAAGCTTCTTCATAATATAAATGCTGCGCTCAGACTAAAACACGTGGCGAGTCAATGGAAAGTCGCGGAGGTCATAATGGTTTTAAAACCAGGAAAACCGCCAAATGAAGTAAAATCGTAAAGACCGATTTCCCTTCTTCCAGTCATTTCCAAAGTCTTCGACAGAATATTGCTTAGGCGCCTACAACCGGTTATTAAAGACAATAATCTTATCTCTGACCACCAGTTTGGGTTCAGAACCAAGCATTCGACGATTGACCAAGTACATAGAACTACTGACGTAATCGAGAAAGCATTTGAAGAAAAAAAGATTTGCTCAAGCGTATTCCTTGACGTCTCACAAGCCTTTGATAAGGTATGGCACGACGGCTTGAAATTTAAATTACGACAAGTTCTCCCCGCAAGCCGATATGATATTCTAGAATCATATCGCGGGAATAGACTCTTCCGTGTTAGAAATGGAAACGAATACTCGGAGCTAAAAGAAATTTCGCCCGGTGTACCGCATGGAAGCGTCCTTGGTCCGCTTCTCTATTTGATATATACTCCCGATATACCAAGGGAAGATGTCACTACCCTTGCTACGTTCGCCGACGACACAGCTATCCTAGCAGTAGGTAATACAATCGAAGAAGCGACTACAAAACTGCAAGCCGCAGTGAATAAGGTAAATGAATGGACAAGGAACTGGCGGATCGCCCTCAACGAAACTAAATCTGTTCACGTGAATTTCACCTATAAGAAAACTAATGACTTGCCAATTTTTCTAAACTTGGCGCGAATACCCTTTGCAAACGAGGCCAAATACCTGGGAATGACACTCGACGCAAAGCTGAAATGGAGTTCGCACCTGAAAATGAAACGTAAAGAACTTTATATCAAATATAGAGAAATGTACTGGTTACTCGGAAAACATTCCCAGCTCAGTACTGAGAACAAACTGCTTTTATACAAGCAAGTGCTAAAGCCGGTGTGGACCTACGGTATACAACTTTGGGGTTGTACCAAGAAAACAAATGCCAATATTCTACAAACTTTTCAAAATAAAGTGCTTAGAGAAATTGTACAAGCACCATGGTATATTAGAAACGACGATATCCATAGGGATCTCGGAATTCCAACAATCGAAGCTGAAACTAGAAGCTTCGCGAGAAAGCATAGAAACCGGCTAATCGGATATATCAACAATACAGTCCGACAAATCTTGGACCATAGCAATTTATTGCGCCGACTACAAAGAACGAAACCGTTCGACTTGGCAAGATAAGATTAACCGCGTCTAATTTGCGGAACACGCAGTATCTTTCATTGGAAAGTAACTTGTAAAAAGTTGTTATTTAATGATAGAAAAATTGCTTGATAAGTTATATCTTAGTTGCAGTATCTAACAATCTTTAGAAGGGTGGTGTTTTTAGTCAGTAAAAATCTGACACTGCTATGAGAACAAGCTTGCTATTCTCATAGTGTCTTTGGAAGATTTTAAACTACCCTCGGATAAAAAACTTGCATTGGAAATCAATTTCAATTGATTTTCACACATTTATAGTAATGGATTTCGAAATAATTTTATATAAAAACTCGTTCCTATACTCCTTAACTTAAATAAATAACTCAGTTAAAAAAACAATCCTTCTGACGATAAACAATTCTCAACCGACGCTGTGTGTCATAAACATTGGTGTTAGTGTAAGGATGTGTAAAATCTGTGGAAAAATTGAGATTTCTTAAAAGTGATCTGAGATAAAAAAAATTATTGATTTTTGTGGCAAATCGAACATAAAAAGCAATCTCGATAAAAAAAAATCATTTTTGGGGAAATAGAAAACGACATTAAGCCAGGGATGTATGATTAAGGGCCGACAAATTCGATAGTGGCTATGCCATAAAGCGATTTTGAACATGGATAAATATTTAAATAGTTTATCCATGGATAGATGAATAAGTTAGTGTCGTCGTGCAACACAATTTTTACCTTATCTGCCGAATAGGACTAAACAGCGGATAAACGAATAAATGCTTTTGTCAAATTAGTTTGATGCAGTGGCAAAAAAGGCTCATAAAGTTATCTGCCCGTTTCTGATACTGATAAAATATAAATCTCTGGTTAAAGTAGGCGAACTGTCAAATTTTAAAATTTTATTTTATAATGTTTTGTTTGGGGAGATATGTTTATATTGTAGAAATGGAATTGGAATTGTTCGAGGTGTATCACTGTCGTTCTGAGCCTCCTTTTTTAATGTTTTTGAAGTTCTTGCGGTCACACCACTAGCAGCATTAAATAATTCGGCAATTTTATTTCATTTAGCATATTTTTCGCGTTTCTGAAGAGGTAAAATTAAGAAACCTCTCCCGCTTTTTACCAAATATAACATTAGCGTTCTTTTTTTGATTGAAAAACTCAAAGCTTATGTATACAGTGCTTTTACTGTATATATGTACCACAGACCAAGATTCTTGTATCTTGACTGTTGCTTTGTGTTGCTGGTAGTACACCAGAACACCCAATTGAGAGATAAAGAATTGAACTGCTTGACGTTTTAACAATATCTGTCCTCCAGCCTTTATTAGGGCATTATTTATACATAATAAATGCTTAGCCTAGCATTCAACTTATTCTAAAACTGCTTACATGACATAAAAAATGAAGAGATAAATCGTGTGAAAGAAAAAATGTATTGAAGCGTGTGTGGTGCAATATGAGATACTAATATGTGGGTAGTGTAGAGATGTTTATTCATTCATTTATTTGTTATAATAATATGCTTAAACTAATGTGCTTAAACTATTTATTTGTAAGATTAATATGCTTAAAACTAAACATCCTGCCCCTCGCTGATGATCCTCGGATTATCAGATGTGACCGTGAATGAGTTTCTTGTTTTGGCGTTGGTTTGGCTGTCGTCTTTTTACAACACTTTTGTCTATTTTTCCACAGCATATGCAGTATAACTGTGACCGCTAGGAATAGTCCGCAGGAACCCACGATAGTATGCCGGATGTTATGATCATGAAGCTGGTTAGGAAGTGCTGTTTGTTGGGCATTAATCTGGTCACGTAGGCCTTGAAGTTCTATGATCTGCGTGCTGATATTGGTTGCATAGTGATGAAGTGCTGCCAACCGTGTAACGTTTGGTAAACTGGTAGCTTGGAAGAATCTAGTTTGTGATACCCGAATATTGCTGGTATATATGCGATGAGCTTGAAGCGTTAAGTAGTTTTGCTTTACGACGCAGGTTGGTTGTAGTTTTAGGAGGCCGGTTCCACTGACTGTGATAAGCGATGGTTGACTGCCACATACTACGTTCAACAGGGTTTCAATGATTACGGCATATATCCATTCGTTGGTGTTTGGAATTTTTGACCAGACTGGAAGCGTTTCAAGGATTTTTAATCTGCATGTTGACAGCGATGGTATATTATTCAGCAGGTTGACTTCGCACAGGCTGACATTTGATCTTCGGCGGTAGATGCGGGATGGTTTTGGGTGCACAGATACCTTTCGTTCGTGATAATGGTGCATAATGAAAAGTCGTCGTTGGATAATGGATAGTACTCATCTTGGTGAGCGTTTACTGCAATATATGGGGATGATGGTTCTATGGTGATAAGAGTATTGTTTATAATCGCTGGAATTGGAATGTTCCTAAACATTGTGAATTCTTCTTGTCCTAATAGAGGTAGACTAATTCTGAACAGTACGTAGTTGCTCATGAGTCGTCCTTCAGTTGTCATAAGTTTGTATAGCGCCCGTATATTGTTAAGATCAAAAGGGAGGTGAAGACTTGATGGTAGATGATTTTTAATTTTGACGGCTTCTTCCTTCAATTGGTGTGGTGAAATCAGTAAATAATTCGTTTTCTTATGATGAGTGTCTGCTAGCACGGTGAGAATAGATGATTGCGTCCGTTGTATGATAGTAATGAGGAGTGTAGTGTATATAGCCCATGATGAGAATAATTGCTGAACCTTTATTTCATAAGAGTTTTCAGTGATGTTATGCATGCGATTGATGATTTGTTCTAGTTGCGCCACAAGTGAGTTATGCTGTTGGTCCAGAGCTGCTTGGTATTATGTTCACAGTGGAATCCAAGATTGATGTGTGGTTTTTGAACAATTCAAGCAGATTATCAATAGTAGCAGACATTTCTTCAGCGTATCGAAAATCAAGTACTCCAAAGAGAACGTTAGCGATGTTGCCGACAGCGTCCACAGCTCCTCTTTTTGTCTTTCGTGGTCTAGGCTGAGGTTGATTTATGAGTAATTGGTTCTGATCAATGAGAACGATGTACTGAATTTCTTGGATGACTTGCGTGCATATGCTTCTTGATGTGATTTGCTTGCAAACATGTTCTAATACCGTCGTGCTGTTTCTAAGGGCTTCAAATTCTCTTCGGTATGGGTTAAGGTCATAGTAAATGACTAAATTCCATTGATTCACCACCAAGTTTACAGTTTCTTGATTAAGGAAGTGTATTCCAGGAGATTGGTCATATTTGACATAAGCAACGTTGATGCAACCTTACGAGTTTTCTTAACCGATTGTTCTTTTGATGCGTCGGGAATTTTTGAATGATTTGCTCTTTTGCAATCCCGAGGGGCTACTGATGATTGGTCCTGAGTTAAAGAGTCACTTGTTGTTAGTTTTTCTACTTCGGTTACTTCGTCCTTCATGAGCGGAGCAAGTTTATGTATTGGTCGCTTGAGAATTCCTGATTTTGTGCGGACATCAGCGACTCTAATGAATCCGTCAGTGCCGTGGTATACTTTGACAATTCTACCTAGTGGCCACTTCATGATCGGGATGTTGTCTTCCTTGATGATAACGATTGTGCCTATTTCAATATTTGATGATGAAGTCTTCCACTTGCTTCTGTGTTGCAGCTCGTTTAGGTACTCCTGAGACCATCGGCTCCAGAATGCTTCCTTTATACGAGAGACTAGTTTCCATCTGCTGCTAAGACTTCCGCGTAATGGTTCCGCCTGCGGATCGGCTATAGCTCTTAGAGGTTCTCCTATCAGAAAGTGGCCAGGGGTTAACGCGGTTAGGTCATTTGGATCAGTAGAGAGGGCTGTGAGTGGCCTTGAATTCAGGATAGCTTCTGCGTCTGCACTCAGGGTGCACAGTTCTTGATATGTTAATGAAGCTGAACCGGTCTTGCGCTGAAGCGGATATTTGGCGGATTTCACGGCCGATTCCCATAGACCTCCGAAGTGAGGAGCCCTTGGAATGCTTGGATGAATGAAATGGAATTCTATTCCTTTTGAGTGGCAGGTGGTTGATATTTGGTTTTGAGATTTGGTTGAGTATATAGCTGCTTGTAGCTCATCTAATTGATTACTTGCGCCGACGAATTTGGTGGCATTGTCGCAGTAAAGATTTTTACAATACCCCCGCCTACCAATAAACCTCTTTAATACACCGATGAATACGTCTGTGGATAGATCGCTGACGACTTCAGTGTGCACAGCCTTCGTACTTAAGCAGCAGAATATTGAGAGGTAGCTTTTTTGTGGACGGCTGCCCCTCGAACGGTAGTGAATCCAAATTGGGCCGCAAAAATCTACTCCGCAATTGATGAAAGGACGTGCTGATTAAACTCGATAGGCTGGTAAGTTGCCCATCATCTGAACGTACAATTTTGGACTAGCCCTTATGCAGTCTGTGCATTGCTGAACGATTGAGCGCGCTATATTCTTTCCTTTGATCGGCCAAAAACGTTGTCTAGTTATGGCTAATAGACCTTGAGGTCCCACATGAGAGTTTTCTGAATGTATCTCTGTCATTATCATTTTGACGAACGGGTGGGAATAAGGCAGTAATATTGGATGCTTTGCGTCGTAAGCTAAGCTAGATGCCTGTAGCCTTCCTCCTACTCGCAAGATATCGTTTACATCCAAGAATACGGAGAGCCCAATTAGTTTACTCTCTGTTGGTAGATCTTTGTATTTCTTTAAATGAAGAATGTCAGTATTGAATTCGCATTTTTGAATGTGTTTTAAAATGGGTTGAAGAGCGTTATTGAGCTCTGCAACTGTCAACGGCCAGATTGGGTAAGACGGTTGTGAATAGGAGTGTCGCAGCGCATGAATCTTGGAACGAAATTTGCCATTCTTAATTACACTAATGAAACGTAGGCAGTAAGCTATTATCCTTTTAAGTTTGCAAAATGAGTTTGAATGCTTGATTTGTTCAAACACAATCTCCGGTGTTCCTACGCTGACTGATAAGGCTGTTCTTTTCCTTTCTTCCGCACACTGTGACTGGTATATGGTGGTGGCCATACCGATTCATTCCCACTTAAGAATCTGGGACCGTAGAACCAAAAGTTGTGCTCTCGTAACTTCTCTGGGGTGATTCCTCTTGATAAGACATCGGCTGGATTCTCGTTTGACCGGACGTATCGCCACTGTATGTTGCTGGATAGCCGTTGAATGGTTGCAATGCGACGGCCACATTTCTACTGGAAGGGCAGCATCCCAATCGTATTTTATTTCCCATAATTCTTAAAGAAATAGTTTGGCCACGATCACTACTGGTGCAGCAATGCCGAGTGGATCGAAAAGTTTTGCTATCTCAGATGCCACTGATCTTTTGGTAACTCGTTTTTGTGGTTGGCAATTATTTTTTATGCTGAATGCATCTGATTTTGGAAGCCATATCAGCCCAAGTGTTTTTACAAACCCTTCTTGTTCGTGCTCATCAAAACGAATTTCCTGGTCGTCCAATGGAATGTTTTGCGCTCCATTTCCTCAACTTGAATCCTCCTTGTTGAAGAAGCGCTGACAGTTGTGTCTGAATTTCTTTCGCCATTGGTATACTATTTGCGCCAGTTATTACGTCATCCACATAAAAGTCTCTCTGGAGTGCTTTGGAGCCTGATGGATTATCATTATCTTGGGCCAACTTCTGTAGGCATCTAGTTGCCAAGTATGGAGTTGCTGTTGTTCCATAGGTTACCGTCTTGAGTCGATAACATTTGACGGGTTGATTTGAATTTTCTCTCCACCAGATTAAATGATACCATCTGTCTTCTGGTTGCAACCATATCTGCCGATACATTTTTTGAATATCAGCTTTAATTATATATTTTGGCAGCCTGAAACGCATCAAAATTGTGAATAGCTCATCTTGTATAGTTGGACCTGTTTTTGCAGGAGATATTTAAGGAGATATTTGTGGACGTCTTAGCTGAAGCATCAAAAAACCACTCTTAGCCTTGTACTGCTACTATCTGGCTTAATCACTTCATGATGCGGCAGGAAACAGTGTGGTGTCGTGAGTGAATTGTAGTCAATTTCTTCCATGTGTCCCAGGTTTTTGTAATCCTCCATGAATTCTACGTATTGTTTCTTTAAGTCTGTGTCCTTCGCTAAGCGTCTTTCTAATGAGTAGAACCTACTTAATGCTATGTCCATGGATGCACCTAACTTCGTTGGTTCTGTGGAGACAGGCAATCTTACAGCAAATCGTCCTGAGGCGTCTCTTTTGGTAGTCTGTGCGGAATTTGCCTCTGGTACTTTCTCGATGTCCCAAAATTTTTCAATTGCTTGTTCCAGTGATTCATCTCGCGTATAGACACCACAAGTTGGGGCTACTGTGAATGCTTCAACAATCCTGCCCGTGACGATCCATCCAAGCAAGGAGAGTATTTTGCAGTAGTGGGAGCTCCTTCCCTAGTCTTATTTGTCCAATGCACAGCAGCTGGTGATAATATTCTGATCCGATTAGTAGGTCAACGCGATTAGTCTCGTTGAAGTGCGGATCTGCCAGCTTAATGTTCCTTGGAATTTGCCATGTTGTTATGTCGAACGACTGTGAAGGTTGTGAAGATACTATTTGAGGCAATACGATGGCTTCTATCCTCGTTGAACAGTTAGTTGCGCCGGATAATAACTCGACATTTGCTCTGAGCTGCGTTTCGCGTCTGGATTGTCCAATCCCAATTACTATCATGGGATTGCGTTCTCCAGTTTGCGCATCATTCGCTCTGTTATTATGTTTATCTGCGAGCCAGAGTCGAAGAGCACGACAGTTTATTATTGTTCCTTTGTTTCTTACCAGCTTCACTATGACGGTGCTTAGGAAGACATATCCTTGCTTTGGATTTTTGTCAGCTGCCGCTAGCGAAATATTGGAGTCACTGGCTAAGTTGCTTGCATGTAGATTGATGCTAGCAATATTTGAGGATGACGGACCAGGCTGATTTGAAGACGAGCCGTTCGACTCTTGAGTTTTAGTGGATCTGTTTGCTCCGGTTATGCTGGCGACTGATGGGCATTAAACTGCATTGTTCAGATGCAGTAGTGTGTTATGCTTTTTTGAACACTGTCTGCACCCCGAGATGAGCATTTCGATGCCATGTGTCCGCCCCTTAGGCAATTTATGCAGATGTTTGATTCTTTCACAAGAGCCAACTGTTGAAGTGGTGTAAATTGCAAAAATGTGCTGCAAGCGAACAATTGATGACTTCCCTTGCAACATTTGCACTGAATGATTGCATGTGCTGTAGCAGTAAGTGATTTATGATGAATTGTTGATCGGCGATTGTTGCCTTCTGGGGATGCTATGTTTTTGCGCATTGCTTATATCAAGCAGATAAAGACGGAAATAAATTGACAGTCGTATTAATAAAAAAAACCCGTAACTAATCTCTAACTCGTATATTACCTAGCACCTAGTTAAATAAATAACATATGAGTTAAATATTCTTATTAATAAAAGAAAATAACTCATATAATAACTAGCTGATGTTTTCTCTAAAATAGCTGGCATCACCTTACCAAATTGTACTGAAAACAGCTGAAAACTATTACATATTGGCTATCATCACGGCTGGCTAGTGAATTTCAGTTGTGACAAATGAAAAAGAAAAAAAAAACAACAGAAAATAAAGTAAAACAACAGAACATTTTTATTTATTTTTGAATATTTTATTTGTAAATAGGGTTTTTCTTGTTTGGTACACTTTTTTCGATTTGGGGCGATGGTAACCGAATCCTCCCCTAACATATTCACCAAATATTTACACTATTTAAAAACACTGAAAACCGGTCAGGCATTTTGTTCCACAATTTTCAAAATTTAAATTTAATTTATTTGTCATTTTGACGGGAACGATTTTTTTATGATTTACTCACTCGCTAACAGACCTTGAGTTTAACTAATGTGTTTGCCAATAGTTAGGCCTAACATCTAGTTACTCGACTATTATTAATACGGCTGTGAATCGTTGGTTAGCAATCAATCTGACTATTGAAAAATCGGCCCTAAAATAGATGGATGTCTTTCGTACGGCTATCTCCCTAAAAAAAAAACCCATTTGTTTACATAAGGCCTGTTTTTTGAGCTTATTTCATTAAATTGTATTTGCGCGCTGAAAATCCTACTTTACTTTGCTTTGCTGAGATTGTAAGTAAGTAATGTAAATCTCGCTCAGATATCGAGATTCGCAAAATTGCTCTGACTCTCAAAAAAAGGGCTTTTTTGCGGCCAATGGAACATGAAATCTGACAGCCAGCTGATTTCGTGAGCAGAAAAACTGCTCTGACTCTCAAAAAAGTGTTTTTTCTGTCCCAATGGAAAACAACATAAGTCATTACGAGCAATATTTCATAGCTTACTGTCTGTCAATTTTCATAGCAGGAAAGAACGATAGTATGCAATAAGAAATGTATTATTATAACCATAGACAAACCATACTGAGACTCCCAACTGGCAATCCTCTTGCCGCTGGCCCCCTCGATTTTTTTTCAAATTCGCCATTTTGTTTTCCTATCGGTGTTATTTGAATTTAGAATCCGTGTGAGCAACAAAAACAAAAGCGAACCAAAAAAAATGTGGTGAATTTCTTTTGACAGAAGTCGATTGACAAATGTCAAAATATGTAAACAAAATTTTATTTTTCCTGCAAAAAATTTAAAAAATGTAAGTTTTCGCGTATTTTAAGTGTGAATATTAAGAATTAAATACATTTATATTACAGCTAAGGAAGAAACCGACGTTGAGGCGTTCGCTAACCTTACCAAATATATTGGATCGCACTGGAGACAATTATTTATACCTGATGGCTAGGAAGAATACCAAACGGAGTCGATATAAGTAAGCCATACTATTCAATAAAAATATGTTTCTCAATACCTTTAATTACTATTCTATCTTCAAGGTTTGTTAAATCCAAAGTATCAATTACCTGCTGAATGCCGTGGAAACAATTGAATCCAATTGAAGTCAAAAACTGGGATTATTCTCGCCGCAACAACTCTCACCAAATTGATACAGTAAATTTAGAGCAAAGGATCGATATAAGGTTTGATATCTTACGCAACCCCCTAAGGACTAATACTTAATTTAGCTTGATTATATGTTATTTGCAGGAGTTACATATTGAACTATCTTGAAACCCGCCCTAATTTACAAAACTTCGTTGTACAAGCACTTGTCACACTCTTGGCAAAAGAAATAAAATACAGATGGTTCGACACGAACAAGAACGAGTATAAATTATAATATTGTCGAATATGTAAAGAAGTTTCTTCAGGTTTGTTTATCGAATTTCAAATTGGCTTTTCATTCGAATGTTTTATTTTATGCTTTCAGCCAGGCTCGGCTGAGCATTGTACCTACTGTGAAAATTCTATTCATTGCAGAGGCAGATGTAAATTTGTCTTTCTCGAAGAACCGCCACATCCTTTCGCGACGAACGACAATTTTCTATTGTCTTATTCGCTGCTAGAAACAGCAAGAGACAATAACAAGAGTCTTAATTTGATGGATGAATCACAACAAGCGTATGTTGATTTTAAATGTTAGTTATAAGCAGTTTGCGTATTGAAATTCTTGTTGTTTATTTCAGTCTTACATATTGTTACATTCGGGCTGGGATTCGTAAAGATAAAACACTATTCCGTTTAACTTCTCTAATAAAATTCACTTTTATTACACTTTTATCGACTATTCTAATATTTCACTTATAAAGTACCAGAACACTATTACTTAAACAATTCTTCAACGTTTCAAACCAATCACTTAATTTACTCTATTACTTTTCACTTATTTATCTTCACAAACTATTACTATCTCGAACTTTAACCAATCACTGTTATAAATCAACTGTCTCGCCCTCTTCTAAAAGCTGTCCTTTTATACCCGCTCCGCCATCTGACGAGAACTTTCTAGCTAATTCTAAGTGGTTCTAGAACAAGGTTCAGTGGTGAAATACATTTACTTGACAGGTTCCAGTCTCCAATTGGAAGTGACATTTGGGTGGAACTTGTTTGGTGACTAAGGGGTTGTTTTCACTTCACCATTTTAGGTTACACGATACATTCCACACCACAATGTCCCCCTCTTAAACTTGTTCGTCCCGAACAAACTCGTTAACATTTTCACCATTATAACGATGAAGACGATCCACATGAACGACTTTCAGCTTGCCTCTTCCTCGTTGGATGCGATAGACAACGTCGTTGATGCGCTTTACGATTGTATAGGGCCCTTCCCAGTCTTGTTGCAACTTAGGCGATAAACCTTTCCTTCGATGAGGGTTATATAGCCATACCAGATCTCCTTCCTGGAATCCTGTAGTTGTCGTTTTAGTATCGTACCTCGTTTTCATGCGGTCACTGGCTATCTTAATCTTATCCCTAGTGTCTCGATGCACGTCCCTGATGATATCCCTGAGGTCTGTAACGTATTCCTCCTCATTCTTGGGCTCTTCGCATGGATATCCAAACATCAACTCGCTAGGTAGGCGGACTGTTCGACCAAATAAGATTTCAGATGGAGTATGTCCTGTGGTGTTATGCACTGCTCCTCGATAAGCCAATAAAAACATGGGAATCTGCTTATCCCAGTCTCTCTGGTCTTCGCCAACGACCTTAGAGAGGTGTTCATTCAGTGTCCTGTTGAAGCGCTCCACCATCCCATCTGATTGTGGATGAAGCGGGGTTGTCCTTGTCTTGTGAATCCCGAGTAACTGGCACACTCCTTGGAAAATCTTCGACTCGAAGTTCCGTCCTTGGTCTGAATGCAGTTCCATTGGTACACCGAATCTGCTTACCCAGTTATTGACGATTTGCTCCACCACGGTTTTAGCTTCTTGATTTGGGATAGCAAATGCTTCAGGCCACTTACTGAAATAGTCCATAACAACGAGGATGTACCGATTTCCATTGTTTGTTTCAGTAAACGGTCCCGCAATATCAACTGCTATCCTTTCGAAAGGGGCTCCAACATTGTATTGATGCATTTTGCCACGGACTTTCAGTCTCGGACCTTTGCTGGCCGCACATGTAACGCATTTCCTGCACCAAGTTTCAACGTCCTCCCTTGAATGAATCCAGTAAAACCGTTCCCGCACTTTTTCGAGCGTTTTATTGATTCCCAAGTGGCCTCCAGACACTCCATCATGCAATTCCCTGAGCACTTCCATAACCTTTGACCTGGGTACAACAAGCTGCATTACGAACGACTTTCCATCCGGGCTTTCCCATCTTCTTTTTAGAATGCCGTCTTGTACGTGAAGGGAGTCCCACTGCGCCCAGTATGCCTTCAGCTCGGGGCTCCTATTGGATATCTCCTGCCAGTCTGGTTTTCCCTCATGCTCCTTCCAGGCGATAATCGGTTCGATATCCGGATCTTCCCTTTGAGCCTCCCGTATTTCCCGCGCACTCCAGCCACCAATGGGCATAGCTCTCACCCTTTGAACGGACGCGACTTCTTTTTCCTCGTGTCGTAAGCAATGTTTGCAATTTGCTTTGCACGGTCGACGGGATAGAGCGTCTGCATTAGAGTGAAGACTTCCCTTTCGATGTTGTATTTCGTAGTCGTACATCTGCAGCCGTTCGATCCACCTTACGACTTGGCCTTCAGGATTCTTAAAATGCAGCAGCCACTTTAAAGATGCATGGTCTGTGCGGAGGATGAATTTCCGCCCATAAAGGTACTTATGGAAATGTTTTGTTGCCAATACCAAAGCAAGGAGTTCGCGCCTGGTAACACAGTAGTTCCTTTCTGGCTTTGAGAGAACTTTGCTGAAGTAGGAAACTACTTTCTCTTGGCCATCGTGCACCTGGGAAAGGACGGCTCCAATTCCCACATTACTAGCGTCTGCATCCACAATAAATGTTTTCCCAGGGGTGGGGTACGCTAGTATGGGGGCGTTGCACAACTGTTGTTTAAGTTCCTTGAAGCTCTTTTCGCACTCACCTGACCATTTGAATTGTTTACCTTTTTCTGTCAGTTGATGCAAGCTCTTGGCGATCCTGGCAAAGTCCTTTACAAATCGTCTGTAATAGGTCGCAAGTCCCAGGAAGCTTCTCAGTTGATGTTTGTCTTTGGGTACCGGCCAGTTTCTCACTGCATCGACCTTCTCCGGATCAGTCTTGACTCCTTTGGAAGAGATGATGTGCCCGAGGTACTTCACTTCTGGTCTAAATAAGGAACACTTCTTCGGGTTAAGTTTTAGTTGCGCACTTCGTAGTCGTTGGAACACCTCCTTAAGGTTATCTCGATGTTCGTTAAATGTTTTTCCTACTACGATGACATCGTCCAGGTAGACCAAGCAGGTTTTCCACGTTAGTCCCAGCAGAACGCGCTCCATTAGACGTTCAAAGGTAGCTGGAGCATTGCACAGTCCAAATGGCATTACTGTAAACTGCCAAAGGCCGTTTCCTGCTGTGAATGCTGTTTTCTCGCGGTCTTCTGGATGGATCTGCACTTGCCAGTAGCCACTCTTCAGATCGAGAGTCGAAAACCATTTGGCTCCAGATAGTGTGTCAAGGGTGTCGTCAATTCTTGGAAGGGGGTAGCTATCCTTCTTGGTGACGTTGTTGAGTTGGCGATAGTCCACGCAGAATCTCGTACTTCCGTCTTTCTTCTTGACCAGGACGACCGGCGATGCCCACGGACTTTTTGAGCTTTCAATCAGTCCCTCCTTTTCCATCGTCGAAACCATTTCTGCAACCTCCGTCTGCTTAGCCAATGGTAGTCGTCTGGGAGGCTGACGAATCGGTCTCGCATCTCCGGTGTCGATTCGGTGTTGTACGAGATGTGTTCGGCCATACTCGCTGTTCTGCGAAGCAAATATATCAGCGAACTCGTTGATTAAACTACCTGCCATGGACCGCTGCTCCTGATCCAGCTCGCACTCTCCGAGTATATTCTTTTTCATCTCCGATATCTCCGCAGGTCTAACCGCTTTCACATCACTTGCATTGGACAACTTTGTGACCGCAGTAATCGGTACGCACTTTCCAATCACTTCCCCTTGCTTTAGTTTCACGCTTTTGTTTTCCACATTGAGGACACGAACGGGAACCAAGTTGTTTTTAGGTTCAACCAGCATCTTTCCGACGATATACCTCTGATAATAATTTTCTGCATCTGGCTCGACTAGGTAGAATCGGTGGCTCCCAGGGTCGCCTTCCAGCTTTGTCCAAATAACTGTTTCTGACGAAGGTGGTAGTATTTCGTCCTCACTTACAACTGTTCGTAGAGCTGCGACGTTGTCGTTCCCGTAAACCATCGGAATCTCGACGTTCTTGTACTTTATAACTTGCAAACCGATGTCGAGTACTATATCGTGCGTCTTCATAAAGTCGATTCCGATGATGCATTCGTCACATATATCAGCCACTAAGAATGCATGGGAGAAGACTATTCCTGCAAGGTTTATCGTCAAGAGTACCTCACCATACACCTTTGCTGTTGCTCCAGTTGCTGTTTTCAAACAGTAGCTGCTGGTGTTGTGCAGCCAAGATTGGCGAACGATGTCCCTTCTGACTATGGAAGCGGTGGCACCTGTATCGATTGTAGCCACATACTTTTTCTGGCCGATATGGGCTTCCACTGTCAGGCTCCTATTACATCGTTTGGTCTGGGAAACCTGAATTGTGGTCCTGGGGGCGTCGATTCCAGAAACCAGCTTCTGCCCCGCGAAGTTGGTTCTTACTCGTTTCGACTGATGGTTTTGTGATGTTCCATCCGCCGAACGCTCAAACGCCTCCTCGTTCCTAGCTCTGCAATGTGGACAACTGCCCTGTCTACGTTCGGCTCTGCACTGTCGTTGTAGATGTCCAATTTTGTTGCAGTTCCAGCAACGGATCGGTCCTCTTCGAGAACTGTTACGGTCGACTACTTCTGTTCTCTGGCACGAGCATTCAACGGATGTCGTTTCTCTCACGCGGTGAAATCCTTGAGATGCTTGGTCAGCAGCTCTCATGGTTAAAGCAAATGCCAGTGCCTCAGGAAGAGTTCTCTTTCCAGCCATTCGTAGAGCCATCTGCAGTTGTCTGTCCTCTATGGCTTGTGTAAATGCCTCAATAGCCATTTCATTGATGACATCCTCGCCGGCATTGGGATAAGACAAGTGCGCTAGCCGTTCGATATCAGCTTGCAGTTGCTGGAGTGTTTCTCCCCTCTTCTGGATTCGACTGCGAAGTTGCACTCTATATACTTGCTGCATATGGTCGTCACCGAATCGCATCTCAATAGCCTTCACCAATGCATCGTAGTCGCGTTGTTTTTCTGCTGAGACAGTTTGAAGCAATTCTGCAGCTGTACCTCGTAATGCGAGTGTTAATGCAATCGACTTTTCCTCGTCGTCCCATCCATTGGTCGTTGCAGCTGCTTCGAACTGTCTCTTATAAATTGGCCATGATGTTTGACCATCAAAAACGGGTGGTTGCATCTCCTTCCTTCTTGGGCAGTCAGCAGAATATTCCCGAGCCTTCTGCTTCTTGACTTTTTCCAGTTCTTTAGCTATGTTCTCGATGTTCGCGCCAAGCTCTTTAGCTATGTTCTCGTGTTTATGAAATGTTTTATTAATTTCCTCAAGCTTTGTTTCATGCTCGTTTAATTTTTCATCAATCGCATCGATTTTTACATCTAGAACATTCTTAAATTCTTCTACGGCGTCTTTTTGTGCGGCGACAATGGAATTTTTCTGTTCTTCAAGAGAATTCTTCTGCTCTTCTAAGGAATTCTTTTGTTCTTCTAGAGAATTCTTCTGTTCTGCGAATTTAGATTCCATAGAATTTTTCTGTTCTGCGAACTTAGATTCCATAGAATATTTCTGTTCTTCCATCTTCGCAAGAAGTAATTCCATCATAGAGCTAATGTCAACGCCTGTACTTACTTGTTCTTCTGACACGTCGAATAGCATGGTTTTTGGATCTTCTCCGTCGTTTTGGACAGCTTCCTGTAGACGAAGGATGAGGTCACTTTTTCCTCCAGCTGTGGATAGATTCCGTTTTTCTAGTTCACTTTTTAATTGGGGTATGCTTAGTTGCAGCAATGTACGACCCATTTTGTTTGTCTCTTGTAATTTAGAAATTCACACAAATTCACTTTTTTTTTTTTTTTTTTTTTTTTTAACTACACTTAGACACTTAGCACAGAATAAGTTTTATCCCACTTCTGACACCAATGTTACATTCGGGCTGGGATTCGTAAAGATAAAACACTATTCCGTTTAACTTCTCTAATAAAATTCACTTTTATTACACTTTTATCGACTATTCTAATATTTCACTTATAAAGTACCAGAACACTATTACTTAAACAATTCTTCAACGTTTCAAACCAATCACTTAATTTACTCTATTACTTTTCACTTATTTATCTTCACAAACTATTACTATCTCGAACTTTAACCAATCACTGTTATAAATCAACTGTCTCGCCCTCTTCTAAAAGCTGTCCTTTTATACCCGCTCCGCCATCTGACGAGAACTTTCTAGCTAATTCTAAGTGGTTCTAGAACAAGGTTCAGTGGTGAAATACATTTACTTGACAGGTTCCAGTCTCCAATTGGAAGTGACATTTGGGTGGAACTTGTTTGGTGACTAAGGGGTTGTTTTCACTTCACCATTTTAGGTTACACGATACATTCCACACCACAATATATTATCACAACGAAAAGGAGATGTAGCAGAAGATGCTGGGTCAAGCCAACAAATTGGAACAAAAGAGTGAGCAGCCATAGCAAAGACACCCCAGAGTTGTTTTAAATTATTTCAAAATTAACATATGCATCTTAAAAGAAATGGTGCCTTTTTATTTGGGTGGCAGGCAAATACTGTCTTGTGTAGCTACTTACTTACTTACTTAAGGTGGCGCTACAGTCCGGGGTGGACCTGGGCCTCAACCAACAAGCGTCTCCAGCCAGCGCGGTCTTTAGCTAGCTGTCTCCAGTTTCGCACGCTAAGTTGGTTAAGGTCCCCTTCCACTTGCGTGCGCCACCTGAGTCGCGGTCTTCCTCTACTGCGCCTTCCCTCGGGTATGGATTCGAAGATCTTCCGGGCCGGAGCATTCGTGTCCATTCGCTCTACATGACCCAGCCACCTCAGTCGTTGGACCTTCACTCTTCTGACTAGGTCGATGTCGCTGTACAGCCCGTACAGTTCGTCGTTAAATCTCCTTCTCCATTCACCGTCAATGCAGACGGGACCAAAAATAACACGAAGAATTTTTCTCTCGAAACAACCGAGAGTTACCTCATCCGCTTTTGATAGAGTCCATGCCTCTGCGCCATATAGCAGAACTGGGATGATAAGGGTCTTATAAAGGGTCACTTTAGTTGTTCGAGAGAGGGCTTTGCTACTCAATTGCCTTCTTAGCCCAAAGAAACAGCGATTGGCAAGAGTAATTCTACGTTTTACCTCAGCGCTGGTGTCGTTGTCTGAGTTCATAGCGGAGCCTAGGTAGACAAAGTCCTTAACCACCTCAAAGTTATATCTGTCTATTGTGACGTTCTGTCCGAGCCGTCGGTGTTGGGTGTCCTTTTTAGTTGACAGCATATACTTCGTCTTGCCCTCATTAATCGCCAAACCCATCTTCGCCGCCTCAGTCTCAATACTCACAAACGCGCCATTAACATCACGCTGCGTTCTGCCAATTATGTCAATGTCATCGGCGTATGCGAGTAATTGGACAGACTTTTGAAAGATAGTGCCTCTGGTGTTGGCGTTTGAGTTTTGCACTATTCTTTCAAGAACGATGTTGAAGAAGTCACATGACAGCGCATCGCCTTGTCTAAATCCTTTTTTGACATCGAAGGTCTCGGTAAGTTCTTTACCGACCTTGATGGAGCAGCGTGCATTCTCCATCGTCATCCTGCACAAACGGACGAGTTTGGCAGGGATGCCAAAACTAGACATTGCTCTGTATAGTTCGTCCCTATAAATGCTGTCATATGCGGCCTTAAAGTCGATGAAAAGGTGGTGGGTATCGATTTGAAGTTCCTGGGTTTTCTCCAAGATCTGCCGCAGTGTGAATATTTGGTCTATGGTGGACTTTCCTGGCCTGAAGCCACACTGATATGGACCAATCAGGTTGTTTACGAAAGGCTTCAGGCGTTCACACAAAACGGCAGATAAGATCTTGTAGGCAATGTTTAGAAGACTGATACCTCTGTAATTGGCGCAGTTCAGAGGGTCTCCTTTCTTGAGGATCGGGCAAACAACGCTGAGGTTCCATTCATCGGGCATACTTTCCTCCGACCATATTTTACAGATGAGTTGGTGCATGCTCCTAACCAAGTCATCGCCTGCCGCTTTGAACAGCTCGGCGGCTAGGCCATCTGCTCCAGCGGCTCTGTTGGACTTAAGTTTAGATATAGCTATCTTCACCTCGTCCAGGTCGGGTGGACGGTATTGTTGATCCTCATCGTCCAGGTTGAACGGTTCATTCTGCCTGACAGCGGAATTTAAGTCGTCATCGCCGTTAAACAGTCTGCAGAAGTAGTTCTTCCATATCCTCAGCATCGACTGCGATTCTACTACGATGTTCCCTTGTTCGTCCTTGCAGGCTTCGGTTCGGGTTCTGTAGCCTTGTGAAGTTCTTTTTACCCTTTGGTAGAACTTCCGAACCTCATTCCTGTTGTAACATCTCTCTATTTCATCGATCGCGCGCTTCTCATGCTCTTTCTTTTTTCTCCTTAGAAGCCGGTGTTCGTCTCTTCTCTTCTGCGCGTAGAGCTCACGAGCAGCTCTGGTCCTCCTTTGCAGCGCCGCTTTGTATGCCTCTTGCTTCGCTGCATGTGCTTGCCGGCACTCGTCGTCGAACCAGGGGTTTCGTTGTGGCGGTCGGGTGAAACCCAGCACATCAGAGGCGGCGTCTCTGATGGCTTTTTGGCAATGTTGCCACTGGTCTTCAATACTTGATGCTGGCTGCATAGGACCTCTTGAGAGATTGAGAGAGACTCGATCGGAAAAGGATCTGGTGATCTCTTGCGATTGTAGCCGTCCGACGTCAAACTTCCTCCCAGTATTTACTTGTTTTGGCGGCGTTCGGGATATCCGAAGGCGTACCTTGGCTACAACAAGGTAGTGGTCCGAGTCAATGTTGGCCCCTCGGAACGTTCGGACATCCATAATACTGGAGGAGTGCCTTGCGTCGATCGCAATGTGGTCAATCTGGTTGACGGTTGATTGATCAGGAGATCTCCATGTGCCTTTATGAATATCGAGATGCGGGAACCGCGTACTTGCTATGACAACATTTCGCCCCGCCGCGAAGTCGATCAGCCTAAATCCGTTATCGGAGGTGGTGTCGTGTAGGCTGCACCTTCCGACGGTACTACCAAAGATGCCCTCTCTTCCTAACTTGGCGTTAAAATCGCCTAAGACAATTTTAGTGTCATAGCCAGGGCATTGCTCGTAAGTGTGGTCCAAGAGCTCGTAGAACCTTTCTTTGGTGTCGTCGTCTTTCTCCTCCGTGGGGGCGTGCGCGCATATTAAGCTAATGTTGCCGAATTTAGCCTTGATGCGGATTGTCGTGATGCGCTCGTTTACATAGTTGAAACTTAAGACTTCTTGCCTAAGTCTGGCGCCAACGACGAATCCACATCCGAATAAGCGCTGTTTTTGTTGCCGATAGCAGTCGCCATAATAGATATCGCAGTTTTTCATCTTCTTCTTGCCCGGGCCATCCCATCGCACTTCTTGGATGGCGGTTAAATCTGCTTTATAGTGGTTCAGGGCTTCCGCTAATTGTTCGGCTGCACGCGGTCTGTTAAGGGACCTAACATTCCACGTACAGATCCGAAATTCGTTGTCCTTTAATCGTTTGCCAGGTTCGTCAACAGTTAGATCATCCGTATCCGAGGCTTGTTGGTGCTTCGCAACTATTATATTTTTACGTAGTCGGGCAGTTACCCCGGCGTACAACCCCCAACCTGGAGGACCAGGCCCTTTTTGCGACCCCTTGGACAAAAGGAGCCGGGATATTCCGGAGTCAGTAACCCGCTGCTGTAGCTACTAACAATCAATAAATCCTGCAGCAAATTTGCGAAGCGACTGTGTATTTTCTTCGATTTGTAATTTTTTATAAAGCGTTCCTTGTTGCAGAACTTAGAAGTAGAAGAGTTCTACAACCTGCTACCAAATGGAAAAACAACCCCGAACAGTAATCCACAACAAGGCGTTCATATAGATCTCCGAATGCTCGGTGGCAAAGGAGGATTTGGATCCATTCTTCATTCAATCGGTGCCCAAATCGAAAAGACTACAAACCAGAGATTAATGAATAAAAGAGATGGTTATCTTTCGTACGTCTATCCCCCCAAAACCCATTTGTTTACATTGTTGTTTTTGTAATTTCAACCCCCGTCTGTGAATACGTGTGGCTAACAAAAAAGCATGTTGCTAATGGACGACCGCGAATCATCTTGCTTTTATGAGCATTGCGGTGTTTAATTGTTTTGTGTTACGTTTTGAATTTGTTTAGTTTTTGTGGAGGTGTTGATTAAACGGAAAAAGATAGTGAAATACACATTAGAGAATACCGAATTCTTGCATTAAAGTCCAATTCATGAACTCACATATACTATAATAAAGCAGGTGTGTGTGACTTCATGAATTTTTCTGGAAAACAGCTTGTAGGCAGCCGCCCTTCCACTGGAAAGATATATATCTCTGTATTCCATTATCTTTGCTACAAACCATGATGCTTGTCGCGAACTCAGTGGCGGGACACTTCGCGATATGAACGAAGAGAAATGCCTTAAGGCATACACATACGGTAAATACAATGAAGAGCCATAGCCACCAAAAAAAGAAAGTCCATCCATTTCAGCTAAATAAAATTAACAAATCTTTGTTTACTTTAAATAAACTTATAATACACAAGTAAGGTTAGGTAAACCGAATAAAATGATCCTATATCCAAATCTGGGGCCTATTTCATAGATCATACATTACATACAATGTATGATTTAGACTTTTCTGATGTACTATTGCTGTTTCATAGAAACGTTGTATGATCAACAGTCATACATCAATGTATGTGAGGAGAATCGAATGGAAGTATTGGAATAATGTATGATTCTGTTTCATAGAACTTTATCATACATTGCTTTGATACAACAAAATATGAATTTATCATACATTTCATACAGCAATCGGTTTTGTTGTAAATCACAAATATGAGTTGCTAAGCCAATGCGGTGGTAACAATATTTGCTTTAATGGTATTAAAGCTTCATTGGAATTTGTTGCATGTGCAATAAATGTACCCAAACGCTCCAACAAGAATTGAACACACGTCGGGGCATAATAAATTTCTTCACGAAATAAGTTAACAACTCTTATACGATATTGGGTGGTAAATTATCTACCATTTTAGTAATCTACCATTTTTGCTTAAACGCAAAATATTGGAAAATAAATTTCACACAGCATTGCATCTCTGCACAATCTTCACAAAAAAAAAAATCAAGCTGTATATTCGCACTCACTAAAGGACCATTCACATGAGCGCGAACTGCGAATAGACGAACTGCGAACAAATCAACTTATCTGTATTTAAAATTGAAAATTGATATTTGTTTTACCACGAAAGCATTATATTCAATTCATACAACACCTAATTTAAAAAAAACCAAGACTTGATTGATTAAAATAACGAAATTTACAATTACAGCAATTCTCCCGCGAATTGAAAATTCTCGCCGCGAACTGTCACACTTTATTCACAATCCACATAAAACAGTCGCGATCCACAAACCTGCGAATGAAAAATTCACTCGAACTTAACCTTCAACAACACAAATGATTCGCAGGTACCTGCGACTAAAAAAAGTTTTCATGTGAATGAAGTGTCAGAATCTACGAATATTCGCCAGTTCGTGGTTCGCAATTCGCTCTCATGTGAATGGTCCTTAAGTATGGCTCCACACCACCAAAAAGTAAATGCTCTTCACCAAAAATGACATCCTTTTTCATTATTTCAATTTCCATTGTTAAAAGGAAAAACAAACTCGCTTTGCGAATAAAAATTAATTAATATGAAGTGTCAAAATAATACATCACATACAACAAAATACTATTTCATACATTACTTCCAGTGAAATCTATGAAACAGAAAATTGTATGTGATGTATTAAAATAATTTTAATGTATGTTGTATGTGATGTATGTGATGTATGATCTATGAAACAGGCCCCTGGTAATCACTGTGTCGTAAATTGAGATGAGACCCATGCCAGGCGCCGCCGTTTTAATTTAGTGAGTAAAAACTTAAAAGCTTTGGTCCACTGCTCATCCGAGTTAAATTGTATATTGTATTCTGGAAATAGACAATTGTTTTGACTGCATATTCAAAACCACAGGTGTATAACACTTACTTGATTGAGTACGAGTTTCCCGTTGATTGGTCAATGATCATTCCCTTCTCCACTTTGTAGGGCAAGCAAAACTCTGTGTTTCAGTTTTTCACCTATTGCTGGAACTGTATGAGGCACTCTAGGAAGGCAAACATTGCCGCATCGAACTTCGATCAAAACCACTTTCGTTAGGATCGATATCTAAATTGCGGCATTTTATTATGAAATATCATTTAGCTAAAACTCATTCAATGTACTTACGCGTTATTCTGCCATTGCGTGTTCATTAATACTGCCCAAACTCCCATCTAGTATGAGTGGATTTTGGCATCTTTGGCAGGCAAAGCTGACCGACACTCTATCATCAGTCATAGTCTTTCGGTGATGGTGATAACCTAGCGAATGTGTAATATCAGCTTGAGGCAACCTTTTCAGTATCAGAAGTTGCAACTTGCATTGCTCCAAGTTGTTCTCTGTGTGGTTCACAGCAAAAGAATCTTGTGCAGCACATCATCCGAGACGTGTTGTAACATTTTTACATAAAATTCTTTTTCGAGAGTTATTTCATTCTCTATGGCACGTAGTGCAGCAGTAAGTTCGGCGACCTCGTTCCACAGGTCAACACTTTGATTCTGAAATGTGAGCGTTCTTTTGTTTTAATGAGGAATTGTGTTTTATATACGAAACTTACATGTAACTAAACCGCTTGGCAGCTTCCTCATAATTGTTGTCTTCTTTTTCCAGTTTATACGCTTCAAACTAGATAATTTGAAAGTAATTTGTAGAATAGGATTCATTCTCTCTCCGTAGAGACGTAGTACCTGGACATCAAAGTTGTTGGGAAATTGAGTTTTTGCTGTTATAATCCGTGCAATTGCTGCACGAGGATCGGTGGAACGTGCTGTCTGGACTTGAGCTATGATGTAGTTTTCTCCAGTACTTAAATCCATTGCACAAACTTTTGATAAATTCACGAAATCGAAAACTAAATGAAAACAAATATACAAGTGTCAAGTCAAATGGAAATGAGCTTGACAAGAGTGGTGAATCTGTTGTGTCAGTGTCAGGTTCAACCGTGGTGGGCTGTGACAATCGTGACTGTGTTCAGAAGTAGAGCTTTTTTTAAAAGAATTGCAACTCAAGTTTGGTGAATAAGTATATTCTTATCTCAGTACATTTTCATAAATTTTCATATTTAGTTGTTTCATAACACCCCGACTCCACAGGAGATATTTCTCTCCGACTAAAGGCTCCGTCAAACAGAGCGCGTTTTAACGTCGCGTTTCACCGCCGCGTTTGACAGTTGTGATGTAATATATTGCAATACACATATCCCCTGTCACACAGAGCGCGTTTTTAACGTCGCGTCAAATTCACCGCGGCGTTGAAACGCGGCGGTGAAACGCGGTGTTGTGAAAAATTACAGATTATTTTTACTGACGCGGGGCGTCATAATGGAAAATGAATTGAATGTGTGCGAAATTACCTATGTCAATACAATATGGGTGATGAAATGTACAAAAAGGTTGTCGAAGAACGAGAAATATGGGATACAATTTCAATAGAAATGAATGAGGACGGTAAGCATACAAATTTTTGTTTTTGTATTTGCAGATACTACCTATTTAAATATGTATAGAGGTAACGCAAAATACTGGATTTTCACGATTCATTTCTTCTTCAAAAGGTTGTATTCTCCGACTTCATTTCTGTTTTTGTTAATTTCATGCACCCAAGTTCTTTTTCTTTTCCGTGAATTACGTAGGGCAGCAATTAAAAAAAATATTCCGAAATATTAAAAAAAATATTATTTTGCAAAAAGTTATGACAGCTACGGCAGCTAGAATTCTGTTTGACGTCCTCTAACGCGGCGGTTTGAACGTCGCAGTCAAATAATTTTACCGCCGCGTAAAATAATCTCACCGCGGCGTTAAATACGCGCTCTGTTTGACGAAGCCTTAAATAAATGTCTGAGATCCATATCATACAATTTACTCCTCTCTCTGCTGGGTAAATCATGCCATGACATTTCATTTATAATCGCAGCAGGATAAGAGGTTGTGATGTGGAAAATGACATTTCCAGGCGGAAAGCAACAAAAAAAAAAACCATATGTCAAATTCATCTCAGACATCCATCATCCATGCCAAGAAATAATCGCAGAGAGCTATCGCAGACATCCAATCATGCGATGAAAAAGAGTGACTCCACAAGACATTTCATCTCATGATGAGCGTTATGAGAGAAATTATCTCCTGTGGAGTCGGGGTGTAACATTCTGTAGGTATTTCTGTTCAACCAAAGTACTCATTCACGTTTATTGTTCCATTATAATATCAAAAGATACGACCTATAAATATATTAATGTATTCTTTGAAGTACGAGACATGTAAAAATAAAACCAATACAAATACGTATGCTCTATTTTAAATAATTTAAACTAACGGAGAAACTCATAATTTATACTTAATAACAGCAACGACATAAATCTTTGTATTTATAAATTATAACTAAACTTCAGAAGTATACTAAGCGACACTTCGGGACTCGCAATAGTTGTTGTAATTAGCGTGCTGAAAAGCCTACTTTACTTTGCTTTGCTGAGATCGAAGCTCAAAAAAAATCGGCTATTATGTGATAAGCATATTCTACTCGATTTATGTTAACTGCCTCACGAATGTTCGCTAAAAATGTTTTTATTTGTTTATTATTCTTCAGAACTGTTCATATTTATTTTATGTCAAATAAATATACAATTATTTTTGAAAATTGATCACTGTCCACACAAAATTATGTTGTAATAATTATTTTCAAATTTAACGGATAAAATTCTGTGAACGCAGCCAGCAGATTTGCCCACACCGGAAGCCAGATTTTAAGCAGCGGAAGTTGTTACGTTTTTTTGAGGGTGTGTTGGTGAGCCGGATTTTTTGAAGTTTCGTGACATTAGTCAATACGAATTTCTATGTATCAATACTAGCGCAAAAATTTGTCACAAGCCCATGGTAATATAGCTTGTAGGCAAGTTACGGAAAATCGGCCGGAGTTGGGGGTCTCAGTATTGTCTCTGATTATAACATTAAATGTATGGTGCTCATTTCAAAGCTTACTAGTCCATTCGTCACCAGCGTTCCCTCCCCTGTCGTTAGGCAAAGTTCTCATTGCGGTAAAAATTGGTACTCAAATGGGTCTGAAGGTAGTACGCAATAATGTACCTAAAGAAAACGGCTTTATGGTATTTTTCAATTAGAATCGGACATTTTTTTAACAAAATTCACTACTATACTTTTTCAAATATTTGTTTTATATGGACACACATTTTTTATTCATTAAAAAAATATCACAAAGAAAAGCTTATTTAAATTTAACATAAATTATTTCATTCATCCACAAAAAATAAAGGAAAACGTAACCTTTAAGGTTTATTTATATTTAAGAATAAATTATAAGTTAAGTATGTATATAAAAATGAACGAAAAAAAACAAAGAAAAATATTCCCCAGTTATATCATCATTTTTGAACAATAAAAAATGTAAAAAAAAAAACTTTTTTTTATAAAAAACATAATGTAGTAAATTATACATTCATATCACAATTCAATATTCAGCGATTTTGTAATTAGCGATTAAAGTTTATTTCCTGAAAAGATATAGTCCCATATATGTCTAGCCTTCCACACGAATATTGAAGATACTTACAAATAATGCGCATTTGAATGGTAGTTATGATTGTGCTGCTGCAAATTTAATTAAATCCAAAGTGGGCTCAAACACATCATTTTTAGCTAGCTCTTTAGCAAACATTAGATGGTTAACAGTTTCTACTTCCAGCCTATTTCTATCTTTTCTGACAATTTAAATTGGAACATTATTTTGTAGCTTAAGTCTGTTGTTACAAACAATTTTTGGAAAATTTGGAAAATAAGAAATGAATTATTGATATGCAATTATAAAAAGTAGTACGCGGCGATCCAAAGTAGTATCGTACTCAGTTAGAAAAAATGTACTCAAAAACTAAAAAAACGCTACAATAATTGTAGCACGGGAGGAAACGCTGTTCGTCACTCATCTATCTTGGAAAAGAAAACAAGTGTCAAACTCAGAGACGAATGAATAAAAGAGATGGTTATCTTTCGTACGTCTATGGTCTATCCCCCCAAAACCCATTTGTTTATATTGTTGTTTTTGTAATTTCAATCAACCCCCGTCTGTGAATACGCGTGACCAACAAAAAAGCATGTTGCGAATGGCCGACCGCGAATCATCTTGCTTTTGAATTTGTTTGGTTTTTGTGGAGGTGTTTATTAAACTGAAAAAAATAGTGATATACCCATTAGAGAATACCGAATTCTTGCATTAATGTCCAATTCATGAACTCACATATTCTATAATAGAAATGAACAGGTGTGTGTGACTTCATGAATTTTTCTGGAAAACAGCTTGTAGGCAGCCGACCTTCCACTGGAAAGTTAAATATCTCTGTATTCCATTATCTTTGCTTGTAGGCAGCAGCCTTTGTACTGGAAGGCTATATACCTACCCCTGTAATAAAATTATCTTTGATGTTCAACTGGAAATATATGCATTTTTTTTTTGTTTTAAGGAATGAGAACTCCACTGTTTGTTTGTCATATTGTTTACATGTAAATGGATTTCATGTTCAGGTAAAGCACTAATAAAAAGTGAAGTAAACGTTGTGCACAATTTAAGTTTCGTTAACTTTGAATATTGAAATTGAAATATATCATCACATTTAACGAGTGGAGATAGAGAGAGAATGGACACCCTAGATGAAGCTCTTAAAAGTCAGCAGCCCTATATTACTCGGAGGGCACTAAATCCTTCAAAAAATCACGATAAAAAACACAGTAAAAAAGAATGTATGAAGAAGGTGAGAAAGTTATAGGTTTCTATAATATAACTTTAGCTTTGAATAGTATTCGACTATACAGCTATACAGAAAAAAATTCGATTTGTTTATATGTTTTGTAGTCTTTACTTATTTTTTAGTATGTATTCGCAATTTATAATATGATTCCTGTGTACATTATTATATGTACACCAAACGGATACATGTACCGATGTTAACGGCTTGGTACATCTTAAATATTGTTTAATACAAGATCCAACCCAAGTTAATTTTTGTTCCCATGAGCAGCCAAGGACTTTCCTCTATAGGTCGGGGTAAATTAGGTCTTTGGCGAACTGCCTCCAGTTGCTCACTTCAGTTGGGTGGAGGACCTTTTCTACTTGTCTCCTTCGTTAACAATCCGGGCTAGAATCAAAGACTGCGGGCCAGAGTGTTGATGCAGCTATTTCTACATTAATTGCGGCATATTCATAGTTATACTTTAAAGTTTAAACCTGCAGGTAAAAAACAACTGCTATTCATAAAAAAACTTGGCAGCTCTGTTTAATTAGATACGAGTCTAACGTGTATTCTTCTACAAATTGATTACATACTTTCTGACAGCAAAAAAATAATGCGTTTGGAATATATAGAACCAGTTTTCGTGATATCTGTGCAATAACTCGGCTAACGGTTGGTTGGGAAATTCCATGAAGGTCGCCTAAAAAAATTACGAAATAATGGTTATCACATCACATGAAATAAACTTCACGTTACCTACACACTTTG
Source organism: Cheilosia vernalis (assembly GCA_949126925.1). Taxonomy (NCBI): domain Eukaryota; kingdom Metazoa; phylum Arthropoda; class Insecta; order Diptera; family Syrphidae; genus Cheilosia; species Cheilosia vernalis. The sequence goes on from OX421358.1 coordinate 53,718,822, forward strand.
ATGAATATTTCGACCAAAAAAATCTCAAAGCCGTTAAGATTTGAAGGCTTCCAGATAAAGGATGGTTGGTCTGGAATCTTACATAAATCAATTATAAAAGTTGCCGTATCTTAGTCGAATCGACATCTTTTATAAAATTCTTCATTAGTCAATGGAAACGGATCGATTCGGGTTCTGTAGCGCTGCAGTCTTCTAGTTGGTGGTACCATAAGCCATAACGATATCCTCAAAATATCAAAATAAATATCAATAGCCGTGTTTTATTATCAGCCATGATCTATATAGATCATCGATTTACATGCACTTACAACAACAGCATATGATCCTGCTTCTCATCGAGATCATGAACCATGATCTGAAAATTATTTCTACTATTGCTCGCAGCGCTGTTTGGCGCTGTTTGTTTCTTTCTTGAATGTTGGTGTGCCTGTAAAAGATAGCCACACAGTCACGTTGCCAGACTAAAAAATTCAATACTCTTCATAGCACAAAAAATCATATAAGCATTTTTTTACATCCAATAAATTTCGCGCCCTTGGAGATTTTGCTTTTTAATTCTGTAAAGGTATGACAATCCCAGCGAAATATTCCATAATTTTTTAAGTAAATGTTTAACAAAAAATGTTTATGAAATGTGTCGCTGTCGCAGTTCGTAAATAATTATTGTTTCACAAGTTTTCCGGCAGAAAGGTGATAGTTGTTTTTTGTTTTTACATAAAGTACAAATCAGGTACAATGTCCAGAAAATCTCGGAATATCTAATGAAAAATGTAAACTAGCAGGCTGCATAAATTTAAACTATTTTATAACTGCAACTGTTTTCGCCGAGTTTTTTGGACATACAGCTTTAAATTTACGTGAAGTTCCGATTTTATTTTAACAATCAAACGTATTTTGTGTGTGTGCAGAGAGAGAATTATATGTCGTTTTCGATTTGACAAAAAATCAATTTTTTTTTTGATCGAGATTGCTTTTCATGTTCTATTTGCCACAAAAATCAATATTTTTTTTGATCTCAGATCACTTTTGAAAAATCTCAATTTTTCCTCAGATTTTACACATACTTTCACTAACACCAATGTTTATGACACACAGCGTCGGTTACGAATTGTTTATCGTTGGAACGATTGCTTTTTTAACTGAATTATTTATTAAACGCGTATGGGATCGAGTTTTTATATTAAATGATTTCGAAATGCAGTACTATAAATGTGTGAAAATCAATTGAAATGGATTTCGAGTGCAAGTGTATATATGTTTTTTTTTGCCGCCAACTCAATACACACACATACCAATATAATTCAGATTTTATGTTCGATTTGCCAGCAGAAATCTGAAATCTCAGATCAAAATCTGAAAAGCCAAATCGAAAACGACAATAGTATTATTATGAAAAGTATAATGCTTTGTCTAAGAATTATTCCAATCTAAGCGGACCAGATGTGTAAATTGCGGTTTTTATTATATTTCGAACTGATTGTAAACACTTTAAATAAGATCTTAAAAAACTCTCACCTTCAAAAATTAAAAATGCTTAATTTGACTGATATGGCAACACCCCCGACAAGCAACTGAAATGTCGTTGTACAGAAGGTTTGTTTGACGTGGCTAGCACTAGTGCCCACTAGTGCGCACTGAGAAGTGTCAACTGATTTTCCCGCCTACCCAAAAACCTGCACAACGCTGAAAATTCGGCTATCATATCGAACGCAAAATATGCTGCCCTGAAGTCTGGCAGTTTTTGAATTTGAAAAATACTTATGTTTTGGTGAACGAAGTACGAAGATGATAACACTTTGTTCTGTTTATTGTTAAAAATGAGTGAACTCAATTCTGATCTTGTGCTTGCCATAATGCAAACAAGTTGATAAAACTGTTTGCAATATATGCGATGCACTAAAAAATGTAATCAGCTTTGATTCCAGATTTTTTTCATTCCATTTATCTTTAAAATAAGGTTTTAGTCCATAAACGTTGTTGTTTTCAAACAATTCCCCTTTGAATATCAAATTTATTGTATTTATCTTTATTACGATATTCAAATAAACGAATAACAGCAAGCGAAATGACAGCGCAACTCAGCATTGAGTTTTTGCCCCGACAAAATAACTGGGGTCAGTTCAGTGCACAACTAGGGCGCCCTAGAAGTCATGTCAAACACAGGTTTTCAGTACCAGGGCGAGTTCAGTGCTATATCGAACACATTAGGGTTAACCCAGTGCTCCCTAGTGCGCACTAGGGCCCACGTCAAACAAACCCAGAATGTTTGCAATATGGCTGGTAGCATGGTCGTTTTTTGAAAGCAACTGTTGCCACAACTCGTCTATGATCCGTATTGTTTTATTTTCGTGATCTGATTCGGATCAGATCACGCTGATAATAAAATACGGCTAACACGGCTAATGTTAAAAAACAATACGGATCATAGACGAGTTGTGGCAACAGTTGCTTTCAAAAGACGACCATGCCACCAGCCATATTGCAAACATTCTTGTCGGGGGTGTTGCCATATGAATCAAATTAAAAAATTTCATTTTTGAAGGTGAGAGTTTTTAAGAACTAATTTAAAGTGTTTAAAATCAGTTCGAAATATGTATAATGAGAACCGCAGTTTACACATTTGGTCCGCTTAGATTGGAATTCTTAGACAAAGCACTATACTTTTCATAATAATACCATAGCTCTCTCTCTGCACACATACAAAATACGTTTGATTTTTAAAATAAAATCGTCACTTCACGCAAATTTAAACCTATTTGACCAAAAAACTTGGCGAAAACAGTTGCAGTTAAATTTTTCTGCAATATTTTGTGATAAAAAAAAATATTTTTCCCAATAATTAGTTTGGAAAATAATTTAAATTTATGCAGCCTGCTAGTTTACATTTTTCATTAGATATTCCATGATTTTCTGGACATTTTGTTCTTTATGTAAAAACAAAAAACAACTCTCACCTTTCTGCCGGGAAACTTGTGAAACAATAATTATTTAAGAACTGCGAAACATTTCATAAACATTTTTTTGTTAAATAAATGTTCATGAAAATCTCGAAGGACGGAAAATTTATTGGATGTGAAAAAATGCTTATTGATTTTTTGTGCTATGATGAGTATTGAATTTTTTAGTCTGGCAACGTGACTGTGTGGTTATCTTTTACAGGCACGCCAACATTCAAGAATGAAACAAACAACGCCAAACAGCGCTGCGAGCAATAGTAGAAATAATTTTCAGATCATGGTTCATGATCTCGATGAGAAGCAGGATCATATTATGCTGTAAAGAGTTAATGCATTCACGTGAATAAGAGAATACCGCACAGTATAACCGACGTTACCGACATTAACGAGGTGAATCGACATTCGATTCGAATGAATACAAGAATAGCGTTCACTGAAAATTGAAGAAAAATTCCCCCCGATGAATAGCAGAATAGGGCTGATAATGTCTGTCTTCCCATGGACCACCAACTGTTTAGAGGTAATAAACAGTAAATATAAAAGTAAATGAATAAAAGGTTGTTACATCCATAAATAAAACAAACATGCAATTGTTCAAAGGCAACTGGATTTAATTTTTTAAGACAATTTTTAAATTAGGTTCCCAATAGCTGTTCAAAAAGCTGGTTTTAACGCTGGATTGTTGGCAGCCTGACATACTTTTGTTACTTCTTGACATCTTGTACGTACACCACCAAACAAATCACTAGAAACAAGAGCAAGTAAAACAATATATTTGCGGTAAATTTTAAACGATAATTTTTTTAAAATTTGAAGAAATTGCATGGAAAGATTTCTCTTTGTAGACTGTATTACTTTGACAATAGATAACACCTGTAAAATGTTAGCCATGTTGATAATGACTTATGATCAGCACATATATATTTTATGTGGAAAATATTTATTTTGTTTTACCAATGCCGCAACAAAACTTTTAACGCTGTTTTTTTAGTCTTTGTCGATCACAAAAAGAAGTCTTAAATGTAAGGTAGAGGTGAGGTTAAAACATTTTCTTGTGATAAATACGACTTTAAGACGTATGTAGATAATTATGGTGAGAATATGGTATCTACCTTTTTCTCAGCCAAAGAAAAACACTTTTTTTTTAAAGGTTCATCATATTTTTGGGTTAAAAAACAGCGGAGAATATAAAATCTGAGGTAGTAGATCTGTCATGGCACAAAAAATTGATATCAAAGATAAACATATCAATGTATTAATAAGGCAAATTTGTTTCAAACAATGTTGCAGCTTAAAAAAAGGAAGTTATTGTATATTTTATTGGTATCCCTCATATTTAGTTGTTTTGTTGTTATGCATTTCCGCCAAGCACAACCAACGCTTAGTATGTACTGTGAATATAGAAACTCTGCGAACAGATCCATTTTATACAATTGTGGCAACGTGAAATGCTTTCCCCCCAGTGTTCACAATGAACATTTACTCCCAATTGACTCGTGCTGTGAAGGAATACCTCGTGTGAGTCCTCGAAGTGTTAGTTATTGCAAATGCGTTGCTGAAAATCCTACTTTACTTTGCTTTTGAGTTCGAAGCTCAAAGAACCAGCCTATTATAGAAATAAATATATTATTTTAATGAGACTTTTGTGACTGCTAACTTCTGGATTTTTGATTACTTAAAGTCAAACGCATGTCGGCATCCAACCGATTTCGGTGCTTGTTTTTAATTATCAGAATCGCTGAGAACCCCCTCTCATAGATATGTCGATGAAAACAAAGTTAAGTAACGTATAGCAAAAAAAAAAAAAATATGTATTCCATTGAGGTGAAACTAGGTGGAATTATTACTCGAAACCCATTGGGCCGATTTTCTTGATAAATTTTTTGTTTTGATTGCGGAAAATCGATTTATTCGCATTTTCCCATTTTAACACAACTAAACTGAACACGAACAAAGCCAGTTTATTTCATATTTTTCGGATGGCTTCGCGGACCACTTCGGGTGCTTCCAGGGACCACCAATGGTCCGCGGACCACAGGTGAAGAACCACTGCTCTATACAAATCAGATCCGCATGTCAAATGTTGCGGATTTGAAATTAAATGGATCGTCTGTGTGGTTGGTGGTTGATAAAATGTAAGTAAAAACTAACAGCCTTATTTATAAACTCACCGTAGAGTCTGCTCTAAAATGCCCTTACGCAGGAAAATGTGATTTACCTACAAAGATTTTTCGAACTAAAGCAACGTTGGTTTAAGTTAAACGCGAAAATTTACGTAAATGTGTTTTTGCATCAAATGTCATTTGGTCGTCGTCGAATTGTAAACAAAACCAAAAAGTGAAATTAATTTTTGTTTGTTCGTTCATTTCGCATGCCGTGCAAAATTTCTGCCAAACGAATTTCGTTTGCATACCTATGCAATAATTATAAGATTGAAATAATATTTAATAAATGAAAATATAAAAAAATATTGTGCGTTTGTGATATTATTTCTTGGGATGTGTGTAAAAATGTCTAAAAGTGGCCTGGCATTAGATTTGGCGGTGGTTGGTAGAATGGAAATAGGAATATAGATATAGGAAGACACATAGATATATGATTGCAGTTTGATATTTCAGCAGAACCTTCGAAAACTTTTCAGAATTGTTTTAGATAATTTGAAAGCTAATCCAGAGCTGATGTCGGTTTCAGAGCAAAAAGGTAATAGATTTCTTTGTTTTCTGTAATAGTTTATCGAAATTCTTACCTATTTATTTAGACACAAACCTCGTTTAGTAAAATTACCGCGGAAAAATTTGTATCAATCACAATCTCAGAAAAGTCACGTAGAGGCTGCGTAAATCTTTACGCGCAGCCGTATTTATTAGATTCGCTTACGACGCCTCTACGACGTTGTTTAGTTAAACATCGCGTAAAGATTTACGCATCCTCTACGTGGCTTTCATGAAATTGTGATTTATAAACATTTTTCCGCGGTAATTCTGCTAAACGAGGTTTGTGTCTAAATAGGTAAGAATTTCGATAAACTATTACAGAAAACAAAGAAATCTATTACCTTTTTGCCTTCAAACCCACATCAGCTCTGATTAGCTTTGTAAATGAAATCATTTTACACAAATTATCTAAACCAATTTCGAAAAGTCTTCGAATGTACTGCTGAAATATCAAACTGCAATCATATATCTATGTATCTTCCTATATCCATATTCCTATTTCTATTCTAGACATATTCACACACATCCAAAAGCAACAAAACTGAAGTAGAAGAAATAATATATCACAAATGCACAATTTTATATATTTTTATTTATTAAATATAATTTCAATCTTATAATTGCATATGACAACAAAATTCGTTTGGCAGAAATTTTGCACAGCATTCGAAATGAATGAATAAACAAAAATTAATTTCACTTTTTGGTTTTGTTTACAATTCGACGACAACCAAATGACATTTGATGCAAAAACTTATTTACGTGAGCTCTACGCAGGCTCTAAACGCAAATTTTCGCGTTTAACTTACGCAGCCCTGAAGCAACGTTCGAAAAATCTTTATAAATAACATTTTCCTGCGTAAGGGCATTTTAGAGGGTGCGTAGAGATAAGCAGACTCTACGATGAGTTTATGATTAATTTCATGAAATTGTGATTAATAAACATTTTTCCGCAGTAATTTTGCTAATCGAGGTTTGTGTCTAAATAGGTAAGAATTTCGATAAACTATTACAGAAAACACAGAAATCTATTACCTTTTTGCCCTAAAACCGACATCAAGTGTGATTATTTTGTAAATGAAATCATTTTACACAATAAAAAGTCAAATTATCAAAAACAATTCCGTAAAGTCTTCGAAGGGACTGCTGAAATATCAAACTGCAATCATATTATCTGTTTTCCTATATGCATATTGCTATTTCTATTCTACCAACCACCGCCAAATCCAATGCCAGGAGGCCATTTGTAAACATATTCTCACACATCCTAAGACATTCCCCACATGCAACAAAACTGAAGTATATTTTCATTTATTAAATATAATTTCAATCGTATAATTCCATATGCAAACGAAATTGCATTGGCAGAAATTTGCACAGCATTCGAAATGAATGAATAAACAAAAATTAATTTCACTTTTTGGTTTTGTTTACAATTCGAAGACGACCAAATGACATTTGATGCAAAAACACATTTACGTAAGCTCTACGCAGGCTCTAAACGCAAATTTTTGCGTTTAATGTTACGCAGGCTTAAAGCGAAGTGCTTTTTGTTTATAAATCACATTTTCCTGCGTAAGGCCATTTTAAGGGTTGCGTAAAGTTAGGCAGACTCTACGCTGGGTTTATAAATAAGGCTGGCGATGTTTAACTAAACAACATCGTAGAGGCGTCATAAGGGAATCTAATAAATACGGCTGTAATTTATTGCTTGATAATTTGTTTGTAAACAAAGATTATTATTGATTATTATTTTTTAGGGGTAGAACAATAAACAGAGAATAATTTAGATTTTCAATATCAAATTAAATACATTTATTTCAATTTGAAAAACCCAACTTCTTATGGTTTTAATGTCAAATTGGTTTGGATAATGTAGTTCACCCGATGGATAGCAGAATGGAAATGCAGAGTGAAAGGGAATCGAATGGGTGAATCGAATCTACGATTCACGTGAATAGCAGATTAGGGCTGTATGTTAAATCTAGAGAGGGAACTGTATAGCTCGTCTCTAAAGATGCTGTCAGCGGTTTCAAAATCTATGTGAAGATTTTTACTTTTCGTGGACTCTTCTGGTCAAAAGCAGCAATCTTTTAATCAATATGGAAGGGTTCTGTGTGTGATGTTTCGTATTATTTGGAGAATAAGAACTTACAACTGAATCTTTAAAGTATGTGATCGGAGCAGTTTTAAGTCAAATCTGTTCGGGATGCGTAACAAACATCCCGAACCCTTACTGACCATGAGCAAAAATATGCAACTATCGAACAAGAACTTCTAGCTATAGTTTGGGCCGTTGGATATTTTCGCTCTTACCTATGCGGCAGGAAATTTTTAATTCGCACCAACCATAAGCCACTGATATGGCTTCACAATTTGAAGGAGCCAAATAAGAATCTCCAAAGATGGAAAATAATGCTGAACGAATATGATTTCGAAATTAGTTATTTAAGAGGCACAGAAAATATTGTAGCTGATGGACTTAGCAGGTACATAAACACTTAAAATCAACTTAATGATCAAAGTTTGAATGAAATCTTGTTTATTGATAGCGATAATAGCAACATGGACGTTGAAGGCATGTCCACCATTAATAAAATCCACAGCAAAATTGAAGACTCTTTAAACTACATTGGAATAACAGAAAAATGTATAAATGTATTTAAAAACCAAAAATTTTGAATAAAAAATGTCAGAATCACATAACACATGCACAAAATTCAAACTCCGAGGAAGACGACATTTTCCTTAAATTTCAGGAAAACTACGTAAAGTATTTTCAAAACAATAATTTAACCGTTATCAAATCTAATGTTAAATTAGTTGATATCACAGATGAAAATTAAATATTGGACATTATTAAAAATTAACACTTAGGCAAAAACAACCGTGGCATTAACGTAGTCTTTCTGGAATTAAAACAGCGATACTTTTATCCTAATCTATTTAAGCTTTAGCATCTAACAACAATCGACAAATTTTCCAAATTCGGGACTATACACAAGCTTAACGATAGAACGTGGATATTAATCTTAAGTGCTATTAAAGAAAGAATACGATTCCTAAGAAAATTAATAAAAGAGATACAAGTTTTGAGTTAACTGACAACATAGTAAAAAACAGAGAAATAGCTAAAAAATAAGCCTAAGTACAAAAAATTAAGTCACCTTAGAGCAGAGGATAATTACGTCTTGATACTAGTTATAATAGAAATACAAAATATTCGCAAAATCAAATGAAGCGAAAAAATAACTATCAAAATAAATAATTTACATTTCCAGAATGTGGATTTCAGTAATAGATGTTGTATTCTTAATTAAACAAACCAACTCTCAAAGGATTCATGTAACTCCAATCAAAGCTGAGTATGGCTTCACGTTTCTAACGCTTGACAGCAAACTGGCCTTAGGCTGCTACAATGCAGATATCACCGCCATCCAGGAAATGCGGTGGGATAGACCGGACAAAAGAAAGATAACAAAACTCTAACATCTACTGATTACTGCAGAGAACAGAAGCAGCTCATATTAGGATGTGAATTCGTTGCGGCAGACTAAGTCAAGATGTCTTGGGGTTTCAATACGTTACTCTCACATCTATCTGCATCAAGCTAAATTCGCCAACATTAGCTCATTTTACCAAAGAAGATAAAGAACATTCTACCAAAGAATGTAGGTACGAAGTTTAAATCGTCTTCGATGAGTTTAAGACCAAGCCCAATCGGATAGCTCAATAATTAAGACTCCACGTATGGAAAGGTACTTAGGATCATTTATGTTACTTGCGATCCTCCAGTATCCTAGATGTCCAAACTTTCCGAAAATCCAACACATCCTCGGACCACAACCCGATCCACAAGCATCAACTATTAGTTGCATAAGTCTCCTTAACAGCCTAAAACCTTTCGATAACGACCTGATTGGTCACTGCCAGAGCGGTTTCCCTTCCGGCTAGTCTACAACCGAACAAATATTCACAAATATTCCTGGAAAAAAAAAGAAATCCAGATCGATACTCATCATCTTCTTATCGATTTTGAGGCCGCATATGGCAACATTAATAGAGGACAGAGCCATGTCTACTTTTGGCATCCCTGCCAAATTTGTCAGATTTTACAGAATAACGATGGAGACGCTTCTCCATTAACGTCGGAAATAATTTCACCGATGTCTTTCAAAAAATTATTTGGACAAGGTGATGCGCATTCATGTGACCTTTAAATGTAATACTTAACATGCATAAGCTGAAGCTGCAAAAGTGGTTTGCTGGTGGATGAGTGTAAAACAAAATATTATGATGTCAACAAGAAGGGACACACAACATCGACGAATCGGACAGAGCGTCACAATAGCCAGCTTACCTTATGATGTAGTAAAGAACTATAAACTTTGTAAATAACATCACAGCACATATCAAGAAGAGAGTTACACATGCCAATCACTGCTACTTTAGCCAAGAAGGCTATTTATTAATAAGGCCTTGTCGAGAAACACTAAGGAGACTATTTATAAGACCTTTATCATTCCGGACCTGTTTTATCGAGCAAAAGCATTAACGTTAGCAAAGGCGGATAAAGATTATTGGAGTGAATCCTGGTCCTGTATCCTGTTTGTGTTGGCGGGCTTTGGAGAATTAGGTTTAACAGCTAACTCTATAACCTCTACCCAGAGGGGCATCGCAGTAGAGAAGAACAGGTCCGTAGGGACCCTATATATATATATATTTGAGAGATGTTCGAATCAGACCACCATTGACGGGTCTCTTTTCGTCTCTCTGCCACTATAAATCTTAGCCAGATAGACTCTCTGGATTTCTCCAGAGTTCTTCCCTGGGTTCGATTCCTAGTGTTTACGCTAACATCTGTTTATGTGAGATCTGTTTCATCGACTGGGTCTCCACCCAGTGATGCCCCAATATCTTCATTCTTCTGCCAGCCAATGCCGGACATTGACACAGTATATGTGCCGCTGTCTCGGATTCCTCCAGGCATAGTTTGCAGGTATCGTCCTCTCTAAGGCCCATCTTCCTTAAGTGATACCCGAAATTACCATGTCCTGTAGATAAAGCCACCACCCATTTCAGTGTTCCTCGACTCATGCTTAGAACCCTTCTTTGAGTGGAGCAGGTCGGCCATTTAATTGCCATTTTAGACTGTCTACATTGTTCCATGGTTGACCATCTTCTCAGATGTTCTGCCGTGATCCAGTTGTAAATCAGTTGGCCAACCATTCCTCTCCCAATTGAAGAGAATGGTTCTGGTCCCAGCAACTTTTCAGCTGACTCCTGTTTTGCAAGCGAGTCCGCCTTTTCGTTGCCTTCGATCCCTATGTGTCCTCGTACTCAAATCAGCATTGTCCACCTCCACTGACGATTGGTCCGCTAACCCTTCTGGTTTCCCATTAGAGTTCACTGACCCATCGAGCTTATTCGGGTTCATTCCAGCGCCTTCCAGCACCATCTTGACCCCCTAAGCCTTCCACCTCGTTTTCCGAAGGCACGTTATTTTTATTTATTTGGTCCATATGTGTACCCACGAGTAGGGGAGAATTAAACAGACCGAATAGGCAGAGATCCCCAATACCTATCCTACTCAACTACAATACAACAGAGGATTGAGCTGCCCCTGAGGAGTCTCAATTAGCGGTTCAATTACCCCTGAACCCTGTGAACCAGTAGTTTTACCTACCTTATCACAGCCCCCTCGACATTGCAGACCAGCCATCTTGGAGTTAAGGGTTGATCGATTGATCGGATTGGATCTCGGTTTTTCAATTCACATTCAACTCTACCAGAGGAGTTGGGCCACTACCCTGATCTAGCATCCTGTTCCTCTACTTAATCCGCCCCACCACGACAAGGTGCCCAATCTTCGGATAAAGGTAGATGAACTTACCAAGACAACCTAGGTCAGACGTTCGCGAGAGGTGGCGCAGGAATTCTACAAAATATTTTAGCCAACGCTTTTAATAGTGGGTTTTGGCACGAGTACGATAACTTTGACATCAAAAGCTAGCACTTTTTTTTTACTTTAGGAGGATGGGTCTATCTCGCTCCGTTCGGGAGGCATAAATAAAAAATAAAATACTTAAAATGAAAGGAAAACTATTATAAAAACAACGGCAGCACAATAAAGTACTTTACCAGTTTTGAAAGGGTTCACGAATAGGCGGATCCTATAAATGTGTAAGTGATATCGAGAACTGACAACTTCCAATATTTCCTGTTCTGGTACTTTCTTCGAGGACCCTGAATCAATTTGTTGTTCCTTTTTATTAATTGGAAAAGGCACATTTAAGGACTATTCACATGAGAACTAATCGAATATAAGTAGTTTTTGGCATTTAATTCACACTCATTTCACTGTTCAAAGTTAGGTTCGAACGAATTTTTCATTCGTGGGTTTATGGATCGCTATTGTTTTATTTGGATTGTGAATAAAGTGTGGCAGTGCGCTGCTAATATTGAAAATAATCAGAAAAAGTTACTAATAACGGGTGATTTTTTAAGAGGTTTAGAACTTTTTTAAAAAAAAAAACACAAAAAATTCGAAAAAATGAATGAAATATTTATTTGAATCGATTGAACCTTGCAATTTAATGTTTAAAGATAATTTCATGCAAATGTTGACCGCGGCTGCGTCTCAGGTAGCCCATCCGCTGAGTCCAATTTTGGCATACTCTTTCACACATATCGGCCGGTATCTCACGAATGAATGCATGGATGTTGGCTTCCAGTGCGTCAATCGAAGCGGGCTTGTCCCTATACACATTAGCCTTGACATACCCCCACAAAAAATAATCTAATGGTGTCAAATCGCACGATCTAGGCGGCCAATTGACCGGCCCGAAACGTGAAATTAACTGTTCACCAAACTCGCCTCGCAATTGCGCCATTGTTTCGCGTGCTGTGTGGCATGTGGCACCGTTTTGTTGAAACCACATATCATGCAAGTCAAGAACTTCCATTTCGGGCAAAAAAAAGTTTGTTATCATCGCTCGGTAGCGTTCACCATTGACAGTAACGCTGCGATTCGCATCATCTTTGAAGAAATATGGCCCAATAATGCCGCCGGCCCATAAACCGCACCAAACAGTGGCTTTTTCGGGATGCATTGGTAGCTGTTGCAATGCTTCTGGCTAATCTTCACTCCAAATGCGGCAATTTTGCTTATTTACGTACCCATTCAACCAAAAATGAGCCTCATCGCTGAACACAATTTTTCGATAAAAAGCGCGCGATGAACATTTCGAACCGAGCTCGAATTTTGATAGTAAAATTCAATAATTTGCAAGCGTTGTTCATTTGTAAGACGATCCATGGTTAAATTGCAAACCAAACTGAAGCTGTTTGACAGTGACACAAGGTACTAAACACACGTCAGCTGTCAAAACCAGTGTTACCAAAACCAAACCAGCTAAGAAATCACCCGTTATTTTCATTTTATTAAATGATTCATAACACGCTATTCACTTCACACTTGTATTATAAGAAATTTTATCTAGAAATGTAGTTCTTGTCTGGCTTTCCTCACTGCTTTATAACGGCGCAGGGTCATAAGTCCACAGGCCAAAAGTCCACAATGGACTTTTGACCCATCTATGTGGGTTATAAGTCCACAAATCAATTGTGGACTTATAACCCACCCAGATGAGCCAAAAGTTCACAATAATTTGGGCCATGGGTTCACAATTTTAAAATGGAAGTAGGCCATAAGTCCACAATTATCCATACGACAAAAAGAGTTGTTTTAACAACTCAAAAGGTATGGGAATGTTTGATAGGTGCCGTGAAATAAGACCAACTTCTAAAAATGTACCTTATTTCGCTCTTAAATAGTGTAATAAGGATAACTTCCAACAGTTGGTCTTATTTCACTCCCACAAAGTGCAATAACGCCAACAAAATTTGAGTTATAAGAAGAACCTTGCACCCACCCCGTAATCCATCAGTAAACCTAAGCAGGGGGGTTGCAGGGGGGCAGCATGCCCCCCCATACAGAATTCATAGTTTGAAAGCGAAATCTTAAAATGATTGCAATGCTGGAGAAGGTTGTCTTGTGGGTTTTGGAGGTCATTACTAAAATTTTTAGCTTCGCTTTCAAGCTCGTTGTCCTCTTCTTCACCTTCTTCATCCGTGAGCCATAAGTCCACAATCAGTGAGTCAAAAATTCACAAGAATTTTGTGTGAACTTATGGCTCACCTGGGTGGGTTATAAGTCCACAATTGATTTGTGGACTTATAACCCACCTAAGTGGGTCAAAAGTCCATTGTGGACTTTTGGCCTGTGGACTTATGACCCTGCGCCCTTTATAACACATCCACATACCTAATTAATAATTATTTACTAATAATTTTTTTTATTTTTAATTTTTGTTTCAGGTTGCATTAGTTTTGAAAAAATGTGAATCATTAAGAACGGGAGAAGATCATTTTTTACTGGACAAATATTGCGACCTTGTTAAACAAATCAAAGCACGAAGGGAACGATTTCTACTAAATAAGGAACGCATAACAGAAAAGGAAGATCCTATTATCGTAATTGAGAAAAAAGTTGTCGAATTAGCGAAAATATTATCCCAAGCAAAACATCTTGTGTGCTACACAGGAGCTGGAATAAGTACATCAGCACGAATTCCGGACTACAGAGGTACCAATGGAATATGGACGCTGTTACAGAAAGGACAAGATATTGGACAACATGACTTGTCACTTGCTAACCCTACTTTTACTCATATGGCCTTATTTGAACTTCATAGGAGAAAACTTTTACGTCATATTGTATCTCAAAATTGCGATGGACTTCATTTACGGTCAGGATTTCCTGTGAAATCAATATCAGAAATTCACGGTAATATGTACATTGAAGTTTGCACTGTTTGTAAACCCAACGCTGTTTATTGGAGGCTTTTTGACACAACGGAAATCACAGCTCGATATGCACATAAAACAAACAGAAGATGCTATATCTGCGAAAGTCCTTTAATCGATACTATAGTTCATTTTGGGGAAAAAGGAGTTATCAATTGGCCACTTAACTGGGTGGGAGCATGCAACAATGCGGAAAAAGCTGATGTTATTTTATGTCTGGGATCCAGTCTGAAGGTATTGCGAAAGTACACTTGGCTCTGGCAAATGGATCGTGCGTCTAAAAACCGAGCAAAGATTTGTGTAGTAAATCTACAATGGACTCCGAAAGATAATATATCGACCTTAAAAATTAATGGTAAATGTGATGCCGTAATGAAACTTTTAATGAAATATCTCAATATTAACGTGCCATCATATAGTAAGAATCGTGATCCTATATTCGCACATGCAACTATATTACTTGAAGAAGAACTACACACCGTTTCACAGCCCCAACTTAAGTACGAAAATGATGTTTCGAAAAATGAAACAGAGAAGAATTCAAAGCTAGAGGAAAATCGACAGAATATTGTGAAAAAAAAAATTGAAATTAATAACGGCCCGTTCACCAGAACACCACTCAAACATCGATCTTGTATTCGAACAAATATATCTCTACACGCAGATAGTACAATAATAGACAGCGAAACAAAAAACATCGTTATCGATATGAAACGTTCATCTAATGATGTGTATAGAAGCAAATTTGATATTCTATTCAACAGCGAAAGTTTATCTTCTGACCTCAGCTTAGATAACTTAAATAGAAAGCCAAAAAATAAACTACCGTTTTGGTTTGAAGTTAGCTATGCATATTCAGGGCTTCATAGCATTGTTCGACCACCACCACCTGAGATAAATTTGTGGAGCTGTCAAATAATACCTATTTTCCAAATGAATCGCAAAGCGGCTGCGTGTGAGTTTTGCTTCGACAACTACGCAGAACTAGATTGCCAGTTTTATAAGAAGGTGCTACATGGAACACGAGTTAACAAGTTTTCGAGTGAAGTCTCCATTTTTGGTGAATGTTACGATCAGAATATTGGATCGCGATTTAAGTCTCAACCTTTTTGTCATAAGAATTTAATTAGAATACAAGCAGGTTGGTATGGTAAAGGATGTAAAAAAAATCTAAATAAGCGAAGAAAGAACTAATAACAATAAATGATTAGGTACAATAACGAAGGTTTTTTTCCTCGGATCAATCATAAGAAATGGCTTACATTACTTCACGTTTTTATATTTATTTGTTTTATAATATATTTGTATTTAAATAACTTCTATAATGAAAAAAAATTGCCAAATTAAAGATATATACTCAAATTCGTTTTTTGCGTGGTGCATTTATAATCCAAGCGGAAAGGGATTTCATCGAAATCTAAAGCGTATTTAATGATATATTGTTGGATTTCATGTATTCACTTTGAAAATTATTATAAGTTTAGTAACCTACAGTTTATAATATTGTACTGCAACTAAACCGTGTGTCCTGGGCCCATAACCTGTTGTTCTAGTATGGTTCGTGGAAGCCGTTTAGCTCTATCGTCACAAGCAAATAGAAAGACGTCTATTTAGTACAAGGAAAAGATATGAAGTGATGTTTTATTTAAAACAACTAAAAGGATTATAAACTCTAGGTTACTAAACTTATAATAATTTTCAAAGTGAATACATGAAATCCAACATATATGCATCAATCTTGCACGTTAAATTACTAGTACCATATACTTATAAGATATGGACTGCTAGTAGCCAACTTCGGAAACTTAATATATCCTGCAGCCTTTCCATCATTCAGATAACTTGGCACTTCCCGTACATCTTCCAGTGTTGTTAATTTATCCAAAATATCATTTAAAAATATCATATATCCAAAAAAATCCCGAGATGTCTTGATGTCGAGATGTGGCCAAAGTGTTTTGGACACTATGTCCGGTGATTTTTGACCATCTTAGATCGGCCTTTGTTTCTGTTTGATTTTGCCCTTTAGTATACGTGGCGGTGGTTTGACATTATATTTCATCTTCGGTACCTAGTTCCCCTCCTATTCTCGCAAGCTCATCAGCTACCTCATTTCGTGTTATACCGCACTGTATAATGCTTTGAACTCCTGACTATTTCGGAATCCATGTTAAAGGATAACAGAGCCTTGAGTGCAGCCTGGCTATCACTGTAAATGACATATCCCTTCCAGATATAGATCTCATCTGCAGAAGTTCTGCCTCCTTTAGAAAAGCTAAAATTCTGAGTGAATAACATTGCTTGTATCCGGTAGTCGTATAGACACTTAAGGTGCCTGTCCATTTGAGAGTAAAATTGCTGCGAGCAGCTCTCAAGCAGCTCTCGAGAGCAAACTCGCAAGTGGACATAGTCTTGAGAGTAGTTCGCGGAGAGTTAACTTTTTACTCTCGAGATTCGAGCCTTTTGAAAGTCACTCGCAAGTGGACACATGTTCTGATCACTATCGGAGATTAGCTCGCAAAATTCCAACATGGTTCGTATTTTGCGAGCAGCTGTCGAGAGTCAACATGGCAAAACAATGGACATCGGAGGAAATTAATCGACTCATAGAGAAATATGAGTCGATGGAAATTTTATGGAAAACGACTGATAAGGCATTTCGCGACAGAAACAAAAAAAATTTAATATTAACGGAATTTGCAGAACAGTTTTCGTGTTCTGAAGGCGAAATAAAAAGAAAGCTTCATAATTTGAGAAACCAGGTAAGATAATAATTTTTATTAATGATGTTAAATATTTTATTAGTAATCGTGAAATATATTTACAGATGTCTCAAGAATTAAAAAAAAAATAAAAAAAGAAAAAGTGGAGCCGGAACTGATGAAGTATACAGCAGTAAGTGGCCCTATTTTCGGGCTCTACAGTTTTTAATTCCATTTCTTACGACTTCTCCAACTAAGTCAAACCTGGTAAGTTTTTGTTTTTTAATTATTGGATGTGATGTGTCTGTACTGCCAGGGAACTTCACCTTGTGGGGTCATAAAGTAATTTTTGAATTCATCCCTAACATCCTTTTGAGAAAGATTATAGTTGTGCCGTGTTCCAGTTTCAAGATCAAAAAATAAATTTTCCAAATTGTTTCCTAAACGCCAGCTTCCATCTACTAAATCGTATGTTTCTGTATGTTCGGAATCCACCATTCCCTTGTTTAAGTAATGAGGTTCATTCTTTGATAGCAGGAAATTGTGAAGGGTACATATAGCCATAACCACATCTTTTGCTCGATCAGGATTAAGATTCATTGGTTTTCTGAGAACCCTAAAACGGTTGGCTATGATTCCAAAAGCGTTTTCAACTATTCTTCGTGCTCTACTTAAACGATAGTTGAAAATACGATTTGGCGCTGGTTGATTACGAAATGGATATGGCTTTAATATGAAATTAGTCATTGCAAAGGCATCATCGGCCACAAAACAGTATGGAACTGGATTATTTCTACCGGGAAGTGGTTTTCGATCAGGCAAAATAATAGTGCTTTTTGTTAATCCATCGTGCAATGATGTATTAAAAAATACTCCTCCATCAGAGATGCGTCCATTACATCCAACATCGATATATATAAACTTATAGTTGGCATCAACAACTGCCATCAAAACGATGCTATGGGATCCTTTATAGTTATAATAAAGGCTTCCACTATTATATGGAGCTTGCATTACAATGTGTTTTCCGTCCAAACTTCCAATGCAATGAGGAAAATTCCAACGGTTTTCATATTCTTCCGCAATATCCAACCAATCTTTCTCATTTTGTGGAAACTAAAGAAAATATTTAATAATTAAATAAATAATAACGGAACGATTTTTTTTTTAGGTCGATAAACATAAATCTATTTTACCTAGTTTTCCTTTTATTTCGGAGAAGGATAGTGAAGAAAAAATTGATGATCCCACTACAATTATAACTTTGAATAATTCATCTGAATCATTGCAAGACGCTGAAGTCATAGAAAAGACTATATCGAAAGGAAGGCCAACAAAAAGGAGACATGCGTCAGATGACGAAGACTGTCTTAAAGCGGCTTTAAAAATATTAAAAAAAGAACCGGATGAATACGACGGTTTTGGCCAATATGTTGCTCAAGAATTACGTAGCTTACGGTTTGATTTTAACAAACGGAAACTCAAAAGTGAAATTCGCAAGGCTATAGTGCTTATAGCTGATGAAGATGACTCACTTTCACAAGCACCAACATCATCTCAAACAAATAATAATTCTGTATTAACTGTTCCTAGAGATCGATTTCATTTTTCTACAGAAGGACCATCAACTGTTCCTCAATTTGAAGGAAGTTATGAAAGGAACATTGAATTCGATAATTTTTAAAAATTAACTTAATTTATGTTCCTTGAAGTATTTTTTATTTTACGTTTAAAAATAAAGTTTTTTTGTTTTTGTGTTTACCTTCAAATATTTATCTTTTAAACTGTTGAAAATTGCTGGACAGACTTCTCTCACAATTCTTCCAATCGTACAGACAGGGATACGAAATAGGTACTGAAGACTGCCATATGAATCACCTGCACAGATTAAGCAATTTTAAATGGAGCTTTTAGTTCACCTTTTAATATGATATAACGGGTGATTTTTTAGCTGGTTTGGTTTTGGAAACACTTGTTTTGACAGCTGACGTGTGTTTAGTACCTTGTGTCACTGTCAAACAGCTTCAGTTTGGTTTGCAATTTAACCATGGATCGTCTTACAAATGAACAACGCTTGCAAATTATTGAATTTTACTATCAAAATTCGTGCTCGGTTCGAAATGTTCATCGCGCTTTTTTATCGAAAAATTGTGTTCAGCGATGAGGCTCATTTTTGGTTGAATGGGTACGTAAATAAGCAAAATTGCCGCATTTGGAGTGAAGATCAGCCAGAAGCATTGCAACAGCTACCAATGCATCCCGAAAAAGCCACTGTTTGGTGCGGTTTATGGGCCGGCGGCATTATTGGGCCATATTTCTTCAAAGATGATGCGAATCGCAGCGTTACTGTCAATGGTGAACGCTACCGAGCGATGATAACAAACTTTTTTTTGCCCGAAATGGAAGTTCTTGACTTGCATGATATGTGGTTTCAACAAGACGGTGCCACATGCCACACAGCACGCGAAACAATGGCGCAATTGCGAGGCGAGTTTGGTGAACAGTTAATTTCACGTTTCGGGCCGGTCAATTGGCCGCCTAGATCGTGCGATTTGACACCATTAGATTATTTTTTGTGGGGGTATGTCAAGGCTAATGTGTATAGGGACAAACCCGCTTCGATTGACGCACTGGAAGCCAACATCCATGCATTCATTCGTGAGATACCGGCCGATATGTGTGAAAGAGTATGCCAAAATTGGACTCAGCGGATGGGCTACCTGAGACGCAGCCGCGGTCAACATTTGCATGAAATTATCTTTAAACATTAAATTGCAAGGTTCAAACTATCGATTCAAATAAATATTTCATTAATTTTTTCGAATTTTTTGTGTTTTTTTTTTAAAAAAAGTTCTAAACCTCTTAAAAAATCACCCGTTACATATCAACTGACTTACCAGATGCCAGAAATCTGAGTGTTACCAACACACGCTCACGTACTGGTATGGCCTCCCTTAATTTGGTATCCATTTTAAAAATAGTAGGCCCAACGGATTGAATTATATATTCTATTTCACTGGTTGTCAAACGGCAAAAATCCCTGAACTGTTGAGCATCTTCAATTTGAAGCTCTCTTGTAAGAGTAGACCCTGCACCGAGTTGACGACGACGATCTACCCATGGTTTAATCCAGCATTTCTTTTTTGCTTTATGCTTTTTTTTAAGAGCAGTGCTAATAATTATTAAAGCAGCGGCAACCTTTTGCTTGTAAGAATACATTTTAACTGCGGTAACTAGCAGACGAAATATATCAAGTGGACACGGTTATGAGAGTACTCTCAGGAAATCTACTCTCAAAATGTTATCAAAGAACTCGCGAGATTAAAATCTCGAAATTATTACTCTCAAATGGACAGCCACCCGAGAGTAACTCTCGAGAGTTTACTAGCGAAAGTACTCTCAAATGGACAGTCACCTTTAGTTTTGGGTCTACAGAGTTGATATCAGAACTAGGCTTCTTCTGTTTTCCAACCGTATTTGTAAACCGCTATTTCATAGTGTTTGTTGACTTTGTCTAATAGCCACTCACATCTTTCTGGATAAGATTCATCGCCGAGAATGTCGAGATCAACCAAAAGGGAGATTTCATCCGTTTGTATCTGATTACCGGGCAACAGTTCCGCTAGGATAGAGCAATTTCTGAAATTGCCATCCTTGAAGTAGCCCATTGCATTGAGCCTTAAATCGCTATATCCTACAAGTTGCTTTATATGCAAATTTAATGGAATAATGGAATACAGAACAATGTTTAGCGCTGCTATAGGAGTACTCCGGATTGCACCAGTTATAGCTACTCATGACGCCCTCTTCACAGTCCCCATTTTGCCTAATGCCTACTATTATTTTCCTTCTAATGGCCTTGCACCACACAAGTGCGCTGTTGGCGCACTCAGCCAGCAAGACCTTTTGTCAACCTCCGGGTGGAGAACGACCCTTCCTTTCGGCCAGGAGTTTCTAGGACCATTTGGGTCCACAATAAGGACGATGTCTCCTACCTCTATCGGTTTGGCAGGTGTAAACCATTTTGTTCGCCTGGTTAGCGTGGGAAGGTATTCTTTAACCCAGCGCTTCCAAAAGCCGTCCGCGAAC
Organism: Cheilosia vernalis; assembly: GCA_949126925.1. Taxonomy (NCBI): domain Eukaryota; kingdom Metazoa; phylum Arthropoda; class Insecta; order Diptera; family Syrphidae; genus Cheilosia; species Cheilosia vernalis. Next base: position 53,740,152 of record OX421358.1, read on the forward strand.
TGTTGAGATATCAGCCAATTTTGTAAAGGGCTTTGAGCCGTTCGAAGATCCCAGCAGACAATCGCGCAGAAGGCAGCTGAGCCATGATAGGATTTCTTGGTCGAGCGGTCTCATTCCTACATTTTTGACAGGACCTTTTGATGTCTCTCACTGCTGCTCTCATACGAGTGATATGGAATCTCTGGCGAAGCTCATTGACAACAGTTTCGAAGTTTTTGTGTTTGTACTTTTGATGATACTCCATAATAATTAGAGTAGTTATCGGATGTGATCGGGGAAGAATAATTGGCTGCCTTACCTCTACGCTTGCTGCTTCAGCCAGACGAATTCTCCCATCTGCTCGAATTATATCGTTTTCATCTAGAAACAGACACAAGTTAAAGAGTGGACTGCTTTTCTGCACAATTTTAATTGCTTTCAAATCCGCTATTTCTTCTTGATACTCGATGCACTGCGCTGTTTGTAACAATTTTTTTTCGGCCATCCTCAGCTCTGGTTGCGTCAAAGATCGGCCCACAGTGTAGGTTATCTTCTGCTTTCTCATAGTGTATCGGGATCTCCATCGGAGGACGTAGGCCGTACTTCTTAGTAAAAATTTCCAGCTTGATGTTTTATTAAGGTGCAAGTCAATTTCAGGTTGAGCGGAGGTGGACGTTGACGAACTGTGCCTTAAGATCCTCGGCGGTGGCGTTATCTGTTTGAGTTTCTTGTGGCCAGTGCTCTGACGGAAATTTAAGGAACTCTGGGCCTGCGAACCATCGACTTGAACTCAGGAGCTCTTTGCCATGTTGTAGCCTCGTCAGCCACGTTGTCCTTGGTAGGAAGCCAGTGCCATTCCGCTATTTCGGTCGATTCCAGTATTGCGCTTACACGAAAGGCAACGAACTGCCGATATCTGCGGTGATCTGAACGGAGCCAACACAAGACGGTCTTAGAGTCCGACCAAAAAAACTTCTTAGCGAACGTAATTTTATGCGGCTCGGCGATGGCGCTAGCAAATCGTGCTCCAAGTACCTCTGCTTATAATTCGAGTTGAGGGATTTAAGGGGTGCCACTCTCGTTTTGACCCCTATTAAGGAACACTCAAGCGATCGATCTTCGATATTCCTTATGTCGTTTTCCATTGGTTTCACTCGGGGATCCACTCATTCTGTAGTCCAATGGAACAAGAAAACTGCTTCTGATTGAATCCACAAGAGTATTGGTGAAATGCCAGAAAATAATCTACGGCAGCCGTCAGTTGACTTGTATAAAATACACAAACTACACTTGTGTGAGTGCTTCTTGAGTGGATTCTGACTTCAAATCCAGAAGCGAAAATGGAAAACGACATTACGTAAGCTACAGCGGCGAATCCATTTTCGCTCGCTTCGACGAAGATATGCAACTCTATGTCTTTCCCCCATAATGTTTGAGATATATAGCACCTTGGGATTTTTAGCGTTTCCAGTTCGGGTAAGTAGCGGATCCATTTGAGCCATTTCTCATGTTCTGCGTCTTCTATTTCTGTCTCCCATGCGATTTTAGAGCGCCAAATCTCTTGCATTAATACCTTAATATACATGAGGAAATGGGCCAGTAAGCCCAAAGGATCGAAAACGGTCATTAAAGTTTTGAGAACTTCACGTTTTGTAGGGCGTCGTGAGTCGAACAGGAAGGCTGCAGATGCGGAATTAGCTGTGAATTTGTAGGTGAAACATTCCGAAGATGTGCACCACCACATGCCAAGAACTTTCTCGGTCCCCAGCTCGCTGTCCGTATCAAGACTCTTCTTATTGGTAATATAATAAATAAATATAATTTTTGGCGCAACAGGTCCGTAGGGACCCTAGGCCTAGCTTCTCACAACCATTCGTTTTGTGTGAGTTTTCGAATGGAAGGGATCTACAATTTTATGCCGATTCCAAACGGCTAATTGAGAAGCTCTTTCATGACAGTTATACTCTCGGATGTTTGTCAGACGTTCGCGAGAGGTGGCGCAGTGAAAAAACCCTGAGTTGGAAATTGGGTTTTTGCGGGATTCGAACCTGAACACACTAACCACTAAGCCACTGCGACCGACCTCTTCTTATTGGTAGGCTCGGAATTAAGAGCCTTAAGAACTGCTGGAGAGTTTGAAATCCAGTTTCTTATGTGGAATCCTCCATGTCTATGTATGTTTTGGATTTCCTTGGCTAATTTGATGGCCTCGGCTTCTGTAGGTAAACTATCCATCAGGTCGCCGACATAATGGTTGTCTTTAATTGCTCGCACTGCCCTTGGAAATTGTTGTGCAAAGTGTTCCGCATTGGTATTCTTGACAAACTGGGCTGCGCACGGCGAGCATGTAGCCCCGAAAGTCATTACCATCAGCACGTAAGTATCTATATTATCACCTTCATTGTTGCTCCACAGGAATCGTTGAAAATGCTGATCCTCTTCTCGTATGCGAACTTGATGGAACATTTCCATAATGTCCCCGCATATGGCTACCTTGTTCTCTCGAAACTTAAAAATTACAGATGTTAACGAGGTAAGTTGGTCGGGACCTTTGAGCAACATCGAGTTGAGGGAGATTCCCTGAACCGCAGCAGCTGCATCCCAAACAATTCTGAGTTTCCCCGACTTGTTAGGGTTCTGTACCGGGAAGATCGGAAGGTACCACGAACGATGTTTTCTTTCTGTTATTTCTTCGGAGGAAAGTTTTCTAGCATAACCCTTGGAGACATATTCAGCTATTTTCCTATTGAGCGACTCATCAAGGTCTGGCTCCCTGCGCATGCGCCTTTGAAGACACTCTAGTCGCCTTCTAGCCATAGGTACTGAACCGATCCCATGTACAACCCAATCAAGGCGGGTTTTAGTTGCCACGGGCTCTGTTGCGCCTCCTTCTTTCGATTTCAAGGGAAGTCCGAGCTTAGCATTGTTGAGCCCTATTAACAATCGTGGTACACCCTTACTATAACATTCAACCGTGAGTCCTCTTAGATGCGGTTACCTTTTTTGTAGTGCTCGTGAGTTTAGTGATTGTGGTGGTAGATTTAAGTGCTTAACTGTATGAACATCAGTAAGGGCATACCTCTCCGCTCCGGGCGCTGTGCTCGAGATTTCAATATTGAACACATTGGAATCATTTTCATTTCGGGACGTGTTGCCCGTCCATTTAATGCACAATGGTTGCGGTGTGCCTCCCGCTTTAAGCTGTTCTGCCAATTCTTCGTCCATCAACGTGAGAGAGGATCCGTCTGCGAAATAAAATAGGATTTATGTGCTGAGATTCTATGCCGTTTAACGAATGTAGACTTACGGTTCCGAAACTTCGCGGATGCTCGGTGACCTCGACTGGCTTATCTTGTGGTGTTCTCTCGTCGCTCTCATCGTTATGTCGCCGCTGAATTGAATTACGAGTTTCCTTTTGATCATTGTGGAGCAGTCTGTGGTGCTTAAAGGTACAGTTGCTAATTCCGCAGACCGAGGTGGATGTACATTTGTTGTCGATGTGCCTTATTAGACACCTCCGGCAAAGACGATGTTTTCTTACCTCCGACCACCTTTCGGATCGATTCAAGTTTTTGAAAATGAGTACATCTGGCAACGGACGCACATTTGCTACCGCATATGTAGCACCGGTTAACACAAACGGATGGAGCTTCATTATCCACTTCTTTCGCCCCTTCATAGTGGGCGTTGATAAAGCCGTTTTCCGACGTGGTTTAACAGTGGGCATTTGTATAGCCTTTTCCTTTAGCACTTCTGCCACAGTTGGGTTGTAACAGCAAGCTTCTGACCGCATTTAACGCCTCTCCTTTCAAGACTCGGTTTAGTCGAACCAAATTCTCTTCATTGTTGAAGCCTTCTCTTCATTGTTGAAGCCGCATAGATCAGTAGTACTATTGAAGTCCGATATAAAAAGCGGCCAGTCTAAAGGGTTTCCCCCGAATGGGTGCAACTCGCGTGTCAAGTGGCGTGCCGCGATTTGGTTTCTACTTAACCCTTCAATGCATGATTTTTTTTTTTGGGTCGAAAAAAATATATTTGATGTAAATAAACGATCTAAACTAAAAAAAAAATATAAAAAAAAATCCGGTTAACCGATTTTCCGGAAAATCGGATTTTCTATATGATGCATATCTGCAACGCCATGCAATTCATAAAAAAAAAACGTTGACGCAAAAAAAATTTTCTGTGAACTTATTTTTATTTTTTCAAATAAATAGCTAGCTTAAAAACAAGAATTGAACAAATTGTGTAAACAAAACAATAAATAATAATTCATTTTATATGAAACTAACAGGAACATAAAAAATCACATAAATTTAATTGCGTGCTCATTGTATAGAATTCAGTTCGAGCTCTTTTGCAACTGTTATATATAAGTTACACATGCTGCAGAACGCCGAAACCCAACCCCGGAAATTGAACATGATATCATGTTCAACAGAAAACCATAAACTGGGGGTCAATTCTGGTTCTGTGAAAGAGTGAATCGAATAAATCGTTTTCACATTCGCTTTCACGTATTGCTTTCATTTTTTCGATTCACTTTGTACTAAAATGCGATTCTGGTTCAATAAGTGAAAAAAGCTGTGGTGAATTCAATATCGCACACTGTGTTGTATGAAATTGGGCTCTCAATTTACAAACTCCACTAAAAACTTTCACTGGCAATTTGGCCCGTGAAAAGAATTTATTCATATGAAAAATTTTGACGTTTGGTTTCACATTTTCATGGAACGAGAATCGAAAATGCGGTGAAAGGGTGAATATATTTTCGTTTCACTTTTTCATAGAACCAGAATCGACCCCCTGGACACATGGTCTTTAAGTGTTACCAGAACCAGCCAGATGCAGCTGTCGAAATAATCTGGAAACCATAAATATCATTGTTTACGACCACGTAACCCAAGAGAGCACTTGAGCATCGGAATGCCATTTAAACATGTGCATTAGCTCATATTTCAACCCCCATCCACATCACATCAGACACAAGTTGACGAGGCGATACACTCCGGTCAGCATCACACAAAAACAGAAAGATCAGACTTTAACCAACATCCAAACCGTGTAGTAGTTACTGCTCGATAAAGTTCTAATAAAATATTTGTTTTTAACTAGAAAATCTTTTGCTAGTTTCAATAACAAAATTGGCGCAGTCGGTAGGATACAAATATATTTTTTGTATCCTTTAAGAACCATAATTCCGTTTCTACAAAGTGAAATTATCCTCGAGATAACTCTGCGAAAAAGAGTAAAAATATTTCGAAATAACGACTAAAGTAACGGTAACGCGATAGTTAAAAAGTGAATACGATACACGCATTGATCTAAAAACATTTAAACTATTGCAACTGCAATTCAGTGGAAAAAGTGAAGAAGTCCTTAGCGAAAATAAAGACTTCCAAAGCTACTTCAGTGAATAAAAAACTTGATCAGTTAGTAGTTCATGTTAGTGCATATAACCATACTACGAAGTTCCATAGAGGAGAACTGATCATACACAAACATTAGAATAACACAAAAAAATATAAAATATAAAAAATCAAAGGAAGAAAAGGGCAGCTTCCGAGCCCCAACGTGTATAGAAGTAGATGAGCTTCATAAAGAAATTTATTAAGACGAATAAAAAAGAAACCGGATTTGCAGACGAGGAAAGCAGTTCATCGGAAGAAGATTTACAACTGGTGGACATCAGAAACCAACCTATACCAGAGAACCTCCGTAAGAATATTTTAGAAACTAAGAATATAAATAATTTTACAAAGCTTGAAAATATTAATAAAGTAGAATTAAGTTTGGGAAGTAAAATAAATAATAATTTTATAGAGTCTGAAAATCTAAGCAATACCAATACAAGTGATAAAAGTGAAAATAATTTTAAAATAGAAAGCAGTGAATCAGAGGATAGAATTGATTATCAGAATATTGAAAATAAATTTAAAGAAATAAAAATAAATATGGCTACCGACCCTCGAAGTACCTCACCCAAAAAGAGCTTAACGCTCGATCCCCTCAAATATATTGAGAAATTGAATACATTCGACGGTAGAACCGAAGATTTGTATACTTTTCTCACAAATGTCGACGGTATAGTCCCTACACTTAACCAGTACGATGATCAGTCCCAGATCATGTGTATAAATATATTAAAGTCTAAATTTATTGGAAAAGCCAAAAGATGTATAGAAATTCATAGCCACCTCCAAAAATGGACGGACATAAAAGCTATGCTTATAGACAACTTTGGCGGATTTAAAAACAGTATTCAGTTATACGAAGATTTAAGACAAACACAATTCAAGGGTGATGTCCTTAGCTTCTATAATAACATACAGAAGATCTTATGCGACCTAAACCAAAAAAGTGTCCAAGAGGGAAAACGACATGAAGTCAACAACAATAATGAAACAGCACTTAATATTTTCAAAGAAAAACTTCCAGTTCACATGCGAACAATCTTATATGCACTTAAGCCTACGAGTTTACAAGCAGCTCTGCACGAGCTTACCCAAGCTGGATTTGTAAGTTCAAGCCCTCTTGAAGATAGACCAACTAAAGTACACACATATAATCAAAACACTATCAGAAGTTTCCAACCAAAAATGTACATACCCCAGCACCAACAAAATTACAGACCTTCGAACAACCCTCAAAATAACAACTTAGGTCAATTTAGAAATAATAATTTTATGCAGAATCACCAACAATTCAGACCCCCCTTTAACCACTACAATAATCAGAATAATAATAATAATAACCTTGGAGCCACTTTTAATTATAACAACAATAATAGAAATTTTAATCAAGCAAAACCACAGCCCATGGATGTAGACCCCAGGAGTTCACAATTAAGAAGAATCCCAGGACAAGTTAATTACAATAGAAGAAATTACAATACTTATCTACGAGTACAAGAAGAAAATAATCCTGCGGGATATCAGGAAACAAATAATCAAGAAATACAAGTAGGAAATTTTCAAATGGAAGCCTCGGATCAAGATCCGGATTGCCCTATACTATACTAGAAAAAAATGGTAAAATATTACGAATGCTCATTGATACTGGAGCCACAAATAGTATAATCAACGAAAAAGACATACCAAAAGAATTTATTAGAATTAGACGAAAACCATTGACTATAAATACCGTAGGTAACCCAGTACGTATAACAAAGGAAGCATTATTTCCAAAAGAAAGATTTATATACAAAGTGAATGAGGATTGCCTATTTCAAATAATGACATTTAGTCCTTGCTTTAACGGCATTATTGGTAACAATATCCTTTTACCAAATAAAGGCAAGATCGATTACGAAACAAAGACACTTGAATTAAATAAAATAAAAATTCCAATATTTTTTGATGAAACCGACGAACAAGAATATGCTATGGAAATTCATCACTTGAATACCTTAACGCCATACGATACTATATTCGATGAGTTCGAATCTAGGAACACCGATCACATGAATAAGGAAGAAAAACAAATACTTTTCAAAGCTTTAAAAGAATACCAAGATGTATTCTTCCATAAAGGTGATGACCTCTCATTTACTTCTCATGTCAAACACAAACTCCCTTTGACTGATACATCACCAATCTTCACAAGAATCTATCGTTATCCTGAGGTTCACAAGAATGAAGTGAACAAACAAATCCAAGAATTATTAGATCAGGGAATAATTAGACACTCTACTTCTCCTTATAACGCACCTATATGGGTAGTCCCAAAGAAAGAAGACAAAATGGGAAACAAAGAATGGAGAATCGTTATAGATTATAGGAAATTGAATAAAATCACTAAAGAGGATAAATACCCAATACCTCTTATCGATGATATATTAGATAAAATGGGTCGTGCAAATTACTTTTCGACTCTCGATTTGACCAAAGGATTTTATCAGATCGAGATAGATCCTGAAGACCGTGAGAAGACAGCCTTCTCAACACTTTCTGGTCACTATGAATGGATTAGAATGCCATTTGGTTTAAAAAATGCACCGGCTACATTCCAGCGCATGATGAACCAAGTTTTAGGCGACTATATCGGAAAAATATGCTATGTATATCTAGACGATATCATTATATTTTCAACCTCTTTACAAGAACATATCCAACACCTCAATTTAATTTTCGAGAGACTTCGACAAATCAACCTCAAAGTATCACTAAACAAAAGCGATTTCCTCAAAAAAGAAAGCGAATTTCTTGGACACATTATTACTCCAGACGGTATTAAACCAAATCCCCAAAAAATACAAACAATTAAATATTTTCCAATTCCAAAAACGGTGAAAGAGATCCAATCCTTTTTGGGATTGACAGGCTATTACAGAAAATTCATTCAGGATTATGCAAAAATCATTAAACCACTAACAATTTGCTTGAAAAAAGATATAAAAATAGATCACGAAAAAAAAAGAATATGTAGATGCATTTAACAAACTGAAAATCGCATTGAGTGAAACATTATTAAATAGACACCCTAATTTTGAGAAAGAATTCATACTCACAACGGACGCTAGTAATTTCGCAATTGGCGCAGTTCTAAGTCAATCACATGGACCATTAAGTTTCGCATCCAGAACTCTTAACAAACACGAATGTAACTATTCCACAATAGAAAAAGAGCTACTTGCAATTGTTTGGGCAACTAAACAATTCAGACATTACCTATACGGTAGAAAATTTAAGATCCTTACGGATCACAGACCATTGGTTTGGTTACAAAATTTGAAAGAGCCAAACTCTAAACTACAACGTTGGAAGATAAAACTTGAAGAATTCGACTTCGATATAGAGTACATACAGGGCAAAGAAAACAAAGTTACCGATGCTCTATCACGAATAATGATTGAGGAACAAATAAATGCTTTGGGGGAAGATGAACTCATCAGTACCCAACACAGCGTAGAAAGCGATAGTTCAAATTTAATACCCATTACCGAGAAACCACTCAACATGTTCAAAAGGCAAATAATTTTAAAAATGGCAACTAAAAACACTCAGGAAATAACATCTCCATACATAGGCAAAAGATGTATAACAATTATCCGGAAAAATTTTACAGACAAAGATTTTGACTTCATTATATCCGAATGTGACTTAGATTTAACGAATGCAATATACATTGACAATGATGAACTCCCTTTAAAGAAATACATAGATAACAATGAACTCTTTTTGAAATTCCAAAACTATTGGAAGACAAATCATAATAAACAAACTTTATATAGAGCTATGATCAACCTGGAAAACTTACATTCTCCAGAGACGGAAGAAATTATCAACAAAATACATAAAAGCTTTAATCACATAGGTATAGAGAAAACGTACCTTGAAACTATCCGAAAATATTACGCACCAAGTTTACGTGAAACAATAAACAAAGTTATAAACAATTGCGATATTTGTAATCTAAAGATTGAAAGAAATCCCATCAAACTTCCGTATGAAAAAACTCCAACCCCATCAGGGCCCCACGAACACTACCATATGGATATTTGGCCTATACCAAGGCAAGGTAACTACTTAACCTGTATAGACAAGTTCTCGAAATTCATAGCAGTAGAAAAACTAGATACAAAAAACCAATCAGATGTACTAACTGCAATGACTAAAATTTTTACTTATTTATCCAAACCCAAAATCTTAACAACCGATAACGATCGATCTTTTACTTCCTATATAGTTCAACAATACCTTAAGGAGAGCGAGATAGAAATACGGCTAACAACCCCATACAGACATACTGGCAATGCGGACATAGAAAGACTCCACAGTACGTTGAATGAGAACCTTAGACTCTTCGAACGAGAAAAAAATAATTTAGTCGACAATATAACGCGGACAGTTGAAGTTTATAACCGAACGATACACTTGACGACGAAAGAAAAACCGTGTGATATACACTTTGGTAGAATAAATAATAAAATAATATACGATAGAATAGAAAATACAAAAACAAAGACTTTAGATAAAATAAATAAAAATCGGAAAGATATTCAAATTGACCCAACCCATACAAAAGTGAACAACCCAGAAAATTATAATAAACTAAAAACACGACACAAAAAGGTTAAAGTGATTGACGTTACAAAAAAGAAAATTACTATACAACCCAAAAGAAATTTACAAATACTTCATAAAGACCAATTTAGAAGATTAAAGAAATTCCACAATAAAGATGACATACAAACTGACGCAAATCCTAGCAATACTTCTTTGGAAGTCCATATTAGTGCATAATCAGGAAATCCAATTGTATGAAATCAATCAAGAATTTGCTCTCATAAAAAGTAAGCCTATAAACTTCATCGAAGAATATAAAACAATAATCCATGTGATCAATTTAACAAAATACGAAGACGTTATGAAAGAATTAAAAGAACAGTACAAACTTATTCCCGAAAAATCATACCGACAGTTACAAGAAATTAATAAACTTGAACAGAAAATCAAGACCATAATCCCACACAAGATTGTAAAAAGAGGTTTAGTAAACTTCATAGGATCAGCCATGAAATTCCTTTACGGAACCATGGACGAAGACGATAGAGAAGACATTGAAAACAGACTCAGAGCATATGAAGAAAATAGCAAAACACTTGTAGGTAATAATAACAAACAAATTAAAATAAACGAACAGTTCGACAAACGGTTTAAAAACTTAATAGAAACTGTTAACAGAGGAACCACTCTAATTAACGAATTCAAATATAAGAAAAATAGTTTAAACGATTTCAGAGCGGAAATGGAATTCCACTATCAGATTAGCGAAGTCAAACATGCGTTAGAAAAGGTGGAAGATATCATTTTGACTAGCAGAACAGGTATATTAACACAAGACATCCTAACTCTAGAGGAGATAGAAGAGAATCAAATAACTTTCGAAAAATTACAGCATTTAAAAATAAAACTAGCAGTCTATAAAGAAAATATATTGATAATCATAGCTATCCCTCAATTCAGTAAAGATTTCTATAACAAATACTTTATTCAAAACTTTCCTATTAATAACAGAACATTAGATTTAATAACCAATGTTATATTAGAAAAAAATAATAAATCTTATTACTCAAATGAAGAACTTGAAAATCCAATTCCTATTACAGATCAATGTATTAATGATCTAATTTTGCAAAAACCATTAAAAAATTGTAAAAGAATAAACTTTAATAAAACTGAAATAAAAGAAAATGGAGAGTTTTTAGTAATTAAAAATATTGAAAAAACTATTGTAGAACAAAATTGTAACGAATTAAAATATTCAATCAAAGGAAATTATTTAATCAAGTTTAAGAATTGTAAAATTAAAATCAATAATAAAACATATAATCGTAAGGAATACCAAGGAGACTTGATAGTTCCTATATCTAGCTATGAAATTATACCAGATATTGAATTAATAGATTATAAACCCATAAATAATACAAAAGAATTAACCAATATAGTTTTTAGTCACAAAAATGTAACGTATAGTCTCACACTAATAATAATTATTGTAATAGTAATAGTAGTTATACTGATTTACCTGAAGAGTAAGCCATCAAGCACCAATACCACTGTGAATCTACCATCAGTCGAATTTCACCAGATAGACGATTCAAAGAGGGGAGGAGTTACACATGCTGCAGAACGCCGAAACCCAACCCCGGAAATTGAACATGATATCATGTTCAACAGAAAACCATAAACTGGACACATGGTCTTTAAGTGTTACCAGAACCAGCCAGATGCAGCTGTCGAAATAATCTGGAAACCATAAATATCATTGTTTACGACCACGTAACCCAAGAGAGCACTTGAGCATCGGAATGCCATTTAAACATGTGCATTAGCTCATATTTCAACCCCCATCCACATCACATCAGACACAAGTTGACGAGGCGATACACTCCGGTCAGCATCACACAAAAACAGAAAGATCAGACTTTAACCAACATCCAAACCGTGTAGTAGTTACTGCTCGATAAAGTTCTAATAAAATATTTGTTTTTAACTAGAAAATCTTTTGCTAGTTTCAATAACAAAATTTATATATATATTTCGAGAGATATTCGAATCAGACCACCATTGACGGGTCTCTTTTCGTCTCTCTACCACTGTAAATCTTACCCAGCTAGACTCTCTGGATTTCTCCAGAGTTCTTTCCTGGGTTCGATTCCTAGTGTTACCGCTAAGCATCTGTGAAAATTCTGTTTCATCGACTGGGTCTCCACCCAGTGAATGTCCCAAGATTTTCATTCTTCTTCTCGTCTGATCACCGCCTGATTGTCCAGTGTCTCCACCTGACCCTCAAAGCAAGTAGTCCAACGCATGCGGCACATGCAATCATCTTCAGCCTGGTGTAACGCCAACGACCCGCGGTGTTCTCAAAGTGGTCCCCCATGCAACTGTTACTTAATAATAATAATAATTTTTGGCGCAACAGTTCCGTAGGGACCCTAGGCCTAGCTTCTCGCAACCATTCGTTTTTGTGTGAGTTTTCATTTTTGTAACGAATGGAAGGGATCTACAATTTTATGCCGATTCCAAACGGCTAATTGAGAAGCTCTTTCATGACAGTTATACTCTCGGATGTTTGTCAGACGTTCGCAACTGTTACCTATATTCGTTAAAAAAAAAAAATGGATAAATATTAAAATGTAAGTGGTAGGGCTATGGGGATCCTGGCCCACGAAAATGACTCATCGTTCAAGGTCATAATTCAAGGTCAATATTCAAGTTTATGTATAGTGTGTGTGTTTTGGTTTCAAGGTCAATATTCAAGGCTATAATAGTGTATATATATATATGTGTTTGTGTGTATGTATGCGTTCTTCAAGGTCAATATAAGGCTTGTATGCATGCGAGAAATCAAGGTCAAATACAACTTCCCTTCCCCTCCCACCTACACATTTTGATCTCGATACTGTTCAAGGTCAACAGTAGAGTGTATTTATGCATATTAGATCTCAATCATGAAGACAACTTCCCCTCCCCTCCCACCTACACATTTTGATATCGGTACTGTTCAAGGTCAAGATAAGGCTTGTATGCATGCGAAAAATCAAGGTCAAAAGCTCCTAAATATTGATACTGCTTCTCATGCCCAACGACATAATAAACACACCCTAAATGCATGGTGTTGCAGATATGCATCATAGGCAAAATATGAAAAAAACATCTGTTCTTTGCAAAATTTTAAAATTATTTTTCACATATATTAGGACGAACATGTAAAAAACAATAAAAAAAAATACTTACGTGCATTAAAACACTTTATTATTTATATTTACATTAAATTAAACACACCCCTTCTATAGATTATGAGAGCACATGGTCTTGTGACTTCAAGCTCCATTTTATTGCGTTCATACACTTACCAACACATTTGTGAAAATAAAGTATCATCGCGGAACTAACTGGAAATGGAAAACCAAACAAATCGAAGAGATATCGGCTGCCACTCTCTTATGACAGCTTTTTTGAATGTATGATGCAGATATGCTACAGTATGCATTGAAGGGTTAAGATGTGCGAAACGATTTCGGTTGGGCTTGAGTGATGTGCGGGTTGTGGCAGCTCCAGATTATTACTTGGGTGCGAACCCGTCCCATCTGACCACACAGTTTGGGTTTGATTGGGTTGGGAGCAGTAGCTTCCATTCGGTTAGCGGCGTTTACTGGAGGTTCATTAGCAGTGGTGGGCAAGTGCCCTCCAATTTGTGAGGCCGAGGACTTGAATGGTTGTTGTTGGTGTATGAGTATAGGCTGGGACAGCGCTGTCACCATATCACATGCATTTAAGTGGACATGTTGTTGTGGTTTTGACTGATGCCCTGCAGCAGAAACTGCTTCCGCACCGTTCACAGCACGCGTAGTCGGTTTGTTTAATTCGTGCATATTAGTGGAAGTTAGAACAGCAGGAGGCTGGTTTTGGTGTTGATCGGGTCGACGTATTGGCAGAGCATTGAAGAACGACGTTTTCTTACAGATAACTGCCCATCTGTAAGAAAAGCTGATGGTGGCTTAGCAGTCGACTGTTTGCAGTGCTGAAATGAGGAAACTTGAGGTAGAGAACTTGAGGTACCTGTGCTTACCATCGCCGTTGATTGCATGCAATTCCATGTTGATTTGCCGAGCCAACAATTAACTTTCAACTTAGATACATCTTCTTCCTCTGGATTCTCCTCTCCTTCACTCTCTGACTCTTGTAGTTGCGTTAGCATTTCATATTTCCTAGATAGGTGTTCCGAATCCCTCTTTTTCCTTCTCTCCATTTCTTCCTGTTCACGTTTTTCTGCTAAACACCTTACCTCTTCTAATTTTTGTAGTTCCAGTTGAATACGCCTTGTGGAAGAGGATTTTGATGACCTTGAGCAACTTGAAACTCTAGAGCTTCTGCGATGCTCTATTCGCGGAATTAAATTTTGATTAGTCTGAACGAGATTGTTAGTAGAAGCTGCAATATCTTTGCCGAGCGCACAACCACCTGTGACAAAGGGGGGCGCGAATGGCGACAGGCTAGCATGAGCGAGTGAGGTAACTTGCGCTGCCTTCACTGGGAACGGACCGATCGCAGAACCTCTGTTGATAGTGGTTGCGGTCAAAGCACTACCTGTAGCGACCGTGTCCAGTCCAACGGGGTTCCTTTCCATATGGGCTGAATCGAAATCAATTCCTTTACCTACGAGTACATTATTTGCTTCTCGCGCAGCACTTTGGTTCTCGGCATCGATTGCGAGAATGACTGTGGTTGTTGGGGCACTAACAGCAATTGAAGTTGATTCTACGTTGGAGGCAGGGGCAGAACGTGGCACTGCAATTGGGAAACCACTTATTGTTTTAGGGGGTGGATTTGCGGCGATATGTGGAGCAGGGTTTTTGCGTATGGCTCCAGTACTTTTGGCAGTGGTTTCGGCTTTATTGGCGACAACTTCAGCAGCTAGAAACGGGTGGGGCTTTTGATAGGCTATTAGTTATTCTTACCTTCACACATCGGACTCTCCCAAACGTCTTCACTGATATAGCTGTCCACGTTTACACAGGCGTTGTGGTGCCAGGCGGGGCATCGATCGCACTGTACCATATTTCCAGCGCTGTTCGGCTTATCGCAGGAGCGGCAATCATATTCTTGTGGCGAGGTCGGCGAATGGTGATCTTCCTGGGTTGGCGATCAGATAACTTTCCTGGATTGAGCAAATGGCGGTGGAGTCGATGTTTTTCCCTTTTTAGGCGGCATTTTGGGGATTTAATTGTAATACGATTGTTTTGTAAATTGTTGGCGCACTCAGCCAGCAAGACAAATGGTTACAAATTATTAAATTCAATCAATGATACATTATAAAGGTAAATAAAGGTAAATGTAAGTAAAGGTATTTTAGATAACTTCTATATATCTAATTTAATATTAACAAATTAATAAATGTAAACGTTTAAACGTCCAAATTGTTGAGGTTACGAATCCACGTGAAAAACTAACCATTAAAAATTCATCGCCTTTTCTGACACTAGCTTTTAGCCATCAGGGGGTTATATACATACGCTCAGTTATGGCCTGCTCAAACTTGGTGGCGGGCTCGTTCACAACATGCGCCATATGTGATTATGGGTCTGACTACCACTGCATATATCCAGTGCATCATAGAAGGTTTTAGAGCCCAAGTCTTTGCCAACCATTTTCTTGCAAATAAAGATAGCAATATTCCTTTTTTATTCTTTCCCAAAAATTTAAATTCCAGTTTAGTTTCCTGTCCAGGATGAACCCTTGATACTTCGCGCTGGCTGATAGTCAATTCTACTCATTCCAGCTTCGGAAGATTGAAGTGCGGAATCTTATAATTTCGGGCGAAGAGTACTAGTTCCGCTTTGGATGGGTTGGCTTCGAGTCCGTAATCCTTGGCCCACGTGATAATTATCCTTAAAGATCCCTCCATGATCTCACTTAGATTGTTAAGATACTTTTCCTGAACAGTGATAACCACATCGTCTGCATACGCTGTGGCACTTGTCACATAGAACTCAGTTTCTTCAAAATGTTATCAATAATCAGTACCCACAAAAGAGGTGATAATACTCCACCCTGTAAGGTCCTTCTGGTTACCGACATTCTGAGTGAACTTAGCCCTAGGTAGCAGTAAATTATCCTACTTTTAAGCATGTTGCTGGTAGGCGCAGTGGCTTAGTGGTAAGTGTGTTGGACTACTAAGCGAGGGTTCCAGATTCGAATCCCGCAAAAACCCAAATTCCAACTCCGGGTTTTTTCACTGCGCCACCTCTCGCGAACGTCTGACAAACATCCGAGAGTATAACTGTCTTGAAAGAGCTTCTCAATTAGCCGTTTGGAATCGGCATAAAATTGTAGATCCCTTCCATTCGTTCCAAAAATGAAATCTCACACAAAACGAATGGTTGTGAGAAGCTAGGCCTAGGGTCCCTACGGACCTGTTGCGCCAAAAACTATAAGCATGTTGCTGACCCAAAAAAAAATGCCGTGCTCAATATTCGCAAAATAATAACGATAAATTAGGAAGACTAAAAACATAGTAAAATAGGAGTATTTCTTGGAGTAAAGTGTGTAATTTATATTTAAAAAATATTTAGGTTTCCTGAACTACAAAATGCAGATTCAGAGAATGAAAGTAATTAAAAAATACGTTTATGAATTTGTTTTGAATTGCAAATGATTTCACCATTGGAACATGCGAAGATATAATATAGATAATCAATGCTCTTGGGCGCAGTGTTTCAGTGATGGTGTGGTGAAGGGTCTCAGGTTTGATCCCTAGAGAAACAAAAATCATTTTATTTTTGAATCTTTTTTTTTTTTTTATTTAATATTTTTTTTTTTTTTTTTTTTTTTTCGTGTACTTCATATATTGATCTAATGTGTATGTTGGAGTACAGGTTTTAGCGCTTTATACGGATAAAAATAAAGTTCACTATCAAAGTCATTGTTGGTACGATTTAGCATCACCCGACTGTGGTAAACTCCGACAACGCAAAGATAAAAATCCCGTATCCGATGCCGAATCTTGAGGAGCAATTTGTACAGCTTGCCGGAAACAAATATTTTACCATCGGCTGACCTTCCAACCGTCCAGACCTAGCTATCGAGTCAAAGAGTAATCTTTACGCGTTCATCTTCGCACATAATTAAAATCGTGATTTCTTATCTCGTATTTATAATACATTAACAGTAATCTAAAAAGTAATAAAAGATGGCTCCAAAGCCACCCCGCCAATCGGGTAACCGTTATGGTATCCTCGACGTGTGTTCGCTCTCTGATCCCCCTGAAAAATTCGTTAAATCTAAGGCTCTAGACAGTGTCTGCCCAGTTAACATTAAGCTTCACTCTAACCTCAATCTTTCTAAAGGCATTGCGTTCGCGCCATGTTTGATAAATATAACGGAGTCAGAAATCATATTCGAACTTAAGAGCCAAAATGTAACAGATGTTTACAAATTCACAAAACTTCAAGATAATAAAAGGATACCAACTGGTCTCATGATTCTTACCTTCGACTCGTTCCAAATCCCTAACACAATCGAAATTGGCTGGTATAAAACCAAAATATCTGAATACATTCCTAACCCAATGCGCTGTCGCCAACGTCAACTACTTGGACACACAGCCAAATGGTGTAAACGTGCTGCTTCTTGTGACATATGCAACTTCCCCCCTCATGTCGATACAAACTGTACACGCATTATGTGCGCCAATTGTTCCGGACCTCACCCTGCCTCATCAAAAACTTGTCCGAAATACATTCAAAGCAAAGAAACTCTCGGAATAAAAACCAGAAACAAGTGCACCTTAGCCGAAGCCAGGCGCATTCACAGAGAACGGAACCCATCTTTCTCTACTCCCCCCTCCGATCTTTTCTCAGAAAAACTAAAGCAACTGCCTCTTACAGTTACAGCTACCGCTTCTAAACAATCCACCTCTCTTTCCACCATCGAACAAAACAGTTCACTTAAAAATAAACTTACCAACCAATCCTCTCTCAATCAAAATAACACTCCAGCATTACAAAATATAAATCCTAAGTTAACCCAAATCATAGAAAATTTAGATCCCATTAAAGTAACAAACACACACAAAACAAATAATACCGAAGGCTCTACTCTGACTCAAAGAGAAAATATCTCAAAAATACCAAACCACAATACTGATGACGAAAAAACTCAATCTCCCAACTCTCACTCAAGAGCATACATACATAGCACAGCTAATGATTACAATGCTATTTTATCCGATTGCATGCAAACAAAGAACACAGTCCATTTAAATAACACTAACCAAATCAAGTCTCTTCCAAATTCCTCCGCACCTCTACTGGTGATGGTAGCCCCCGCCATCATGGGGGGGACCCTCACCACCAGTGGAGGTGCGGGAGTACTAAGATATCAGGTGGAAACCTGCCTTCTGCAAGTACATTTAATTGTACAGGCAGCAAGACGGACTCCACCGCCTATAATGACCTCAAAATCCTGCAATGGAAAATGAACGGCTACTACAATAACTATCCTGCACTCAAATTATTAATCCAAGAAATAAACCCTCATATAATCTCCATTCAAGAATCACATATCGAACACAACAAACAACCCTTTACAACAAATAAATATTCTCCTTTCTTCCACAATTTACCCTGTAACACAACATCCAAACAAGGAGTGGGTTTCCTTGTGCACAAATCAATCCCACATAGATTCTTCAAAATAAACTCCAACATATCTGCAATCGCAGTAGAAATTGAACTGACATTAAAATTTACCATTTTATCTATTTACATTCCGCCTGACCAAAAATTTCAATCCTATGATCTCGAAAAAATATTTAATCACATCTCGACTCCTATCATTATAACAGGCGACTTAAATTCCTGGAGTCCGTCTTGGGGTTCCCCAACTATCAATAACCGAGGAAAATTAGAAGAAAACTTCATCGCAAACACTGGACTCACAGTACTAAACGATGGTCGCCCAACTAATTTTTCCACCCACAAAACTTTTACACACGTCGACATTACACTTACATCACCAATCCTAACCCCTAAGCTAACCTGGGAAGTGTCTGATGACTTACACTGCAGCGACCACTTCCCTATCCTCACCACAATATCTTCAGGCATCAGTCTTAAACTGCCAAAAACCCAACCCAAGTTCCTTACAGACTTAGCCAATTGGGACCAATTCCAGACGGAAGTCTCGAAACAATTACACCTCAGACCAACTACGACCAATATTAACCGAGATGCCGCTTGCCTTCTCAAGTCAATCCGCTGTGCAGCTAATCTGTTTAACCCCCAATCAACAAACAAAGCTCATAATAAAACAGTTCCCTGGTGGAATCAAAATCTAAGCAACCTTCGTAACAAAAAACAAGATGCATGGAAAGCATTCAGAAAGTCACCAAATGATTATAATTTAATATGTTACCGTAAAGCGAATGCCCAGTTCCGTAAAGCTGCAAAACTGGAAAAAATTGCTTTTTTTATAAATTTACTTCGGAAATTAACTCAAACTCAGCCCCAAAAAAAATGTGGGCTGATATTAAACGCCTAACAGGCAATTATACCCCCCACACAATTAAACTTATCAAAACACAATCAAAAAACTTAACTTGTCCAATTGAAATAAATAAATACTTCGCTGAAAACTGGGAAAAATCCCAAGATGACCCAAACTTCCACCCAGAATACATTAACGCAAAAAAGAAAACCTTAAACAAGATTAAAACGCGATTTGTCGTCTCCCCTACAGAAAAGCCAATCGTGTACCCCATTTCCCTTCTAGAACTAGAAAGCAGCATGAGTTCAATCAGGGGTAAAACCCCAGGCTTCGACAGAGTAAATTACTCAATGCTTAGAAACAGTCCACTTTGTTTCAAAACTCAATTACTGTTATTGTACAACAATATACACGACAGGGGTATAATCCCTCAAACGTGGAAAGTGGCAACTATCTTCCCCATACCAAAACCAAATAAAGACCACTCAACATTAGCAGGCTAGCGACCTATTTCACTCCTCCCCTGCACTTCCAAGATTGTAGAAAAAATTATCTCCAAACGTCTTTTTTGGTTACTAGAAAAAAACAAATTAATCGATAATAACCAACTGGCCTTTAAAAAGGGCAGAGGCACGATTGATTCACTTCTACACCTGGATTATAACGGGTGATTTTTTAAGAGGTTTAGAACTTTTAAAAAAAAAGAAAACACAAAAAATTCGAAAAAAAGAATGAAATATTTATTTGAATCGATAGTTTGAACCTTGCAATTTAATGTTTAAAGATAATTTCATGCAAATGTTGACGGCGGCTGCGTCTCAGGTAGCCCATCCGCTGAGTCCAATTTTGGCATACTCTTTCACACATATCGGCCGGTATCTCACGAATGAATGCATGGATGTTGGCTTCCAGTGCGTCAATCGAAGCGGGCTTGTCCCTATACACATTAGCCTTGACATACCCCCACAAAAAATAATCTAATGGTGTCAAATCGCACGATCTAGGCGGCCAATTGACCGGCCCGAAACGTGAAATTAACTGTTCACCAAACTCGCCTCGCAATTGCGCCATTGTTTCGCGTGCTGTGTGGCATGTGGCACCGTCTTGTTGAAACCACATATCATGCAAGTCAAGAACTTCCATTTCGGGCAAAAAAAAGTTTGTTATCATCGCTCGGTAGCGTTCACCATTGACAGTAACGCTGCGATTCGCATCATCTTTGAAGAAATATGGCCCAATAATGCCGCCGGCCCATAAACCGCACCAAACAGTGGCTTTTTCGGGATGCATTGGTAGCTGTTGCAATGCTTCTGGCTGATCTTCACTCCAAATGCGGCAATTTTGCTTATTTACGTACCCATTCAACCAAAAATGAGCCTCATCGCTGAACACAATTTTTCGATAAAAAAGCGGAAGCAGCGCGCGATGAACATTTCGAACCGAGCACGAATTTTGATAGTAGAATTGGCCCACATGTTATCTTAAATCAACTTATGCAATGGAAAATCGGACCTAAAATTTTAAACTATGTTAAAGAATTTCTAACGAACCGTAAATTTCGCTTAAAAACTAACACCTTTTATTCTCCTATTTACAACTTAAAAAATGGCATCCCCCAAGGATCACCTTTTAACAAAATCAGTGAAATTGTTCTTAGTTACTCACAAATAAATCACGTCCTTTATGCGGATGACCTAATTGTGTATACTAAATTTAAAGACCTAGCAGTCCTGGCCACTGTTTTTACAGACATTCTCAAAGACCTTTCTAAATGGGGCAACAAATCCGGCTCCAAAATCTCAATTGGAAAATCCGAGATCTTACATCGCACCCTCAGTGCAAAAGAGCGATAAGTCAAAAATTGGGATTTTTGAGTTAATAATGAGGAAGTGTTGGTTTCACAGAAACCTTTAAAATAAGGGGCTTGACTTTGCCATGCTCCAAAAAATAGCTAAGATATGGCTATAAATCAAAAAATCGCACTAGTATAAGTTTCGACGTAGCTCGCATTTTCCAATGCAAAACTGAGCTAACACGAAATGTTACAGAATTTTTCACCACAAAATGACATGATTCCAGAGTAATACAGACGCAATCCAAAATAACTCTAATAACTGAATTTATTTTTATTGTTTTAAATTAAAAACCTGTGCAAAAAAGCGATATTACGAAATCTTTCCTTCAAATGTTCACCTTTTTTAAGTGCAAAACAGATACAAAACGAAATTTTTTTAACTCTTCGTATGCAATACAGCGATAAAACAAAATATCTCCCCATTTCTCCTTAAATTTTTCTATGCTAAAGAGCGACAAGTGTAAATTATCGCTCTTTTACACTAAAAGTTTGTATTAATTTTGTAAATTAACTAAAAAACGTTAATTATTTATTTGATTTGACTGAAAAAATGTAAGTTTTTGATAAAAATTAAAGGATTATTTATTTCTTTTTGTAATAAAGTTTAAACATTTGAAGTTTGTTTTTCTTATGTTAAGTTACAGGCAAAAGTTTGTTTTCAATTTTTTTGAGTCGCGTTTTCTCGAAATGACATTTTTTGACTTATCGCTCTTTTGCACTGAGGGTGCATATATTATATGTAAAAAATATAAATGCCAAAAATGTATTGCCGAAGTTAAACTCAATAATACTTGTATCAGAAATGTTAGCCATTCCAAAATATTAGGCATTATATTCGATTCAAAATATAGTTTTAAGGAACATATATAAGAAATATAAGAAAAGCCCTTACTTCCAAGGTCAATCTAATTAAGTATCTGTCATCAAAAAAAAGTAATTGTAATGTAAATACTATTATTAATGTTGTCCGATCTATAATCCTTTCAAAAATTGACTACGGCCTACCAATCTACGGAAATTGCTCAAAATCACCTTTGCAACTCATTTCAACGCCGTACCATACAGCAGTCAGGACTAGCTTGGGAGCATTTCGTACAACGCCCATAAAAAATATTCTAACCGAAGCTGGACTTCCTCATTTGAACAATAGAATTGAATTCCTTACCTGGCAAATAATTATTAAAATAAACTCACCATTCTCAACACCTATCCATGCCGATGTCAAGAAATTACTTAAAAGGAAAAACCCTCCAAAAATCCTGTCAGCGCTACAAAAATCACTGAATTGTGCCAAAAATCTTAACATCCCAATAACCTTAGCAAACAAATGCAAAATAAATCATCCGTCATGGAATCTGCCAAACAATTCAGTTATCTATCACCTTTCTGAATACTCTAAGGCCTCAACTAACTAGCAACGCAATCTATGGGACAATGTTTCTGGAAATAAAAGAAAACTATGAAAGGCTAGGATGGCAACTTTTATTTACCGACGCCTCGAAAACAATGATGAAATTTCCTTTGCCGTTGTCAAAAAAAATTGTTATATTATCACTAAGGGCCTTCTTCATTTTACCTCATCAATCTTCACGGCAGAAGCCCTTGCCATACTAAAAGCAGTTCAGGCGGCAAAAAACAAAAAAATAACAATAATCTTTACTGATAGTCTTTCTTCTATCAATGTTATAAAAAACACCAACAACTACTCCAATATTGTTGCGGACATCCGCGACAAGCTCATTGCCAAAAGAGGCAATCTAAGACTGGCCTGGATACCGGGACACACAAATATCATTGGTAACGAAAACGCAGATACAGAGGCTAAACGGGCCCTCAAAGAGCCCCTTATCTCGTTTTACCAATTCAGCCAAAAAGATTTAAAAAAATATTTCAAATTATCTATGGTGACTAAGATGCAAACCGATTGATCTAAATATCAACACCTATATTCAACGCTTAACCCAGCTGCTAAGAAAGCCCCATACCCGTCACATCTTCCATCCTCAATGATCAAAGCCTATATTAGGCTCAGAATGGGGCATACCAACGCTACCCATAAACACTTAATCACGAAGGAAACTGCTCCACTTTGTATGTACTGCGACGGAGAACACACCTTTACAGTAACACACATGCTGCAATGCGAATAGGTACATAAATTCAATAAGCAAAACCATCTCTGGAAAAGACCTTCAACAACTCCTAAGTCCTAACATCATCTCAGAAAGCAATATTAATAGGCCTATTATCGTTAGCGAGTCGAACAATTCGAGTGAGTCGAGTTGCTTGTCGAAACACTCGCCTTGTACGATTATGGTAGACGAATTAATTCATTCGCCTAGAAATCAAGGGCTACCAAAATAATAAAAACGAAAGTGACGTCAATTCAAACATTTATGTCAACACAAAAAAAAATTAAAAATAAAAAAATTGAAGAAAACAACACGGAGGTGGACAAAAATGGATAAACACAGAAATGACCGAAAATAAAAACAATCCATGAGCTCCTTTCCTCATTTTTCGTTAAAACTGGATTTCCTGGGGTGGTTGGCTTAGTGGACGAAACACACATTGGAATGGCTATATTTGTTCCATGAGCTCAAATAGCTTCTGGATTTGGCTGGAGTTTTTTTTTTCGAAAATATCAGAGGCTATTTTCATTAAATATATACATTCTAAATGAATTGAATGGGTTTTATACATTTTTCTTGAAATTCCATTAATTTTTCTGGATTATAAATTCCATTCGGCTGTGGTTTCACCAAATAATTTGGTTCGCTAAAATTTGTCGTTTAAGGCGAATGAAATTTCACAAATTTGCCAACCGCAATAAGGCGACTTTACGTTCGCCAGCGGTTTGACAGTTTAGGCGAATGAATTTTGTTCAATTCGCTAACCATAATACAAATAAGTCACATTCGCAGGATTTTTTGTTCGACTCGCCAACGATAATAGGCCTATAAATCTATATTTAAGATCATTATAAAACTAAAGTTAGAGTTATCTATTTAAACCTTTTTATTATGAATTAGCCTAATGCCCTGGCAGCTAGTGCTATATGTTCTATTGTTTATGTAATTCATTTATGTAACAATAAAGTTGTAATAATAATAATAATAAAATATTTTACATAGCTGGATTTACGCCTGGGATATCATCAAATCGAAATCGAGGAGGAATCGAAACGTTACACCGCATTTGTGACCACGGAAGGGCATTTTGAATAAAACCGAATGGCCTTTGGTCTCGTAAATGCACCAGCAATGTTCCAAGTTATGAACAAACTCGTCGCCAACATGAAAACAGGAGAAGTACTCGCTTACCTGGACAACGTTATTATCCCGAGTAAAACCGCAGAAGGACTTCAGCGGTTGGAAAAATTCCTTCGTATTCTCGACTCAGCTGGATTAAAACTTTGCGCAGGAAAGTGTAATTTCCTGGCACGACAAAACGTATTTGGGACACATTGTGAGCGAAGGCGGAATAGCTCCTGCCCCCTGGTGATGACAAATCGTTTGTCTATGGTATATAGAGTACATCTATTCTATACATTGCTTCAGTAGTCAGTACCAGTGATGCCAGATTTTTTTTTGCCTAAATTCCCAATTTTTGGGGAATTTTTGGAAAATTTTCCACATTCCATATCCGTTTTTTTCCCATTTTATTTTATAGAAGTAATGACGCATTTATAATATAATAAAAATTTGCTATCTTTTATTTAGCCATTTTTTAAAAAAGGTAATACAAAAAAACAGATAATATTCAAAGTCTTGCAGTTTAAACTAATACAAAATAAGTAAAATTAAAAGCAAATATTGCAGGTAGGTTGAATAATTTAAAAGGCATAGGTAATTGACAAATAACGAGGCAGGTTGAAAGTAAATTATAATTTTGAAAGGTACATAAATACAAAAAAATTATAAATAAAAAAATATATCAGGTATTTAAGTTATAAATTATATTAATACAATTTATTAAAAATACCGATACACTAATCGTCATTGGACTGGTAGGTACATATTTTTGTTGTGCAAAACCAGACATTTTTATCGATGCAAAGATCAAAGAAACTTTTTGATCATTCTTGCAGCATAATTTCGTCTGTAAAATTCCGCAGTGTTTCAGTTTTGAGCTAAGTCGCTTAAATTCTATAAACGCGGTGATGTTTTTATGTTCGGGAGATATTTGAAAGTCAACTACACGAGTTCTATTTTTAAATTATGCAAAATTAATAAACATGCATAGATTTCCGTTTTCCCCCATTATGAGAGCACTTTTTCCCATTGAGTCAAAAATTCCCCAAAATGGGGAAAAATCCCCACATCTGTGCCTTGATTTTGTGCGGTTTTTGAGGCGATGTCGCTAGGGAACGGCCCGAATCGGATTTGAATGTGTGAGTGAGCCGCGCGCTGTGACCAACGTGACCGTTGTGCAATAATTTGGCACTTTTTTCGAGGATCCTGATACAATTTGTTGCTACTGTATCCCTTTTTTTAGTTTGAAAAGGAACTTTGCAATTTTTAGAAACACTGTGATTTTCAAATGAATTTTAGTGAAATATAACGCTGCTGTTTATCAGAACACGATTATAGTGTTACAATTGTTAAATATTGTGCGAAAATTCTTAAATTTCAGAGAATCTTTACAAATGAAACTTTTTTCTTACACCGCTCTTTTTTGTTGCTACTTTTTAGAATTTTGCAACAATCTCCCGGATTGTTAGAGAAAGGTTATAAATTTTAGTTTTAGTTTTACAATACAATATAGACTGTAAATACTCGTAGATCATTCCCACACAACTTTTCTTTTATAAATTGAACCAAATCACTTTACAATTAGATGTCGTAGATTGTTCCGCTTGTGAGCTAGACACTAGACACTACTTCTATAAAACAGTAGATGCAAGTTTTCAAATAATTTTTGAAATGAAAACCTTTTAGCTTTGATTTTTATTTATAAATATATAAAAATTAATTGAATATTGTTCATAAATTATACTTATCAACTCATTTTTATATCTACTTTTAAGATCTCTTTCAATTTAGTTTTAAAAAGTCCTTAAAAAAGGGGCGATGAAAGAAAAATGTGCCGTTTTCTGATGCTACTACGTAAATTTAGTATTTACTCCCAATATTTAGCAAGTATTAGCCGGCTTTACGCTGATGGGGAACCGCGTTATATTTTAAACATATTCATTTTGAAATCAAAGTTTTTGAAAAAAAAATTAAGTACAATTCACATGAGCGCGAGTTGCGAACAAATGAATTTAATTGTATTTATGAATTGAAAATTGATTTTTACACTAATTTACAATTATTAAAGCATTTGAAAATTCTTGCAGCGAACTGTCCCACTTTATTCACAATCCACATAAAACATTCGCGGATCCACAAACCCACGAATGAAAAAATTCTATCGAAGTTAACATTGAACAATGATTGAAGTGATTGAAGTGTCAAAAATATTCGCTTGTTCGCTGTTCGTTCGCAATTGGCTCTCATGTGAATAGTCCTAAAATGTGAATTTTCCAACTAATAAAAAGGAACAAAGGAATAACAAATTGTATTAGTGTCCTCGAAAAAGGTACCAAATTGACGCACAACGGTCACGCTGTTCTCATCCGACATCCTTCTCGCTACCTAAAAAGGTTGCGTCTGGGAAAGATCGCCTGGAATTTCCCGGAACAAAGCAATATAAGAACAGGAAATATGGGAAGTTGTCAGTTCACGATATCACTCACACATTTATAGAATCCGCCTATACGTGAACCCTTTCCGACACCGCCATTGCGGCAAAAACCGCACAAAATCAAGGCACTGGTATCGCTGATCAGTACACACACAACACACTGCTTATTTTGGTTGATTATAATAGGTAATAGCAAGCGAACACGGTTAGTGTTCTCATTCTGTAACTTCAAGCATCTATTGTATGTATATTTTAAACAAAACAAATTGTTTTTCGTCGATTTGAATGCTTTTCATTTTGAAGTCATATTGAAACAAAATAGGTATTTTTACACACTTTGGGGAAAGTGTTTGTTTTATGTTGTGGGGAAAAAGCTGTTTTAGTTTCAGCATAATTTTTAATCTGTAAATGGTACATTAAATGGATAAATAATTCTTGTTTTTGTCCGTTTATAATACCTGGCTGGTTGAAGGGTTGTGATGCGTTTTATGAGAACACAAGCGTTCTCACTTAGCCTCTCACAATTAACTCCTACTCTCACCTCCATGTTGGTGACCGGTGGGTGCCTAGTACCTCGACTGGAGATTGGGTAACCAACCCCTTTGGAAGGTCGTTGGAGGCAGCGGACGAGAGAGGGGGGTGGAGTGTCTCCTCACTAAGACACTTCCTCCTGTTCCAGACGGCAGCGGATGAATTCCCTAGATGGAGTCAACGGTGGCGTCTACAATTCCAGTTAGGCCGAATTACTTAGTGATATCCCTATAAGAGCTGCTTCGACGTACTCGGACCCCAGGTCTATAGGGATCTCCAATAACACGCCAGATTATTGGAAAAGAGTTGGTGGCGGATGAACCCTTAATGGGTCAACGGCAGCGCTCATATCCCGAAGTGGGTTACTGGCCTCGGATTGTCCGGCCCGCTGTCCTAGGGTGAAAACAAGGTTGGGGGCTGTGCCGTCGGGGTAACTTCCCGACCATGAAAAAAATAAATAGTTATGGGAGAGACACGAGGAGCCTCTGATAACGAATTCCCTCAAACGGCAACCAGACCCGGAACGTCAACGGACAATGATTTAAGAGTATGCACCTGGAACGTGCGAACGCTCTATACTCCAGGTGCTACTCAAAAACTTCAGTCTGACCTCGCGCGGAACAAGGCAGACATTACCGCGGTCCAGGAGATACGATGGATAGCATCAGGTATGATGAAAAGGAAAAACTGCGACATTTATTACAGCTGCCATAAAAGATTGCATGTATTGGGATGCGGATTCGTCGTGGGAAATCGGCTTAGGTCAAAAGTTATTGACTTTAAGCCGATAAGTGATCGCCTGGCTGTGATCCGCATCAAAGCTACTTTCCAAAATATAAGCCTAATATGAGCACACGCCCCTACCGACGAGGCTGAAGACCCTAGGATGCTAGGCACGCATCCAACATCCTCGACGTACACACATTCCGAGGGGCAAACGTCGACTCTGACCATCTTCTTGTCGCTCCTAAATTCAGAGCTCGACTGTCCAACGAGAAGAAGCTGCGAACCGCTCAAAAGAAGAAATTCGACGTTGGACGCCTAAGCACACCTGGAGTAGCCAGTGTCTACAGATAGCGCCTGAGTGAGAAACTCCCTAATGCGCATTCACCTACCACAGACGCCAACAACCAGTGGTACTAGTATCGCGACATCATCAAGGAGGTAGCCGAAACTACTATAGGGTACCAGCCACCCCAGAGAAAAAGCCCGTGGTATGATGATGAATGCGTACGTCGGAAAAAGGTGACACATATGAAGATGCTGCAGCGCAAAACAAGGGCAGCGAGGGAAGAGTATCGAGCCAGGAGGAGGGAGGAGGAGAAGATACTGCGTCCAATGAAGAGCGCTTACGGAGTCTCCCAGCTCAAGGAGATCGAAGAGTCTCGCGATTGAAACCACATCCGGAGATTTTACAAGAAAGCCAAGCAACTGGCTGCTGGCTTCAAGACCGGAACGCAGGCTCTTCGAAACAGAGAAGGAAATCTAGTCACCGAAGCGCAGGGAATAGTAGATGTGTTTAAGCAGCACTTCCAGCAGCTGCTAAATGGGCATCATGTAGAGAGAGTGATAGGGCAAGAAGAGAACCCACGTCCAGTCAATGAAGAACCAGTTCCACCACCCAGTATAGAAGAATTTGACTTAGCTATAAAAAAGCTAAAGAGGAAGACCGAACCTCCGTTTTAAAGACCAAGCCATAGGGGATGCCAGAGCGCTTGGTCTGGCAAACTGGAAGCAGCGTGCCCGGGATCGCAGAGGATGGAAGGCTGCAGTGTCTCAGGCAGAGACTCTTCACGGGTCGGGAGCACGTTAAGTAAGTATAATACCTACCTACCTGATTATAACTATATGCGCATTTAATTTTTTCGGGTAAATTCCATAATAAAAAAAATCCTATGTAGATCGCCTTTTATTTATGTGTTTTTTTAGCTTCGAACTCAGCAAAGAAAAGTAAAGTACGATTTTCAGCACGCAATTACAACAATTACTGAAAAACATACTTTGCTGAGTTCAAAGCTAAAAAAAAACACGCCTATACTTAGAACAACATCACTGTTTGTATTTCAAAAACACATAAAGTGTACTTGTTTTTGTTAATTAATAATTTAGAGGGGCTTACAAAAACATTAGTGGACATTTTAAAATACAACGTTATAAAATTTACAAAAGAATATCTATAAAAAAGAATGGAACACGCGAGAACTAAAAACTAACAAAAAGAATTTGGATTGGAATATATATATATATAATTTGGCGCAACAGGTCCTTAGGGACCCCAGGCCTAGCTTCTCACAACCATTCTTTTTTGTGTGAGATTTCAGTTTTTGGAACGAATGGAAGGGATCTACAATTTTATGCCGATTCCAAACGGCTAATTGAGAAGCTCTTTCAAGACAGTTATATTCTCGGATCTCGGATGTTTGTCAGACGTCCGCGAGAGGTGGCGCAGTGAAAAAACCCTGAGTTGTAATTTGGGTTTTTGCGGGACTCGAACCTGAGCCCCTCGCTTAGTAGTCCAACACACTAACCACTAAGCCACTGCGCCCACCGATCGATTGAAATAATCCAATTGAATAATCCAATCCAATTAAATACCACAATTGGATTTTTGTTAGGAGTTTAATCTTTAATCATTATTATATCCGAGAATAATATTTTTTTTAAAAAAATTAGCATTTTTACTGTTCCTAAGTAACAACAGCACATTTCAGTATTCACTCCAATTAAACCACAGAATTCCTTATCATATTTTGATTTTGTACAAAAGTGGTGCTAAAAAAAAAAAGAAGTTGAAAATACCCACCAAGTATAGAAATTTATGCAATGTTTGGGAATATTTAAAAATAAATCACGTTTGCTCTAGTGAAAACTTGTGTTTAACCTGCATGGTAATGGTAATAACCTATTTTTGGAACAACTCCCAAAGGTAGCTGCATGAATTTTGCTGTCAAAAATATTTTTCATGTAAAGAAAACTTAACAAAACATGAAATGTGAATGGATGAACATTTGCTAGCACCTACGATGGATAGAGCACAAGTAAAGCTAAAAAACCGTACTCAACATGTATTCCTTTACATTTATTGTTATATATTCATTTACAAATTGTTTGTTATTGAAAAAGTGCCACCCGGCGGCCATTAATAGGTTTGTTTGATGTGGGCCCTAGTGCGCACTTGTGCGCACTGGGTTAACCCTAATGTGTTCGATATAGCACTGAACTCACCCTGGACCCCAATTCTCGAAAATTCTCGCATACGTTTATCAGTCAAAATCTCCGATGCTATGCGAAAAACTGAAATTTGCAATTCTCGAAATCCGCATACAAGAATTTCTCTTCGAATTGTACTCGTCTGCATTTTCCATGCGGATTTGCGCCTCGCATACGGAATTGTGAGTT
The DNA here is from genome assembly GCA_949126925.1 of Cheilosia vernalis. Classification (NCBI taxonomy): domain Eukaryota; kingdom Metazoa; phylum Arthropoda; class Insecta; order Diptera; family Syrphidae; genus Cheilosia; species Cheilosia vernalis. The sequence goes on from OX421358.1 coordinate 53,771,100, forward strand.
TGACACTTCAATACTTCAAATAACGGTTTGTGTTTTGAATTATGTATATTTCCATTGCGCCTAACTGCTCCATTGCCAAATCAACAAATGCTAAGCCCAAATGACCCAAAGAATCCATTGCAAAAACACATAAATGTTCACTAAACTTACAAGTATTTTATTGTGTCTCTTGTTTTTGTCAACCAAAAATATAAATACGAAACCAATTTAAATTTTAATATTGCTCTTTGAATTGATGGGAATTTTTTTTCACAACCTGTCAAAAATCGGTTACTTGACGTACTCAAAAAGGCTACCTCATTCGAGAGGTGAATATAATTTTCGCATAGGTGGAAAAGAAAGCCGAACTGCTTTGAGAATACCAATTTTTTCCGTATGCGAAAATTTCAGGCGGATTTGCTCGTATACGAATTATGCTATGCGGAATTCGAGAATTGGGGTCCTGGTACTGAAAACCTGTGTTTGACATGACTTCTAGGGCGCCCTAGTTGTGCACTGAACTGACCCCAGTTATTTTGTCGGGGCAAGAACTCAGTGCTGAGTTGCGCTGTCATTTCGCTTGCTTTTATTCGTTTATTTGAATATCGTAATAAAGATAAATACAATAAATTTGATATTCAAAAGGGAATTGTTTGAAAACAACAACGTTTATGGACTAAAACCTTATTTTAGAGATAAATGGACTGAAGAAAATTTGGAATCAAAGCTGATTACATTTTTTAGTGCGTCGCATATATTGCAAACAGTTTTATCAACTTGTTTGCATTATGGACAGCACAAGATCAGAATTGAGTTCACTCATTTTTAACAATAAACAGAACAAAGTGTTATCATCTTCGTACTTCGTTCACCAAAACATAAGTATTTTTCAAATTCAAAAACTGCCAGACTTCAGGGCAGCATATTTTGCGTTCGATATGATAGCCGAATTTTCAGGGTTGTGCATGTTTTTGGGTAGGCGGGAAAATCAGCTGACACTTCTCAGTGCGCACTAGTGGGCACTAGTGCTAGCCACGTCAAACAAACCTAATAACACGTATTCACAGACAGGAAAAATAAGAGCGCGCGAGAGAGGTGATAATCGGTTAGGGTAGGGGCAAGTGAAGTTGGCTCTCTAGGTATAGATCCTCTCTGCCTGCGGTTGTATGGCAGACTGTTTACGGTGGGATGTATGCGCATTTTAACAAAATTACAACAACAATTCCTTGGCATGTCAGTGGGTTGGTTTTTATTTCAGTGGTCATTCTTGTGTTTGAGTGCCGTGAGAGTATCTCAGGCACCATTGGTAGACAAAAAGCTCCTCCCTACCCAAGTAGAAATTGTTGGGTGTAGTGTGCACGCTGTTTCCACTTTTCACACATGTGTGTAACAGTGTGTATAATGGATCGAGGTGCGTACTGTTTGCACTGCAGGATGTAACGTTGACCAAAGTGGGGAATAAGTTTTACCTTATAAAATTACTATTTCGGGAAACACACATAATGGGATTTTGGCTATGACTTGTAACCGAAATGTGTCCGAATTTTAGTAAGCTGTCAAATTCGTTTTCATGTGTTTGTAAGTTGGTTGAAACTGAAAATGTGAAATAGAAATACTGATACCAATATAAAACGTAAACACATAACCTTCCCTCTTTAATGGAGATGCAAGTACCTAAACGAATAAAATAAAATGTCATGAAAATGGTAAAGCAGGTATAATATTATGCGAATTTAATAATTGCATATCTTCGTACCCGAATGCAAAATATTCAAACGAAAATCAGTTTTACCACAAATATCAATAAGTTGTAGTGGCAAAAACTCACGCGCTCAAGAAATATTGTGTATTTATAATATTCGATTTTATTTTCAAGCTTCTTTTATTTTCCCAGGGACTATTTTTTTTCTTTTTTCTGATAATGGATCCCAATTAAACCGCATTTACATCATCACGCACGCGCAATTTTGCAACAAAACCGAAAAGAGAGATCCGTTTATCCGCAGTCAATACTATTAAAGGCGTAAGAATGAGATCACAAATCAGACGCCTACGGTGTCATGGATGCTCTACCCATAATTATAGATACGTAAAACGGAAATAGACACAGGTTCCGCTCACCAACATTTCTGCAATTGCTTGAAAACATTTATATTTCTGATTTGGAACATGTGAAATGAGATTGGTTATTAGTTTCAGTAAAATAAACCAACAATTCATCAATAAGTTACACGAAAAAAATAAATAATTGTCCGTTCATCATTTCCGGAAGCCATATTGTTTCATAGGAATGCGGAATTTTTTTAGTCATCGCTATAAAAATATCAACATGCAGAGCTTTCCTATAATTCCTATCACGCAAACAGGATGGCCGACCTAAATACGTGTCACGTTTTTTGCATGTTAGGTAATGCTGTCCCTTTCGGTCACACGGCTATTTAGTATTTAGCATCCCTTTAATTTTGCGTGATAGGAATGTGTGACCGTGTAAATGCAGCATTAGAATCAGAAGACGGCCGTTATTTGCCTGCCATATGGATTTCTTTAGGAAGAATCACAGGGTGCATGCACAATGTACATACATTCAGGAAATTTTGTTTTGTGTGCGTTTATTATTATTGTGTCGTAATATTTAAATAATTCATTCTTTTAAATTCTATCTTTTATTGAATGAGAACATGTAAAAAAAGGTTGGTGAAAATAATAAAAAGGGATTTGCAAATGTTATTATGTTTCCGCCTCTAACTTTTGGTAACGCGATTTTGGTTTGCTAAAATCTATATAATAAAGTGAACATTTTTACATGTAGGTATGTTACTGAGATATAACTTTAATAAATATAACGTTTGTAGTTCATTTGGGACATTTTGTTTGCCATAGAAAATTTGTGTAATAAATCTTTGTAGAAGGTTTATGATATTTCTAGCATTAATACCATTACATAATGTATGTTACATGCTATTTGTCGACGAAAACCGTCGCCTTGTAAAAAATAAGAAGATTTAACCTCTTTGGTAATAGTTTAAGTAGGTTTATTCTTAGCTTCTTTTGTGGTGGTGGCGATGATTTGGGTTCGTCGGCGTAAATTAATAAAATGTGCCTCGCTGTCAGAAAAGCGCAAATGCCTGTATTCCTACACCATTTTGGTCGCGTTTGTTGTTCAGGCTACGAAGGATGTGTTCAGCCAAACGGGGTGTTCGTTTCAAACCCAAATCATCGCCCCGAACTACAATATGTATTTAACAATTTCTTAACACTATTTATTAAAATATATTGATAACATTTGATACAAGTTGAAATATTTTTTTTATGTGGGTACATAACATAACGGCAAACAATTTTCAGTACACATTTTAAAATGAAAATTAATTCTTTAGGAGGGAAACTCATTAAAAGATATTAGTATTCTTAAATAATGAAGTCTCTATATACCAATATTTCGATTCTTTTTAGATAAATTCATTGTTCATCATTTGACTATTCACGATGTTTTTTTTTATGCCACCCTATATTCCCTTTTACGATTGGTGCTCAATGTCATATAATATTCTCCGTGCACACCGCTCGCCTCCATTCAAAGGAGCATGTTACGTGGGTGAGTATAAATGCTCTACCTACCTAAAGCGCCAAAATACTATGGTAACTCTCGGTGGACACAAATTAGACTTTGCGCAGTCAGTTCGCCTAGTTGTTAAGTGGAAACATAAAACAGAAACCTCTCAGGTTTTGTGTGTGTTGAAATGTAACTTTAAAGGACATTTGTAGCTTTAAGGCCATTAATGGTAACACAAATGTCAAATAGTTACCATCTTATTGGAATGTAGTTTATCGACCCAAAACTGAATCCAATATCCCGTTTGGCGACTATAATTGATAGTCACAAATTTCTACTTGGGTAAGGCCTGTACTGACAATTTTTGTTGGACAGATTTATTGACACAGGTATAGTTTTTTGCAGTTAAACGTCAACTGCAAAAAAATAGATGGGAAGCCGACAAATCTAGTCAGGAAAATCCTGCCTGCATACTCACTCAGTTGACATATCGAAGAGCAGCTGCAGAATTCAGAAGAGTAGAACAAAGGGTCGGTGAGAGAAAAAGGTGTCATTGGGCTTGGTGTGAAAAGCCTATAACTCGATAACTTAAATGGTTTTTAAATAAATAGTCAAAACTTGAAACATTTCTACGATTTTCACCTGGGTGAGTGTATAATGCACTTCATTCTCAAATCAAACATACTAAACACGCAATATAATGACATCTTTTTTAACATTATTTTACTCCTAGGTATTTCACTCATGCATTCATAAATCCTGTATACCTGGTACCGTAACGGTAATAAGAAGGGAGCCGATTTATTCTATGCAGGGGTAAGAATTATTTTCTACTCTCTGCACAAAGTCTATTAAATAGGAAGGAGAGATGGCATCTCATTAAAGCCTATACACCTCATATGCTTGCATGTGCAATACAATCATACATAATTCTCAGTATGCATGCACAATCAGTGATGTAAAATAAACTTTTCAGATTGTACTTTTCACAAGTTGAAATTGTAACTTTTAGGACTGAAGTGTAACTTTGCCGTTATGGAAATTCGTAGACGTATAAAGTTAAGTTAAATATCCCCACGTAATTTTTACTACATATTTACTAAACTATATACTTAAATGGGGTACAACCAATAGAGTGGAATTTAATGCTTTCAAAACACAATGCTGTCTTCTATCATTGAAGCGTAATCTTGGCCCACAGTCATTATTTTTTAGGTTAAATTCGTTTATTTAGCATAATTTGCTATTGAAATTCATAAATAAAATTATAATTAACAATTTGAACTTAATTTACAGTACAATGATTTTTATGTGTGTGGAAATTTACATTTAATAATGTATTCAATTGTTTTTTTTTTTTGAAATCTACTGAAGTTACTCTCGTTTTTCCTTGGTTTTTGCCACTCTCTCTTATCCTCTCCACACCTTCGTTAGTTTGATTGCACTTTTCTCTTTGTTGTTAAAAAAATTACTAATACCATGATGTTGGGACACCCAAACAGTATGAAAGAAAAATCAACGTACACTATGGTAAATATTCTTTCAAAATATTGCGATGGACTTAAGGTCTGTTATTTAAAAGGGCGGAGCTTAAACAATCAAAAATTAGATTATTTAAAGTACTTGTTTTCCAATTCCTGTGTTGATGTTATCTGTGTATGTGAAACATGGTTTAAGCAAGATATAGATGACTTGCTCTATAAGATTCCCAACTATGAACTTTTCCGTAACGATAGAGTTACTGATACTACGGGTGGTGGAGTTGCTGTTTATTGTAAATCAAATATTAAATGTCATATTGTTACCAAGTCTACTGTAAGTGGTATCGAATACATTCTAGTTGAATTACGCGACTGTAATACTAAATGTGTAGTTGCTTGTGCCTATAATAATAATAGAAGTAGCTCCCTCATCCCCTTTTTCTCAGCCATTTCTGAATATTGCGCCCTCTATGAACACTTAATCATTTGTGGTGATTTTAATGTGGATTTTCTAAAATATGATTCTCTGGCTCTTCAACTGAAAGATTCAGTTTCTTCAGTAGGAATGCAGATAGTAAACACAAATTACCCTACACGTTTTGAAAAGAATAAGGTACCCAGTCTCCTTGATCTTATAATTGTTTCTTGTTCATCGCTCGTTCTCTTGTTTGACCAACTTTCATTTGACGTTTCAGACCATGATCTACTTTTTTGTTGTTATGACATCAATTTTTCTAAAACTGCGATCCCTGACACTTTTACTTATAAAGATTTTAATTCTATTGATGCTAACGTTCTTCAAGCTGCGACTTTTTCTGCTCCCTGGGAACAATGCAGATTAACTAGTGATCCAAATGAAAAAGTTAGACGGTTTCAATCAATACTACTAAAGTTGTATGATGAATGTGTGCCTATGAAAACAGTGAAAGTTCAGAACAAAGCATGGCCTTGGTTTACTTCGGAGGTGGTCTGCTCTATCAAGACGAGGAACAAATTATACAGTAAATGGAAGCGTAGACCATCTAATGTAAATTGGTCCGCATATAAAGCGGCGCGGAATTACTCAACCACCGTCCTGCGTACTTCAAAAAAAAACTTTTATGCTTCTAAACTGAATCCTTCCCTTCCTGCAAAGAAACTTTGGAGCAACCTAAAGACAATCGGTATTTCTGCTGGAACGAATAACTCTCTGTGTGATCTAGATCCAGATGACTTGAATAATTTTTTCCTGGGTGATGATCACACTGTTGGTAGCTCAACTTCTAATCGAACAGTGGACTGTGTAGGCTCTGTACCAATGCTCGAAAGTTTCGAAGTAGCCACGGAAGTTGAAATTATTCAATGCGTTATAGCCATAAAGTCCAATTCGATAGGTGAGGATGGCTTTCCAATTCGATTTGTTAAACTTATTTTACCGGAAATGGTCTCCCATCTCACCCATGTAGTCAACTGGTGCATAATTACGTCAACTTTTCCTCAGCCCTGGAAATTTGCAAGAGTTTTGCCAATAGCAAAGAAAAAAAATGCATCTTCTCCTGCTGATTTTAGACCGGTTAGCATTCTACCTTGTCTATCAAAGGTTTTTGAAAAGTTTATGGCAAAGCAGATAGTGAGGCACTTGTCACTGAACAAATTGCTGTATGCTCAGCAATCTGGTTTTAGAGCTAACCACAGTTGTTCTACAGCTATGGTTAACCTTTTAGAAGAACTAAGGAAGGATTATGACAGGGGTTATGTTTCGTTGCTGTGTTTGCTAGACTTTTCTAAGGCTTTTGATAAAGTTAATCATAAGGTTCTGTGTTGGAAACTTAAGAATCAATTTGGTTTCAGTGAGAGAGCAGTAAAATTAATCGGCAGTTTTCTCTCTGGCAGATCGCAAAGGGTTAATTCTGGTGAACGTTTTTCTCTGTTGAAAGAAATAAAGCAGGGAGTTCCACAAGGCTCAATTTTAGGCCCGATACTCTTCTGCATGTTTATTAACGACCTTCCCATAGTCTGTAAACATTCTTCAGTACACCTTTACGCTGATGATGTCCAACTACATTTAGCGAAGCCTTCTGGTAACCTCAACGAACTTGTTTTTCTCATCAATGAAGACTTAAAACATATTACATCTTGGTCCTTAGCTAACGGGCTGCTTCTCAATCCATCAAAATCTCAAATAATACCCATTTCAAAAAATAGTTTCGACCTTTGCCTCCTTCCTGATGTTTACCTTAATAATAACGTAATTAAAGCTGTGGACTCAGTCACTAGTCTAGGCTATATTATCAACCGAAATTTGTCTGGTTACAATCACACAAATGTGGTCGTGGGGCGTATCTACGGATGTCTTCGCAAATTGTGGATTAGTGCCTATTTTACCCCTCAGGAAACAAGACGAAAGCTTGTACTGTCTCTAGTCCTACCCCTCATAACATATGCTGAGGTGGTCTATAGCAGTCTTGACTCTTCATCCCAGCGAAAACTTCAAGTTGCCTTTAACGATGCAGTGCGTTATATATATGGCATGCGTAGATATGACCATATTTCTTGCTAGGGGTTTGCTTGGCTGTACTTTGGAACAATATATCAACACCAGGAATTGTATGTTTCTGCATAAAATTATAATAACTCAAACTCCGTCTTACTTGTACAATAGACTTAATTTTACTCGCTCCTCAAGAACCATCAATCTCATTCCATATCGTCAATATAGCCTTAACTCGTCACGTTTATTTTTCATCCATACTGTAAGACTTTGGAACTCTTTGCCCTCTCAATTGAAGAATATCTCAAATCCAACCAATTTTAAAAGTGCAATCTTTCAATATTTCTCTAACTTATCCATTTAAATTCTTCCCTTCATTATCCACTCCCTTTCTTTATTTACTCTTAAAGCCAGCTTCTATCCTATCTCACATTTAGATTAAGATAAATATTGTTATTAGATTTAAGTATTTTGAATTATTTCAACTAATATGTAATATAATAAGTACTATAAAAGATCATATCTTAATGTACAAACTACAAACATTTAATAAATGAAATGAAATGAAATGAAATGTTTTTTATATCATCTGGCAGTGCGTTGAACAGTTCACATCCCTTGTACACAATGCTGTTTTGAGTTATGTTTAGCAGATATGGTGGCAGTCTAAAATCTTCTTGGTTCCTTAAGTTATATGGCTGGGAGTCCCTTACATATCGGAGATGCTTCTTTAAATCAGAGACAATACTGAGACCCCCAACTCCGGCCGATTTTCCGTTACTTGCCTACAAGCTATATTACCATGGGGTGGCAACTGTAAGGTGCATTAGTATTGATGCTACATAGAAAATCGTATTGACAAATATCACGAAACTTCAAAAATTTCGTTTCACCAATACGCTGGCACCTTACAGAAGCCACTTCCGCTGTGGGCAAAGTTGCTTGCCACCCGCTTCCGCTGTGGGCAAAGTTGCTGGCTGCGTTCATCAAATTTTGTCCGTTAAATTTGAAAATAATTATTACAACTAAATATTGTGTACAAAAAAATAATTGTATATTTATTAGACATACAAGAAAGATAACAAGTTCTGAAGAATAATAACATATAAAAACATTTTTAGTGAACATTCGTGAGGCAGTTAACATAAATAGAGAAGAATATGCTTATCACGAATGTCGCTTAGTAGTATAGTTTATAATTTATATATACTAAGGTTAATATCGTTGCTGTTATTAAGTATAAATTAAGAGTTTCTCCGTTATTCTAAATATGTATAATTAAAAAATAAAGTATACGTAACAGTGCTGCCACAAGGGAAAAAAATTGCGTACCAAAATTGTGTAGCGAAACTTAATTTGCGTAGCAAGACTCAAAAGTCAAAAATACCATTTTTTTCGGAAACAAACAAAAAACACTTAATTTTTTTTAAGGGCTAGTACAAGTATAGTTGGTAAACTATATATTTTACTAACTAGAAGTAAAAAATTCCAGTCATATTCGAACACTAACACATCCGAAGAAATGGGTAATTGTTGGGTATGGTAGAAAAGAATATAAGTTGGTGTGGGAAAGTGAGTAAAGAAAGAAAGGGATTAAAAATTACAAGATTTATCTTGACATTTCGTGCTTTAAAAAAAAAGTAGCAAAATAGACGTTTTTAGGAAGAGTGCGTAGCAGCGTAGCAAATTGGCAATAGCGTAGCAGTTTTGCTACGATCGTAGCAAAATGGCAGCGCTGATACGTAAGTGTATTTGTTCCATTTTTATGTGTCTCGTATTTTAAAGCCTACATTTATAATATATATAAGTCGCGTGTTTTGGTATTATAATGGAACAATAATGGTGAATGAATACTTTGGTTGAATAGAAATACCTACAGAATGTAATGAAACCACTAATATGAAAATTGATGAAAATGTACTGAGATAATACTTATTCACCAAATTTGAGTTGCAATTCTTTTAAAAAAAAAACTGTACTTCTGAACACAGTCACGATTGTCACAGCCCACCACGGTTGAAACTGACACTGCTACAACAGATTCACCACTCTTGTCAAGCTCATTTCCATTTGACTTGACACATGCGTTATTTGTTTCCATTTAGTTTTCGATTTCGTGCATTTATTAAAAGTTTGTGTAATGGATTTAAGTACTGAAGCTCAAGTCGTCCGATCCTTGTGCAGCAAAAGGACAAAAAATGCGATACATCTGAGATTTGGAAAAAAAAAAATTATTTTATCGAAAATTGCAAGCATTTTACTATAACTTGGTTCTAGGAGTAGAAACGGCTACTGGGAAAAGCTAATAGAAATAGCATCGACAAGTCCGCCTGGCAACAGTCAAATCCTGTTGTTTATATAAAATCAATGAAACAATTTTTTTTTTAAAGAACCATCACCGAAAGACGATGGCGATGATGAAAGAGTGTCGGTCAACTTTGCTTGCCAAAGATGCCAAAAGCCACTCATCCTGGATGGGAATTGGGGCAGTATTAATGAGCACGCAATGGCAGAATTATCGCGTAAGTACTTTAATGAGTTTTAGCCAAATGACATTTCACAATAAAATGCTTTAATTTAGTGCCAATTTATCAACAAATATGGATGAAATCGATCCTAACGAAAGTGGTTTTCATTATCTTGTGTGCCACCTTTCCATCTGACGGACTCGATAAATGGAACTGACGTCACCCTTGTTTCCGATGGAAAAGAAATAAAAAAGCTGAGCACTGAGTTTCTAGCAAAGGCGCAGCTCTTTAATGCTTTGTCATCTAACTCTGAGTTCGATTATCCATTGTGCAATGAGTGCACCGACTCAATGCTGGAACTACTCGAACGTGAGTTCAAGATCGCCGAAGATGAATGGCGCGATTATAAGAGCTAATTGGAAAAAAATCTGAGGAGAAATCTAAGTTGCGGAGCTATGAAAGCAACCTAGAATCAAAGGAAAAGCTCATTTTGGAAGACCGGTGGATTTAAGTTTTTTTAGGATAGGAAGTTCGATAAAGCAATGGTTGCCTTCCTACAGCGCCTCATACAGTTCCAGCAAGAGGTGGGAAAATGGACTTTTTTTTTATTTCGATGGCTCTTCATCGTATGTGTATGCCTTAAGGCATTTCTTTTCGTTGTCTCCGGCCACTGAGGTCATGACAAGCGTCATGGTTTGTAGTCTTTTCGATTTGGGATTTGGGCATATGAACAACTGCTTTGTTGTGGATTGTTGTTCGGGGGTGTTTTTCCATTTGGTAGCAAGAAGAACTCTTCTACTTCTAAGTTTTGCAGCAAGGAACGCTTTAGAAAAAATTAAAAAGTCGAAGAAAACACACATATAGTCGCTTCGCAAATTTGCTGCAGAATTTATTGATTGTTAGTAGTATACAAGACAGTATTTGCCTGCCACCCAAATAAATAGGCACCATTTCTTTTAAGATAAGTTAATTTTGAAATCATTTACAATAACTCTGGGGTCTCTTTGCTATGACTGCTTACTCTTTTATTCCAATTTTTTTTTGGATTCTGGTTTTCTGGTACAACTGCGATCAAAGCAAGATAACATTCATACCAGTGTCTTGGCGAATTAAGTCTCAAGATATAAACAAACAATTTATATTTTGTTAAATATTAATATTAACACGTTTATGAGAAGTCTACTACTGCTCCATAGGCACAGCCCTGTGTGCGGTTTCACTTTCCATCACTTCCACATCACGACATGCACCTGATAACAGCTCTCGTCTCACTTGGTGTCATTTTGGGCTGCGAATGTTTTATAATGATATAAGAAAAGCAAACTATTAAGATAAACTCTTTATAAGATGCAGCATCCAACAACTTACTTTAAAGGTCCCATCCCTTTGAAGAAATTTGGTTTTGGATTTCATTCGTTTGAGGTATTGCAGGGGATTCCAATAAGAGCCTCAATGTACCGAGAAACAACACCAGTTGCTCCCTTGGCAGATTACACACACCGAGAGACCACGAGCAGCAGTAAAAACGTTGTCCCAATCAGTGAGCATTGCTTTGAATCCAGTACCAATGACTGTGCCAGCTGCCAGCAGTCTTGATGCTGATGATGACAGTGATGCAATTTTCTTCTGCCTTTAGACGAATCTGTTTTAGGTTGATGTCATGATTTTCCCAGTCTACCTTGGCTTTGGTTCTCATCTCGTGCTCTAGTAGTTCGATGGTTTGCCGGCGCATTGGCTCCTGGCGTGCGAAACTTTCCTCTTGCCTAGTGTTAAAGGTTCAGGAATCAATTTACACAACTTTTACTATATATGCACAAACTTACTTTTTGAGATTGTCCTCCTGGACACGTTGCTGCTGCGACAATTGATCTTCATAGCGGCCGGCGCCTTGCCAATTGGACACGATGCTGCTGTTGCTTGGTATCTTCCTAGAAGTGGATACAAAATGGTTATCAATTCGTTGTCAGGTTCATGTAAATTAAAATCAACTTACAATCACAGTCTTCCTACGCTTTTTGTTATAGATACGCTTTTGTTCAACGTTCGCCTGTTCACTTTGTGCTTCGTATTCCATGAATTTGGCCATAAGACAATGTATTTATTTATTAATTTAAACACTAAAAATACGCGAAAACTTACATTTTTTCAATTTGTTGCAGGAAAAATAAAATTGTGTAAACATATTTTGACATTATTTGTCAATCGACTTCTGTCAAAAGAAATATTTATATATATTTATAGCACTTATTAATGAGACTCTAGTTCGAATTCTGCTAAGGAAACCAACTTTTTTTGTCACTTTTTAAGGTTCCGTACCCAAAGGGAAAAAACGTAACCTTATTAGTTTCGCTCGGATGTCTCTCCGTCTGTCTGTCTGTCCGAACCCACTAAGCCAATTTTGTTACCAGGTCTATCTCAAGAACCGATTGACGTAGGAGGCTAAAATTTACACACAGCATCCGGTATAACCTCTAGTTAAACGACAAATACCAATGGAAGGAATACATCGATTGGTTTTGGATTAATTAGTAATCTGGTGAAAAAAATATTTTCAATCGCCCAAAAAACAGTTTATTTCTTGATTCACAAAAAAATATATAAATTCCTTTTTTGTAGATCATGTTCTTATCTATATATGTGCTGAATACTGTTTTGCCGAAAAGTTAATAGTTTACAAGATATTTTCAAAATAGATAATTTTTCCATGTAAACTACGTTGCTCTCATAAGTTGTAATCTCTACTACGCAGTTGCGCACAATTGACCCCATCAAAGACAGAAGAGAGTCACTGGTGGCATACCACCAGGGTTCCCGCTTGCTAATTTCGTTGGGGAATATAATACATTTTTTTGGGGAGTACAGAAAAAAATAAAAGTAATATATTTTTAGTCAATAGTTTTTAATTGGGACAGAATGGAAAATTGGCGTGGTTTGGGTACTAGGTAATAATTAGAAAATGAGATTCATGTGCGAGTAATTTTTGAGAGTAAAAATATTAAGTAATTAAATTAAACTACATTGTGATGAAATCATGAAGAGGGGAAAGATTGAATGATATTATAGATTTCAAATAATATCTGATGTGTTGGACTTTAGCCAAATACGAAACCTTCGGTGCGCGAGTGACACTCGCACTTGGCCGGTTTTTTTTTAATAATATATTCTATGTGTGCATTAAAATTTAATTTATTGTCTATGACTACTCCTAAATATTTAATGTGTTCAACTTGTTCTATTAACTCATTTTCTATACGCAGATTTATATTAAGTTTATGCTTGAGAACCATACACTTAGATTTGCTTACATTCAATTTAAGTCTATTTGTAATAAAGCCATAAGTTCACACTGGCTAGATCCTCTTGTATCTTCTGAATACATTCATCTGCGTTTTTTCCCGATATAAAGATCAAGGCGTCGTCTGCAAAGAGCGCTATTTGGGAGAATTTAAGTTCATGTCCAAAATCGATAATATAAATGATGAACAGTAATGCTCCCAGAACGGATCCTTGTGGTACCCCTAGTGTCGTTCCCGTACTGTTGGACACCACTCCATTCACAATGGTTTTTTGCGATCTATTGCTGAGGAATGATTTAAACCAGTTCAATTCCCTACCCCTTATACCATATGCATGGAGTTTCTCTAGAAGAATGTTTCTATCGATCGTTTCGAACGCTCTCCTAAAATCAAGAAAGACTGTTACCACGTACTTCTTCGCAACGATTTCCTCTTTCCAATTGATTAAAACGTTGTTCAGTGCTGACTCGCATGAATGCATTCTTCGAAATCCTGACTGATTTTCAATAAACAAATTATTAGATTCGAAGTACTCATCTACTTGATGCTTTACAATTTTTTCAAAAACTTTTTCGTATATCGGAAGCGAATTTATACGAGGGGAGTTCAATATATTCGCGGTATGGGGGGGATACTAAAAAGATGTGAAAAAATTATTTCGTGATTTTAGTAGCCCCGTTATTCAAGTGTTTTACTGTAAAATTTCATTTGGCTGTGATTATAAGTTTGCGTTCTATTTTGCGTTGAACGAAGGTGAAATGGCTGGTGTCGCGATGATCACTAAAATTGAGAACCGCGCTGCGATAAAATTTCTTACTAAACAAGGGTGGCTGTTTTTCGAGATTCTGCACCTTCGTTATCAACTGTTCAAAAGTGGTCAGGTTTATTTCAAAGGGGCAGGGAGAGCATTGAAGACGATCCTCGCTCAGGCTGCCCACTAACTGGCTGCACCTGAGAAAACATTACACAAGTCGAGAAACTTGTACTTAAGGATGTCCGAGTAAAGGTTAGAACGATACCTATGAAGATTAACCTTTCTATTGGTACCATACACACCATTCTTCATGACTGTATAAATCTTTCCAAAGTCAATGCAAGATGGGTGCCTCGAATGATCACATCGCTCACAATGCTCCGGTGCACACGGCATGGATTTCTAAGGCTGTTGTACGGGATTGTGGTTTCAAAAAAATTCAACATCCAGCCTATGGTCCGGACCTTGTCCCTAGTGATTAACTTTTGTTCCCAGATTTAAAAAAAAACCTTCGTGGTAAGCGATTTACCGATGATGAGGAGCTCAAAACTGCAATAAATGAACATTTTGGAGAGAAGGATGAAAACTATTTTTTTGAGGGTATAGATTAGAAAAGTTAATTTAAAGATGTAATAAATGCATTAATGTAAGAGAAGATTATATTGAAAAATACAAATATTTTTAATTTAATTCGTGTTTTCCATCATGTATACCACTAGTTGAGGGCCGATAATGTTGATTGCATCTATTATCATTTTTGCATTAAGAAAGTGATGATCTCTCTTTTGGTTTACCGATTTTAGTATTGTTACTATGTTGTGGGCATTTGTAGGCCTAAATCGAAATAAAGTGTTAGTATAGTCGGGCCTTGTAATGTATGGACGATATGGTATCGAGTCATTAATTTCACTTATGCTTTTTACGAAGTATTTATTGAATTCTTCAGCAATATTATCCATGAATGGCACTTGCATCGACGAAACCGAAAGTCTCTCCATACTCGGCATGTCTGTCAACGACAAGCTCCGATGGAACGACCACATATATGTAGTCGCCAAAAACGCAGCGAAATGTCTAGGTTTCCTTTCCTTTACACCCTCTGATCTAGTCTCAATTTGCAAGGTTTTTATTCGGCCTAAACTTGAATACAACGCTCATATTTGGTCAGGTGCTCCAAAAACTGCACTACACCTACTGGACGCGGTTCCCATTACAACATCATAGTGCAAAATACGCGGAAACGAGCTGTCGAAATGGGATTCCCCCGATGTGTTCTTGGTGTGAATCTGCCAGCCAATACTTATTAAAATTGGGAGAAAATAATAAATTTGCGTAGTAGCGTCAGAAAAAGGCACATTCTTAAAAGTAGATATAAAAATTAGATGATTTAATATAGTTATAAACAATATTTAATTCATTTTTGCATATTCTTACTATAGTAAAACTGTAACTTTTTTCCGGCTGTAAATAGTTTTATGCGCAATAGGCTAAAAAAGTACTGCACGAAATTGATTCCGGTTTTCACAGTTGCATTGGAAATTGTCGATATTAGGTAATAGGATATGTTTAATCATTATCCGCTGTCCGGAAGCGGAGATTTAAGCTGATATCTAACAAACAGCCCTATTACGGCTATCAAATATTAACACGATATTTGATAGTATCAACAAAATGAATGAATCGTTATTATGGTTATCAACCTATCAACATTTTTGATGAATTGTGAATTGTGTTAGATTTAAGATCTATTGTGAATAGTTTTTTCGATAAACTTGGTATTACGGTTGTCAAAAAAGTTTATATTCATCAAATTTTCTATCAACCACAATTTTCTTGTTGATACGTATCAAATATTCTGGCGGTTAAAAATTTCTTTTAATATCAAATAATAAAATTTATATCCTTGTTTTTATTGTTTAAAAAAAAAACGACTTTAGACCGAAATGTCATAGGTAGTTTTTTTTAATGGATTTGGTGAAGTAATTTGGTTTGGTTTTTGTACGTCATACAAAATAGAAACATCAAACTTCAAAACCGAACCCATTCTCAATGATATTTTGATAAGCATTCACAATGGGGTAAAAACTATCAATTGATACCCATAATAGCAAAATATTGATGACTTTATAGATGTTATCAAGTATCAAATAATTGATATTTGATAGCCATAATGGGGCTGAAAAGTTTTAATTCTCAAATGCCTTCTAGCTCCTAGCTTAGGAATGACTCAGTCGAATGAAATAGGATTTTTTTTTTAATCGCACATGTTCTGCATTCCACTTTTTGTGAATTCAAAGCAAAAAGTGAATTTTGGTGTTCTATATTCCATCCAAAATGGATTATGTGAAATAGGTTGAATTCGTTTTTCGAAAATGAAATTTGGTGTTCTGTGTTCCGAACAAAACCAATTTTGAAGTGAATTCAATTCACTTTAGTTTCATGTAGTGAATAGCCATTTTCTTAGGAATAACTTGCAAAATGTAAGCAGTCATGCAAAATAAAAACGTTAAAATTTAATTGAATTGTTTTTTATAGGGGAAAACATAAGAACTCACGGCAAGAAAGAATATTGTTGCAATTTATGGAAGGCCATGTTGATATCGCCAAAGGATTCCAAAATGTTGGCTTTTTCGCGTAGAACTTTCCTGCGAACTCTTTCTCCTCGATTTTCCACTCTCCTTTCTCTTATAAATGATAATAATTAATCCGTCCATATTAAAAGGAATTTGTATTTTACTTTTTCAAATTTCACGAAATAATCAATGAAAAAATACGAACAGTTGATTTTGGCATTTCGAAAAGAATTCGAAGTGAATTGAAAAAAATTGATTTCACTCGGAATGTAGAACACGTAAATTTATTTTGAGTGAAATTGAAATTCGTTTTTAATTCATTTCACTCGGAATACAGAACATGTGTGAATATAAAGTTCAATTATGTTCAAATATTTTAAGGTATAAATCGTCTTTGTACGTAATCCTGAAGCTGAACAATAAGCATTAAACTATAAATTTTATACAATTCAAAAAAGTAAAATGTTCGATTGAAGCTAGATCGTTGGATTTCCCCGGCATTTAGCGGAGGAAATTTTGTGTGTATGTATCTCCTGTATCTCTCTCTGTACCTTTTCTGCTGCATGCTTTTTATTTCTCTTTTTTTTATACACATTTTGTGCTTTGTGTTCTTTTTTTTGGAGTGGAGTTGTGGTTTGTTGAGTGTTCGCACAAAAAGTGAATTTTGGTGTTCTATATTCCATCCAAAATGGATTATGTGAAATAAGTTGAATTCGTTTTTCGAACATGAAATTTGGTGTTCTGTGTTCCGAACAAACCCCATTTTGAAGTGAATTCAATTCACTTTAGTTTCATGTAGTGAATAGCCATTTTCTTAGGAATAATTTGCAAAATGTAAGTATTCATGCAAAATAAAAACGTTAAAATTTAATTGAATTGTTTTTTATAGGGGAAAACATAAGAATTCACGGCAAGAAAGAAAATTGCTGCATTTTATGGAAGGCCACGTTGATATCGCCAAAGGATTCTTCAAGGGCGATAAAATGCATATGGAGGAATTGTGGAAGGACCTCACAAAGGTTTTAAATGCTGAAGGTCCTCCAATCAAGGAACCAGGAGGTTGGAAAAAGGTAAGGAGTTATTATGCACATACATATTTAAGTACCTACCTGTTTTTACACATCATTTTTAGGTTTGGTTGGACTGGAAATTAAATATAAGAAAAAAACTTGCTCACAATAAAAGGGAGCTTAAAAGTACCGGAGGTGGGCCTAATAATATTCAACCCATTTCGGCAACCGAGGATGCTATTGCGAAAATAACCGGTATTTATAGCGTTGTCGATGGAATTCAGGGCACAACTGCGTTTGGCAATGACCAAGTACCAGCTGAAAATACAATTGATGCGACAGAAGGTACCTTCAGCCACAGCCCCACACCTCAAAGTCCACGGGTCGCACGTCTACCAACACCAACCCCTAGATCTAATGTTGGAAGGGTAGAAAAACAGCTCCAAAACTACATGGATGCGCAGGAGATCACGTTGAAGAAAATTGCTAAAGACATTTCAGCATTTACAGTCGTTGCAAAGGAAAATAAGAATAGCCTGAAAAGAATCTACCGATCTTTGGAGAAACTTCCTAACATTTTAGAAGCACAGAAAGAAGAAACAAGGCATTCGTTGGAGGAAATTTCCAATTCTTTAAAGCAGCAGACGGCGGAAGCAATGCGCCATAATTTAAAAGCAGAGAGAATAAACCAAGAAAAAAATCAAATCAAAAAAAGGCGACTGGAAATTGAGGAATTAAAATTGCAAATAGACCAAAGCTCCGAAAATTAATGTACAAATTCATTTTCGAATAGTTCGTTTTTATTTTGTTAATTTTGTTAAATGAATTGAATGTTCTCGTTAATTTTGTTAATTAAGTTGTTTTTGTTATGAAATGAAATATACGTCCTTTTTTTAATTATTCCCAGAGACTTTGAGCTATAGAATCTCGAATTCTCCTTGCTTCACCTAGGTTCTCACCAACCCCTCCATTTTCGAGATCGGCTTCTATGGGCTCTTCTATTTGGTCTACAACTTCTACTCCTTCTTCTAGTTCTAGATTATATTCTTTACAAATATTGTGAACAGCACAACAAACATTAAACATTTTTACAGCTTTACTTGGTTCATAACTCAAAGTATTTAGCAAGCACCTGAACCTAGTTTTTAAGTTACCAATTGTCCTTTCAACAACATTTCTAGCTGATGCGTGCTTTTTGTTGAAATTTGACTGCGAATTTGTACGGTGTTAATACAAATGGTTCAAGACCGAAACCAGCATCGCCAAGTAACCAAGAGCCTCGTCGACCACTTTCATGTTTTTGAACAAAATGGTTCCTGGCATCACTCATTTGCCATATCAAAGCATCATGGCTCGAACCAGGGCGAGTTGCATCGATAGCTTTCAACTTCATTTTATGGTCACAAATCTAAAATTAACACTTAATTTTATACATCACTAACTAATTATGTCTATATCTACTTACAACTAATGCATTAATGCTAAAATATCCTTTTCTATTATAAAAAAGGTTGCACTCTCGGCGGGGTTTAAGAATTTTTACATGCGTTCCGTCCAAACAACCGATTACCCCTGGGATTCCGTATTTTTCTAAAAAAACAACTTCGCTTCTTGCTCTTCTTCTGGCGTACTTTGAAGTTTTATCCATTTCGAACAAATCTTAAATTGCAAAGCGTCTAGTACCTGAGACAGCACTTTACTGACGGAAGATCTGCCTAAGCCTATGTCAAAATCCTTTCCAACTGACCTCTGATAACTTCCTTCACCCAGAAAGCGAAGTGTTGCAGCTAATTTAAGTGTTAAAGGAATTGAAGATGACTTTATGACAGGATCTATTTCTCTCAAGATGTACATAAATGCTTCTTTGCTCAGTCTAAAGCTGCTTTTGAAACTGCAATTATTCAAGTTAACATATGATTCCCCTCAATTATGTTGCATTTATACACTTACACTGGTTCTGGAAGATCCAAAATGTTGGCTTTTTCGCGTAGAACTTTCCTGCGAACTCTTTCTAGATTTCTTTGTTTTCTGTAATAGTTCATCGAAATTCTTACCTATTTAGACACAAACCTCGTTTAGTAAAATTACCGCGGGAAAATGTTTATAAATCACAATTTCAGAAAAGTCACGTAGAGGCTGCGTAAATCTTTACGCGATGTTTAACTAAACAACATCGTAGAGGCGTCGTAAGGAAATCTAATAAATACGGCTGTTAGTGTTGAGAAAGCCATGTTTATCTCGGACATTAGCTAAGGCCCATTTTATTCACTCGAAGTTGAACACAACTTGGGAAGTTTCCCATATAAAAATCCCCAAGTTGTGTTCAACTTCGAGTGAATAAAATGGGCCTAAATAAATCCTCCCTTATGTCATTTTGAAGACAAGTGTTGCCCAACCATCCAAAATCGCGGTATTAAATTTCGAAATAGGAGAGAATTTAATACGATGTTGTTCAGCCTGAGCGTTTACAATTATTAATTAATTTTAGGAAATTGTGAATGCTTTCTAATTTTATTCGTTGTAATACAACAATGCAAATGGTTTTTAAGTCTATCACTCACAAATTTGTACAAATGCATGCAAAATATTGAAAAATAGCATATATTTCTGTGTTTTTCTTTCTGTTGCTTTTTGATTGGTTTTCCCAGTTAGTTGCTTAATAAAAAAATAAATTTTATATAAGTTTGGGATAATTCCAAGACTTTCTTGACAGTCGTCGCAAACAGAATAAAATATCTTCTTACCAAAGTTTGGACGGCTTATAGGTACCTTTTTGCAACAATTCTCAGTACCTTAGGCGACACAGGTAGATATTTTGTTGCAACCAAACCCTTTTCAAACTCTTTGCAAAAGGAGTTTGTTTACCGAGAATGAGGATCTCTAATGAGATAATGGTTGGCGTGAAAAGTTTCCCTTCGCGGAAAATATAGTTATAAAAATAGAATTATCAGAACTCAGCAAAATACATGCAAAATAACAAGTTTATTAACTTCTGGGGGTGCAAGTACAGCCTAAAAAACGGGTAGTACGAGAATATGCGTTTTATATTTTTCAGTTCGAATTTCAACTTTTGTCGGTTTCTAAGTTTCCCGAATTAAGTAATATATAAGCCATACATTTGTTTATAGGTTAAATTGTATTTATTTTTAAACCCGGAAGCGATAAGTTCTTAACACGCTTCCTACGTGCGATTGTTATTCATTCTGAAATGATTGAGCCAGATATTATTTCTATTTTCAAAAATATTCTCTTGCTAACGATGCCATTGTGATGTTTAGACCACTAATAAGTTTTGATTTTCATCGTCAGCCTACGAATAAATGAAACCATTCAAATAAACTGTGCTTTGTTTATTGAATAAATTGAAAGAGATTTTATTACGACACAAATGCACTCATAAAGAAATCGCGAGGTAGTATTAGAAAACAATGGAAAGCGTACCATAAAAGTACTGAAAATTGTGTCCGATCGAACGATAGGGCATTACTGATTTGCATATGATATTTGACAGATCAGCGGATATTTTGTGCATTTCCTATTTTGTGTTTTGTTTTTTGCTTATAATAAGTCTCAAAGAGCATTGGAAAGATATGTGTTGGGCAAATTTAATTGCAATTTATGTATTCCTTCTTTTAGAATAAAATCCTCCTTGTGAAAGAGACCATTGACCTTGTTTTTCACGAAAACAAATTATGAAATTTGAATTCTGCAATGACAACAAATGTAATAGATTCTTAGAAAGTTGTAGGACTAGTAAATGTGGAGGTCTAATTGTTTATTGGTACCATTTCACAAAAGCTGTACATTTTTACTAAAGCTGACATCCAACTAGTTGTCGACATTAGTGATTGATTATTAGTAAGGCCGCTTGTTTATAAATTGTTTGTAATTGTACTTCTTTTTAGTTGTCCTACGTGCAATAACACAGCTTCTGGAACAAATTGTTCGGTGGTATTTAAATAATTTTCGTTGTGATGTCTTTCTCCTACAAAATCATCTGCAGTATTGTTTTCGTTTTGTTCCCACAAATCGCCTTCTGTTATACACAAGCGGCCTTACCAATAATCAACTTTAGTCTGGCACTTTACGAAAAGACTCCACACTTTCCAAAATCCCTTTACCAATAAACAAATATAGTTGCCAGACTATCGCTAACTGTAGGGTTAAATGTTACAGCCTTATTTATAAACTCAACGTAGAATCTGCTTATCTCTACGCACCCTTTAAAATGCCCTTACGCAGGAAAATGTTATTTATAAAGATTTTTCGAACTTAAGCAACGTTGCTTTAAGGCTGCGTAAGTTAAACGCGAAAATTTGCGTTTAGAGGCTGCGTAGAGCATACGTAAATGTGTTTTTGCATCAAATGTCCTTTGGTCGTCGTCGAATTGTAAACAAAACCAAAAAGTGGAATTAATTTTTGTTTGTTCGTTCATTTCGCATGCTGTGCAAAATTTCTGTCAAACGAATTTCGTTTGCATTATGCAATTATAAGATTGAAATTATATTTAATAAATACAAATATATAAAATATTGTTCATTTGTGATATTATTTCTTCTACTTCAGTTTTGTTGCTTGTGGGGAATGTCTTAGGATTGTGTGTGAATATGTCTACAAGTGGTCTGGCATTGGATTTGGCGGTGGTTGGTAGAATAGAAATAGGAAGACACATGGATAAAATGATTGCAGTTTGATATTTCAGCAGTACCTTCGAAGACTTTTCGGAATTGTTTTAGATAATTTGACTTTTTATTGTGTAAAATGATTTCATTTACAAAGCTAATCAGAGCTGATGTCGGTTTCAGAGCAAAAAGGTAATAGATTTCTTTGTTTTCTGTAATAGTTCATCGAAATTCTTACCTATTTAGACACAAACCTCGTTTAGTAAAATTACCGCGGGAAAATGTTTATAAATCACAATTTCAGAAAAGTCACGTAGAGGCTGCGTAAATCTTTACGCGATGTTTAACTAAACAACATCGTAGAGGCGTCGTAAGGAAATCTAATAAATACGGCTGTTAGTGTTGAGAAAGCCATGTTTATCTCGGACATTAGCTAAATAAATCCTCCCTTATGTCATTTTGAAGACAAGTGTTGCCCAACCATCCAAAATCGCGGTATTAAATTTCGAAATAGGAGAGAATTTAATACGATGTTGTTCAGCCTGAGCGTTTACAATTATTAATTAATTTTAGGAAATTGTGAATGCTTTCTAATTTTATTCGTTGTAATACAACAATGCAAATGGTTTTTAAGTCTATCACTCACAAATTTGTACAAATGCATGCAAAATATTGAAAAATAGCATATATTTCTGTGTTTTTCTTTCTGTTGCTTTTTGATTGGTTTTCCCAGTTAGTTGCTTAATAAAAAAATAAATTTTATATAAGTTTGGGATAATTCCAAGACTTTCTTGACAGTCGTCGCAAACAGAATAAAATATCTTCTTACCAAAGTTTGGACGGCTTATAGGTACCTTTTTGCAACAATTCTCAGTACCTTAGGCGACACAGGTAGATATTTTGTTGCAACCAAAGGAGTTTGTTTACCGAGAATGAGGATCTCTAATGAGATAATGGTTGGCGTGAAAAGTTTCCCTTCGCGGAAAATATAGTTATAAAAATAGAATTATCAGAACTCAGCAAAATACATGCAAAATAACAAGTTTATTAACTTCTGGGGGTGCAAGTACAGCCTAAAAAACGGGTAGTACGAGAATATGCGTTTTATATTTTTCAGTTCGAATTTCAACTTTTGTCGGTTTCTAAGTTTCCCGAATTAAGTAATATATAAGCCATACATTTGTTTATAGGTTAAATTGTATTTATTTTTAAACCCGGAAGCGATAAGTTCTTAACACGCTTCCTACGTGCGATTGTTATTCATTCTGAAATGATTGAGCCAGATATTATTTCTATTTTCAAAAATATTCTCTTGCTAACGATGCAATTGTGATGTTTAGACCACTAATAAGTTTTGATTTGCATCGTCAGCCTACGAATAAATAAAACCATTCAAATAAACTATGCTTTGTTTATTGAATAATAAATAAAGAAATCGCGAGGTAGTATTAGAAAACAATGGAAAGCGTACCATAAAAGTACTGAAAATTGTGTCCGATCGAACGATAGGGCATTACTGATTTGCATGCGATATTTGACAGATCAGCGGATATTTTGTGCATTTCCTATTTTGTGTTTTGTTTTTTGCTTGTAATAAGTCTCAAAGAGCATTGGAAAGATATGTGTTGGGCAAATTTAATTGCAATTTATGTATTCCTTCCTTTAGAATAAAATCCTCCTTGTGAAAGTGACCATTGACCTTGTTTTTCAGGAAAACAAATTATGAAATTTGAATTCTGCAATGACAACAAATGTAATAGATTCTAAGAAAGTTGTATGACTAGTAAATGTGGAGGTCTAATTGTTTATTGGTACCATTTCACGAATGCTGTACATTTTTACTAAAGCTGACATCTAACTAGTTGTCGACATTAGTGATTGATTATTAGTAAGGCCGAAGTTGTGTAAGACACAGCAGCCCATTACTAACTTCGCCATTCTCTCCACAGTTGTAGAATCTAGTCGCACTAGCTGTCTAAGCCTCTGCTTTAGCAAACCAAAGCATTTTTCAATTTTTACGCGTGTTTGGCAGTGTTTTTTGTTGTATTTGGTTTGCTGACTTGTCCAGTTACCGTAATCCTTGTACGGAGTAAGCAGGTACTCTCGTAAAGGATACGCTGCATCCCCTAAGAGATGGTACTGATCTCCGCAAATTGCAGGAATATCTTTCGATAAAAAAGACAGCTTGAATATTTGCGCGTCATGAATCTTGCTCGGTGCACCTATGAAAACGTAAAGGAATTTTTTTTCCGCATCACAAATTTCCCTGAAGGGTGAAGGAAATCAATCCATGACGATTTACATACGTCGATCGATTTTTTCCTGCAGGCTTCCGAATGTAAATGTAACAGCCGTCTATGCATCCGATGACATTAGGTATTCTTGCAATCTGAAATACAAATGACTTGAATATATATACAATATATAATATTTTCATTTACCTGCGCAAATGCTCTTGCCTTTTCACTTTTCTCTGCGGTAGTAGAAGGAAATTTTATATGGTTCTTGGCAATATGTATTAAAAATCCAAGGAAAAGAGTTAGGAGGGTATGTGCAGTCGAAAAAGACATATTAAATAAATTAGAAGTTTCTCTATATGAGCTTTTATTGCCAGCAAACCTGAAATAAAATAAGCAATTTTTCGTCATATTCACTGCAATAAAATATTTTATAGATACCACAAGAAAGCTAAACATTGGGTTTCAGCGCTGATTGGTACTCTTCCTCCAGAATTCAGTCTTGTTTTGTAGTACCTAGAATTCTTGAACTGCTCTGTCAATTTCAAAGCAGTTCTGCGATGTACCCGAAAATGACGACGAAACTAAAAAAATACAATTGTTAGTTAACGTACATTTTACACTTATAATTATTCACTTCGTTTTCCGAATACATCTTTACCACGTCCTCTACAAAATTAATGACTCTGTTTTTTTTTTCTCCAGCAAATAATAGATTTTGCAGCTGAACAAATTGTTCGTAGGATGAGGATGAGCCAGTATTTTCCGAAGACGAGTAGGAGGAGGATATTGATGTTGCACAGGATGAAGATGACATCAATATATTCATTATATGCTCCATAAGAAATAAAATGTTTGTTTAAATTCGTATGAAATTTAATATTCTATAGCACTACTAGTTCGCCCAAAGAAATTTTCCGTAAAACGAAAACAAAACAAACTAACGTCAGCTGCGAAACGTCAGATCAGATGCAAGTGTATTAGTAGGTAGGTAGGTAGGTAAAAGGGTGCTCTTGTGGCAATTTGCCACAGCTTCACTTAGACCATCAGTTGGGTCCATTGTGTCCAGTTACGGGAACCATCCAGTGTGACCTGTCGAAAGAGAAATAGAAACCGCTTTTTATATTGAACCACGTAGATTGGTACGAATCTCATGGGTTCCTAAAGCTCCGTTGTATCATGATTCTAAAGTACGTCCTTCGAGTGACCAATGATATGAAGATTGTGTGTCTGCTAGAACCACTCAGATTTGAGTATGAATCTCAGGAGTGCATTGAGATCAACATTCTTCAAATCATCCAGGTCATCGAAGAAGTAACTGTTGAGAATCCTCTGTCTGCTGTTTTTAAGGGCTGGGCATTCGCAAAGTAGGTGACGAACAGATTCTATTTCTTCAACGTCCCTGCAGCTTCTGCAAAAATCATTATGCAGTATCCCCAGCCGTTCCGCATGTACGCCTATCGCACAGTGTCCAGTAATGACCCCCGTGAGTATGCGAATATCTTTGCGGCTTAGTCCGATCATGCATTTAGATCTCTTTTCACTCAACTCTGGCCACAGTTGTTTTGCGTGCCTGCAGGTAATGAGATTGGTCCAGCGTAGGTTAGTTCTACTCCAGGATTCAATGTCAATCTTCCTTGCAAGCGTGCTGAGCGGAGTTCTTACTGATTTTAGGGCCAGAGATGCATGCATTTCCGACCCGTTTCTTGCAAGCTCGTCCGCCTGTTCGTTACCTGGAATATCCATATGCCCCGGCACCCAGCATAAGGTCACCGCGTTGGCTTGTGATATTACGTCCAGATTTTTCTTGCAGTGACATACTGCTCTTGACTTCACCACTACTGACTCCATGGCTTTTATTGCCGCTTGGCTGTCAGAGTAGATGGTGATTTGTTTACCGACAATGTGTCTTCTTTTAAGGTCTTTTGCCGCTTGGGAGATAGCGGCTACCTCCGCTTGGAAGACACTGCAATCATCGCTAATTCTGAATGATTCTCGTAGGCCCAGTGCTTCGCTGAAGATGCCCGCGCCTGTACCGATATCCATCTTAGAACCGTCGGTGTATAGGGCTAGCTCCTCTTCTACTGTTACCTCTTTGTTCTCCCATTCGCTTCTGTTTGGAATTCTAGTATTGAATCTCCTGTCAAAAACGACAGTGGGAGGTAGATATTCTGTCGGCACCTTCTCCTTCGCCGCACTCCATTGGGATTCAATGGATGCGTGCCCATAGGGTTTAGATGACCATAATCCAGATTCTCTTAGTCTAATTGCGGTTTTTACCGCCTTGTTGCTGCAGTAAATATCCAGAGGGATGAGGTTTAGCATCACCTCCATAGCTGCGGTGGGGGTGGTTCGTAAGGAACCCGTTATCCCAATGCATGCTGCCCTTTGTATTTTGGTTAGGCTTGAAAGATTGTATTTCTTCTCAATAGCCTTCCACCACACTGCTGTACCGTATGTTAGGATGGGCCGCACTACAGTGCACCACGTGCGGCCTGAATCCCCATGTGTTGCCGAATGCTCTTCTGTAGGCATATAGTGCCACGTATGCCTTTTTGACGCGATCCTCTATGTTTTCCTTCCAGCTGAGCTTGGAATCTAAGATTACTCCCAGATATCTTGCTGTTTTTGAAATTTCAAGGTCTACCCCGCCCATCCTTGGGGGATTGAAGGCGGGGATCGCCCTTTTTCTCGAGAACAGGAGGATTTCCGTCTTCGATGGGTTCACTCCGAGTCCGCGGCCCGTGACCCAGTTATTGACTAGTAGAAGTGCGTAACTAAGTCTCTCGCTGAGGACTGGAGTGAATTTACCTGGAACCAGAATAACGACATCGTCTGCGTATGCGCTCACAATGAAGCCTTCTGTTTCCAGTATTTTTAGCAGTTCATCAACTACGAGGAGCCATATGAGCGGTGAGAGGACCCCACGTTGAGGTGTTCCCCTACTGACCTTCCGCTCAATGCTCACGTCCCCTAGCTGTGACTTGATACTTCGTGTGCCTAGCATGAGTCCAATCCAGTCACATAGGCTGCTATTTAGGTGGGCTCTGCGCAAGCTGCTTAAGATTGCGTTCGCTTCGATGTTGTTGAAGGCCCCCTCAATGTCTAGGAACGCACTCAGTGTGTATTCTTTATGGTGTAGAGATTCCTCCACTACCGATACTACTCTATGTAGCGCTGTGTCAACAGATCTGCTTTTCATGTACACGTGTTGCGATAGGTAGTTATCGCCGATCGCTTGCCGTACGTGCAGGTCAATTAGTCGTTCCATTGTTTTCAGCATGAATGACGACAGACTGATTGGACTGTAGTCCTTGGCTGTGATGTGACTAGCTTTCCCTGCCTTAGGAATGAAAATCACTCTCACCTCACGCCATGCCCTAGGAACATAGCATAGCCTTAGACAGCCCGTGTATATGCGTTTTAGCCATGGAATAATAGCTTCCTCTGACTTCTGTAGCATAATTGGTCGAATATTATCTATTCCGGGTGCCTTGAACGGGTCAAATGTGTTGATTGCCCAGGCTATTTTCTTCTCGTCTATAATTTCGACGATTGTTTCCTGCTCCATTCCCTCCCTCGTGCCTGGTGTTACTGTATCGTAACTCCCCGACACATCTGTACATCCTGGGAAGTGAGTTTCCGTCAGTATTTCCATCGTCTCTTTGTGTGATTCGGTCCAGCTACCGTCGCCCCTTCTTAACGAAGATATCGGCATCGGTTATTTTGAAAGGACTTTCCTCAACCTAGATGCTTCGGTTGTGGATTCAATGGATTCGCAGAAAGTTCTCCATGAGGTTTTCTTCGCGAATCTGATCTCCTTTTTAAGGATTTTAACGCTCTCCTTATACGTTGACCACTCAATACGTCCCTCTTTGGCGAGGTTCCACCTAGACCTTAAGCTTCGTATGAGTTCCGCGATCTTGGGACTCCACCAGGGTGGACGCTTCTTTCCCCTCGCTCCACTTTTCGGACAGGATTTTTCAAATGAACGGGAGAGAACATCCGATAAAGACTCGCCTGCATCGTCTACTTCCTTAACAGATGTGAAATCTTTTACCGGGCAGAGGTTCCTGTAACTCTGCACCGTCTCTCCAAATACCTCCCAGTTCGTCCTCTTAGGATTCCTGAACTGTTTCCTACCCTGCGGAACCATTTGCAAGTCATAGAGTATCCAGCAGTGATCCGATAGTGATGCCTTGCTGGACACTCCAATTCGCAATTTGGAAAGAATTGTTATGGGATGCAAAGGTTACGTCTAAAACTTCCTTTCTATTCACAGTAATAAAAGTGGGATCATTACCCCGATTACATATAAGCAGATTGGAGCAAAGAAGGTAATCAAACAAAGCCTCACCTCTAGCATTTATATCTGAGCTACCCCGCATATAGTATGATGGGGTTAGCATCACAGCCTAAGACTAAGTTTCTCTTACCTTGTTCTGAAGCCGCTACTAGTGCCTTTACCGGTTCGGGGGGGACTGATGTGTCGTCATCGCTTGGCATGTACACCGACGCAACTGTACAGCTCTCACCCTTGCCTCTGATCTCCACCACCGTCAGATCACCTGTGCTGAAATGAATCAGTGTTATTGCGTGAAGTTCTTTTTTTGCCATAATACACGATCTTACCTTACCTTTATTTTTGACATAAAGTATGTCGTATTTATTCGACCCTAATCCCATCACCTGATCATTATTGATCCATGGTTCTTGAATTAGGGCCAGATCCAGCTGCTCCTCTTCGAGGAACAGCCTCAGGTTGCTTGAGGCTACCTTACTGTGATGGAGGTTGATTTGGACTACCTTCATTTTTGGATGTAGCCGCCCCCTTCACAGTCTCAGGCACCCTTGTGTCCTCTACAGTCCGCTTTAGGAGCTTGAGGGTTACATCACTCGCTGCAAACGATAGCGGCATCTGCATATCTTTTTTTAGCGCTGCGGGTGGTTCATCGAATAGGATGATGTACCCTTTAGCACCATTCTTTGGCTCCTCCTCGGACACAATTTCCCAATCCCTCATCGGGATCTGGGGGTTTTGTGCCTGTAACACGCTGAGGATCTCGTCACGTTTCACCCCTATCTCTGGGATGGATACTCTGCCCTTTGCATTTACGGGTACTTCCTCTATGGGTACGGCCTTAAGCATGGACCCCTCCCATAGTTGTGCGCCGCTTATTGTGGCCTTAGCAAAGTCATTTGATGCCTGGTCCTTGCAATCGATGTAAGTGATGCCCTTGAACCATCTCATCTTGCCGTAAGCGGGGGCCTTTGCACCTGTCTTGGCTCGGATGTGGGAGATAATCGCAACACCTAGAGCGTTCTCAATAATCTTGCCACATTCCGCAGAGTACTGGCCGCTCGGTTTCCTGGAGTCCACTACAGCTAACTGAAGCGAATTCCTGGTTACCTCGCTGTATCTCCCGCTCGGGCTAGTTCCCCACGTAGGTGTCATTTTGGGGCTACCCGCCTGGGTTTCATGCCGCTTTGCCTTCTTCGGGATGTTGGGGGCGTCCTCTGGCGACCTCAACCTCTTCGAGGCTAGCTCTTTGTTTTGCAGCCTCTCAGCGATAGGTTTCCTCTGGAATCCACTCGGGCCCGGCTTATTGTCGGTCTCCCGGTGTTCCATCTTTGGCACCCTTTTCACTGAGGAGCTACGGTTGGCTTTGGGGTCTGTCTTAGCGACATCGTCCCTCGGCCGTTTTGCGCCATGCGGTGTTTTTGAGCCTGACTTGCTTGTCAGCCCTATTGCGTTAGACGGTCTTTTAGGCTCAGGCCTCGTAATAGCGTCTTTCGCAATGGTCTCCTTGGCCCATTCCAAGGAGGCTCGCTCCTTTTCTGTAAGGGAGCCTTGGTCTTTGGCGACTAGAATGCCATAGATGTGCTTGGCCTTAAGGTATTCCCTTTTCCTTAACAGACCTGGGGGCACCTTCTTTCTCTTCGCCTTTTCTCCTTCGGCTATCTCATTTGAGGGTTCAGCCAAAAGCTTCTCTTCCTCCTCCTTTGAGATCTCTTCCTCAGTTGATCCGGCTTCTAGGGCCTCTTGTATTTTGGTGAGATCGTATGGCTTCACGATTATTGTGTCGGCCACCGACTCACCGAGGGCGCTCGTAGCACTCTCGCCTCCCTCATCCTTTGTTTTTTTGTGTATGTTTTCTATTTTGGATCCCACGAGTATGGTCGGAAAATGTGTCCGCCCCGGCAGCGCCGCCATACCAGGGTAAGGCATTACATACCATCAGGTCTTCGCCTGGGCACCTGAGGGAGCTCGTAATCGGCTGGTTTAACCCCCAACCTTTCATCCTTCGGCACGGTTTTGTGCAATCTCAATTTTGGTAAATCTGAGAAAATATCTAGATTCGCAAAAGTGCTCTGAGAGCGCCCAATCGAATACCATATTAATGAGTTGAGTAGTAGAGCGAATGTGGTGCATGCTGCATGGATGGGACAGAGATAGGTTAGGTAAGAGTATAAGTTAATAAAATTTACGCCGAAAATTACAAAAAAAATATTTTTCGGGACAGATTGCCCTGACCTTTATTGTATGAAATATCGATTTAGACTAA
Organism: Cheilosia vernalis; assembly: GCA_949126925.1. Classification (NCBI taxonomy): domain Eukaryota; kingdom Metazoa; phylum Arthropoda; class Insecta; order Diptera; family Syrphidae; genus Cheilosia; species Cheilosia vernalis. Next base: position 53,802,109 of record OX421358.1, read on the forward strand.
TTTAAACCTAAAGAAACTCTTACAAGTAAAATTATTGCTTGCACTTTTTATTTCCCAACGTGAATTTCCATGGAAATTCGTTTCTCGCCCCCAGACGCTAGGTCAGCATTTCCGCTGCGCGTGCGAGTGGTTGACGAAGTTAACTCTTCCCCCTTTAAATGCGATGGTCCTCAATTGCCTAAAAGTAAGGAAGGTTGTTGAACTGTGTTTGTTGGATTCTTCCTTTTGGTAAACTTTCAGTGTGTGGTGGAGCTTCGATGTTCTTAATTTCTTGCTGCTGGACTATGACTCTGGTTTCATTACTTGAATGCCTTGTTATGATTCTATAGATGGTGATAATTACTAGGATGATCCCGATGAGACTTATTGTTCCGCAGCTGATGAATGCGTAGGTTTCGTTTTCGCTTCTGAACAGCTCAATACTTTTGGTATTGTTGATGTGGAGTTCGCCCATCATTTCGAGCGACAATAGTCGATGGAATCTGTTCTCTATGGGTGTTGGCTGCAGTATGGCTGGAAGAACGGTGTGTGTAGAAGCTTCGTATGCCGCAAATACTCTATTATTTATTGTTATGTTGGTTTTCTCGTATTTAATAAGGAAGGTACCAGTAAGGTTCCGAGGTGTGGATTCGACTTGGAGAGTTCCGTTAAAGTCGTTAAGCAGGATCATTCCATTTGTTATTTCCTCGATCGACGGGATATGCTGACTATTCACTTTATTACATGTTGCCATTTTACTATTTAATAGGTTGGGAATACATGCTGAGTTAACAATATTTATAAGATCTCTTTTATTACAAATTGAAACACTATTTATTACTTTACAATCATTAGTTACGCCAAATATTTCGTTTTTGTTTCTTACAACTTCTTTATAGTCTATTTCTATGGCTACTCCATTTCTCTTCACAGGTTTTAATAATATTCGTTCATATGTGGAAGGATCGGTAGTAGGGATATTAACAATATAAAGTATGGAAGCTGTGTTTGTTATTATCTTTATTTCAGCAAAATTGAGAGCTTCTTCTATAGTAGTGAAAGGGACATTCTCTTGATTTAGTGTTTTTACAGCTAGGCTTATTTCTTCTTTTGATAAAAATCATTGAATTAACTATTCCTAGTTTCGCCCAATGTATGGCCAAATTAATGTTAACTAATTCTTCTTTTAAAATTTTAAACTTGTATTGAATATTTAATATTACATCTCTATTGAAATTTTTATTGGTTTTTAGCATTGATTCAATCTCATTCGTAATCTTGGTTATGTTATTAATTCTTTCATTATGCAATTTATTTATTACGACTTGATCGTTAGAGTTAATAAGTAGATTATTTATCTTTCTTTTGATAGTAATGAAGTCGTTGTGGTCGGGATTACCAGCAATCCACTTCCACGTCGAACCTATAAAATCTAGAGATCTTCTTACCTTTTTTGGTTTTAGGTTAGATATAAAATTTTTTATTTGCTCGTGCTCATGGGAAAGGTATAGGAAAAGGGAATCGTTCGTGGTTTCGTTAAGTTTAAGCATTGGAGAAATTTTGGTCAAGAGTTGTTCGTATTGGTCGAGGTCAATGTCATGGATTAATTTGAAATTTCCGTTCTGTATCTTTGTTTGTCCAGTGTGTATTGAAACAAATTGAGAATTAGAGAAATCCAAAATTTGGATTTCCGCTTCCGCGATGCATAATGCATGTCTGAAAAGAGAGATGTGAAATTTATTGTTCAGTTCCTAATATTGCTTTTGTGGATCGTTTTGCCGGATTCCGTCACGACAGTTGTATTTTTGTTTTCCTTAACTACTTCCTTTTTATACCGGACGGTGAGTTTAGAACCAATTCTTTTGTTATGTTTTATGCAAATGACGTCTCCAGGATGGTACATCTTACATGGTTTCCTGGTTTGGTTATGATAGCTTAAATCTTGTTCTTGTTTCTGGATAATTTTATCCATGTTATTCTGCCTAGTTTTATCAAGTTCTTCGGGGGTTATTTGTGGAGATCGACCAAAGAAGAGTTCGACCGGTTTTTTTCCTGTTGTGGAGTGAATTGTAAAATTATATTCGTTAGTGGCTCTTTCGAGCAGTTCCTCGAAGGATCGGGATACCTTTTCAGCTTTGAGGCATCTCATGATCTCTGAGAGAGTTGAGTGGAACCGCTCAATCTGCCCGTTTACTTCGGATTTGTAGGGTGGTGTTCTGTAAATGCGAATGCCCAACTCGTCTTCCATTATGGATAATATGGATACCGAATTAAGGGCTTTTTCGTTGTCTATGACAACGCTCTCGGGAATGCAGAAAGAGAATAAGATTTCTCGAAGAGGTTGCCTGAGGTCGGTTATTGCTCTTGACTTGATAATTTTAGTCTTGGCGAACTTGGTGAGCTTGCATATGGCGGTTAGTACCATTTTTTTTTTTCCGTTGAATAAATATCTAAATGCAGAGTGTGGCCAGGATAATTAGGGATTGGAGTTGGTTCAAGGATAGGTTTATTTGGGTGTCGTTCATATTTGTTTTCTTTGCAAATTCTACATACTTTTACTAGTCTTTTGATTTTTGATGCCATTTTCGGAAAATAAAAATGTTGAAGAAGTTGTATGCGGTTTTCTTCTGGATTACGGTGTGCCCTGCGATGGATACTTAATATTTTTTCTTCCTGTTCCGTTTCGTTGGCCAGATCTTCAACCATTGTTTGAGTGTTTTTGGATTTGGAAAAATGTTCGGGATAAATGTTTTGTATTTGGCCCATTATTTCTTCTTTTGTTTGCAAGCCATTTATTACACTGGGATTTAAATATTTTTTAAAAATTGAAATGATATCTGAGTTGCTATAACTGGGTTGTACAAAAACGTGTCTGTGGTACGTGGGGAATGGAATTAAGAATTGATGGCTAGTTGTGTCCCCGATTTCTAAAATCAGCTGATTTCGGAAAACGTTAATGGGTACTTCAACTGCTGGTATCAGGTTATGTGAAGAACTCTCATCACTATGTTGCGTCATGGTCATTGAATTTATTTGTGTTTTTTGTGGCAGTCGAGATAAAGCATCGGCAACTACGTTTTCTTTTCCTGGTTTGTACCTGAGTTCGTAGTTGTACTCCTCCAGGATTGCTTTCCATCGCTTCATCTTGTGGTTTGTGTTTCTATTACTCAGCGCATATGTTAATGGCTGGTGGTCCGTATAAATATTTACCTTTTTTGATCCGTAAAGGAAATTCCTAAGCGAGTTTAGAGACCAGATGATGGCAAGCATCTCTTTCTCGTTAGTGGCGTAGCTTTCTTCTGTCTTTGTCAGTGTCCTTGAGAGAAATGTTATGGGTTTTCTGTCCTGAGATAGGACAGCACCAATTGCATAGTCGGATGCGTCCATCGTGAGTTCGAAGTCTTTGTTAAAGTTCGGATGAGTGAGAGTTACTTCTTTTGAGGTTAAGGAGTCTTTAATTTGGTTAAATGAGTAAATGCAGTTTTCGTCAAGATCTATCGTTTTATTCTTGGAGATATGTCTGGACACTCGTCCGTCTTCCCCTCTTAAAAGGGATGTCAGGGGTTTCGCTATTTTCGCATAATCTTTGATAAATCGGCGATAATACCCTGACATACCTAGAAAAGATCTCAGGTCTTTGAGCGTTTTTGGGGGTGGTAGCTCTGTAATGGCATGAACCTTTTTAGGGAAAGTCTTAATGCCATCAGTGCTGATTACGAATCCTAAGAATTCGATTTCGGATTTAAAAAATTCGCATTTATCCAACTGGATTTTCATGTTGGCTCGTTCTAGAGTATCAAAGACGGCTTCGAGGTTTTTAAAATGTTCAGCTTTGTCTTTTCCAAAGATGACGATGTCATCAATGTACACATAACATCGTTTTCCGATGTGCTCTCTAAGGATGTCGTCGAGAGCTCTTTGGAAAATCGCCGGAGCATTTTTTAACCCAAAGGGAAGACGAGTGAACTCGAATTTCTCGTTATTGATGGAGAACGCCGTTTTCTCAATATCGGATTCTCTGAGCTTGATTTGGTGAAATCCGCTCTTCAAATCTACGACAGAAAACCATCTATTGTCGCCGAGGTTAACTAGGACCTCATTGATTTCCGGAATGGGGTATCTGTCGGCAATGGTGACCGAGATGAGCTTTCGGTAATCGATCACCATTCGATATTTTTTTTCGCCTGAAGCGTCCATTTTTTTGTTGACGATCCAGACTGGCGAATTATATGGAGATTTCGATGGCCTGATAATATTATCATTTAGAAGTTGGTTGATTTGCTTTTCAACTTCTTCTTTAAGTCCTCTTGGATAGGGATAGGATTTGGAGTAGACTGGTTCGTTACATATTGTACGAATTTCTACTTTCACGGTTGTCGCATAAGTAAGTTTTTTGTTAGGATCGGAGAAGAGTTTCGGAAAAAAACCAATAACCTTTTTGAGATAGTTAGAGTCTTCGTCATTCAGTTGGGATGTTCGGATATTTACGCTATTTACGGTTTCGGTTAGATGTTGTTTAAGTTGGATAATAGTGTTCTGGTTAACTTTCATATAGTTATCTTTTATGTGAATAACCGCGTTCAGGCTTTTGAGGGTATCGTTCCCTATAATGCCGTCGAATGATATAAGGGTAGGAAGTATAAAAAATTGTAAAGGGCCTATTTCAGTACCAAGAAGAGGAATAAGACTATGGTGGGTTATTCTAATGTTTCCCCCCACGGAATTAGCATAAAAAATCTTTTGGTTGTGGAGAGGATTGCGTATATGTCGTGGTTGAATATAATTTTTGTTCGAGCCTGTGTCAATTAGAAATTTATACACCTGTCCACTCTTTGCAACGTGCTCGAAATATGGAAGCGAAGAGTGTTTTAATCTAAAAAATGTATGTCATCAACTCCTGAGCACAAGATCAGCAGAGACTCACACATCAGAAGGTATTATCAAGGTTAACACAGCAAGAGGCTGTCCGCAAGGAGGAGTTCTATCCCCCCTAATGTGGAGTCTTGTAGTGGACGAGTTACTTGAGAAATTGACGAACCAGGGCATCAATTGTCAAGCATACGCTGATGACATAGTAATTATTGCCAGGGGCAAATTTGAGGGAACCCTATGTGAAATTATTCAAAGGGGAATCGAAATAACTCGGGATTGGTGCGTAACGGCTGGGCTTAACCTTAATCCGCCAAAAACAACAATAGTACCATTCACGAGGAAAAGAAAACTTGAACGACTAAGGCCGATAAGGCTATCAGGTACAACACTGACAACAGTCAATGAAGTTAAATATCTGGGACTAAACCTAGACAGTAAACTCATCTGGAAAAAACACACAGGAGAGATAACCAGAAACGCAACGCGTGCTTTAATGATTTGCCGAAGCTTAGCTGGCAAATCCTGGGGATGTAGCCCGACCATCCTTAGATGGATGTATATTGCTATTGTGAGACCAATGATCACATATGGAGCGATTGCATGGGCAAAAAGAACCAGTCTTTCAACCACAAGGAAGACACTCAATAAAGTGCAAAGACTGGCGTGCCTATGTATTACAGGGGCTATGAGAACTTGCCCAACCGCAGCTATGGAAGTGCTATTGGAACTAACTCCATTGCACCTTATGGTTGAGGAATGTGCAAGTAAAACGATCCTAAGAATGGCCAAGGAAGGAATAGGAAGAGAAAAGTGCATCACACTGAGACAGTTTGACGTACTACTCAAAAAACAACCACTATTGGCCTTTCCTAGGGACGACATCATCAAAAGATTTGATTTTCAAAAGAACTTTGCTCAGCAATAAGAAGAACTGGAGCAATGAATCCACAATTCACAGACTGAGCAATCACACAACAAAGTGGTACACAGATGGGTCGAGAACTGATGAGGGAACTGGGGCGGGAGTTTTTGGGCCTGGAACCAAATATTCTGAACCAATGGGCAAAAGTACCAGCATCTTTCAGGCTGAAATCTATGCCATAGACAGGTGTGTCCAAATTAACCTCGACAGAAACAGAGTCAACTGTGATATAGCAATAATGTCAGACAGCCAAGCTGCTATTATGGCACTTAATTCCTACATCATTAAATCCAAACTTGTATGGGAATGCCTACAAAAACTTAATGAACTTGGTAGGAGAAACAATATAACCCTCTGCTGGGTGCCTGGCCACGTAGGAATAGAGGGGAATGAAATAGCCGACTCCCTAGCAAGGAAGGGAGCATCAGAAACTTTCATAGGTCCTGAACCATTCTGCGGAATAGGGGATCACACCCTCAAAGAAGAATTTAGGAAACTAGTGAAAGAAAACAGGGCAAGAACCTGGCATAACACTCAGGGCATGAGGAAGGCCAATAAACTTCTGGGACAATACAACCGGAAAAGATTCCAAGCTTGCATCGGCATGAGCAAAAATAACCTTCGTATCCTAACGGGCTTCCTAACGGGGCACTGTAGACTCAAGGAACACCTCAGGAAACTGGGTATATCTGAAGAAGGTCTCTGCAGATTCTGCGACGAGTCCAGTGAAATCCCAGAACACCTGCTGGGATCATGTGGGGCACTGACCCACAAAAGACTGAAATACTTGGGCAAGTACCAACTATCTGATGAGGAAATACAGTCACTAGAGCCAGCTCTCATCCTTAGATTCTTAAAGGAAACTGGACTGGAGAGAGTGCTATAGGACTGATTTCTTCCGCCAAGGAGAAAGAAGAGTACTAAAACCTCTAAAATGATTTCGAAAGGAATTATACTATGAGGGGAACTCTTTTGAGGGAATAAACCACTCTGAGGCGTAAGCAGGGGGTACAATAGATCAAAAGGTCGCAGTACAATAACCCCTCTCAAATAATAAATAATAAATAACCTGTTGCGGTGGATCAAAATATTGTTTATCTGTTTGGTAGTCACTGTATTCCGTATGTGTTTGCTCGTGGTTTTGATCTTCTCGGTTCATCGTGTCTTCGTATTGTTCTATTTCTTGTTCTTCGGCGACGGATTCTCCAGTATGGTAGACTCGTTGCATTTTATAGGGTTGATCAACTTGTTGTGAGTGCTCTCGCTTCTGTGCAGTAGGTTGGTTTCTTGGTCTATTTGAGTAATCTACCCTCTGAGTTCTAATAGAATGATCTATGTCCATAGGCTTGGGAGGAAGTTTGCGTTGGTTTGGTGGAAACCGTTGCGGTTGGCCTTGTTGGAAAGACCTTGAATGATATTGTGGTTCCCTGTGGAATTGGGGTTGCTGAGGTTGACGAGGGTTATGAAGCAATTGTGGAAAGAACTCTCGCCTTGGGGCTGGAACAGGAACTGGGTGTGGAGGATTGAATCTTCTAGGAGGAACCGGTGGAGGTGTTTGCTGGAAGGTTTTCCGAGCTGTTGATTGGGAATTATTGGCGTGTTGAGTTCTGAAGTCAACATTTTGGAGTTTAAGACAAAGATGCAGAGCCTGCGGCAAATCTGCGGGTTCCCTTATACTGAGTAATCTGGGATGGTCACCCTTCAACCCTCTAACGAAAGTATCAAGTGCCTTATCTCTATAACATTGAGTCATGTTGTTTAACGATTCATGGCTCATATCAATACAACCGAGTTTGTTAAGAATCAGGGATAAATGATGATAAACTGCTTGATAGAATTCGGGTATTGTATTGTTACCCTGTACCAGAGTCGTCATCTGATACTCGAGGGTTCCTAGATCTCTCTTATCTGCATAATGCAGAGTCAAACATTTAGAAATCTTTTCCCAATTTAAAGGGGTGTTGTAAGATTCGAGCGCTATATCGGCATGGCCTGTTATCTTATTTCTAATAACGGACAAGATGCCATAATATTTTGGAGTACCCTTAAGGTGCTCGTAGATCTTAAGTATTCTTTCAACACTTTTTTTTCCACGAGTTGAACTCCTGAGCTTCACCTGAAAATACGCGCAAACTCTTAACCACATCTGGAATTTTGTCCATGTCCGAAAGATTCTGATCAGTGGTGTTAATCGGTTGATCAATATCATTATTGATATCTGAGGCTAGATTCATAATTGAATTAAATATCTGTCGTCCCTGAATGTGTAGTGTTTCGGTTACGAGTCTGGTTATGAGATGTACCAAGTTATTGTCTATTTGGTTTGTAAAGGAGGGGGCAGGAGGAGCAGGAGGAGCAGCATTTTCTCCTGGTATTTCTAAGCGGGCTGGTCTGATTAAGTTACTTGGGTTCGACATTTTGAAATTTTTGTGATTGAAATTAAGTCAATGAATGTGGGAACCGAGATTCGCAATTGAAATTGAGTCAAAAATAATTGAAATAGGTCTTAATCTAGACGAGTCTTAAGTTGTTACACAGATAATTACTAATTACAAAAGCAAAAAATATTCTTACAGAAATTAAAAATTGGATCTTATTCTAGATGAGTCCTAGGTTGTTACAAAATCGATTAAAAATTACAAAGGAAAAATATTCTTACAGAAATATAACGGCTTCAATTCTCATAACGTATAGATGGGTTCTGGACCGTGGCTGTTGGTTGGGGCGGCTCTTCCGGAACTCCTTTTTATCCCTGTTTTACAGGATTACTTGGGGGCCTCTTTTCCCCTACACAATTACTAATCAGTCTCGTGGCCTAGTGTCCACGTTACGAAACTTGTGGCTTGGTGTCCACCTTGTTTTTACACGCACTATCAATAATTTCGTGGCTTGGTGTCCACTTTACACAACTTGCGGCTTGGTGTCCACTATGAAACTTGCGACTTGGTGTCCACTGTTTTGTTTCACGCACTAGCGATGATTTCGCGGCTTGGTGTCCACTATATTTTTCCCACTAGCACTATTTCCACGATTAGTTTAGTTTATAAGTGCGTTTATTATTCGTACGCGTATTGACTGTTTAGTAAAACCGCACGGTCCCTGCTCGGGCGCCAGTTAATAAAATTTACGCCGAAAATTACAAAAAAATATTTTTCGGGACAGATTGCCCTGACCTTTATTGTATGAAATATCGATTAAGACTAATTTAAACCTAAAGAAACTCTTACAAGTAAAATTATTGCTTGCACTTTTTATTTCCCAACGTGAATTTCCATGGAAATTCGTTTCTCGCCCCAGACGCTAGGTCAGCATTTCCGCTGCGCGTGCGAGTGGTTGACGAAGTTAACTTATATCCATTAATGAGTAGGGACACTCTCTCTACATTTATGCATGTGGCGGGGGTTTTAGGCCAGTCAAACAACCACGCCTGGCAACGCCTGTCAGACAAACTGACAGATCGGCAGATGATAGAAGCCGCCTGCATCTACCAATCAGCGCTCTCCACGTCGATGCTGGCTGTCAACGACACGCGGTAGTGTCTACCCAGCGGGCATTCTTTTTCTCGACAGCAAGGCTGATACATCGGCCAACAGACACTTTTCGTGCAAAAATAAAAGACGAATTTGTTGATTTTAGTTTTACTTCCGCGTTCTATTTCGGCGACTAAAGTGGTGACCCCGACGTGATGTCCACCGATGGACAGGAAACCCCAAGCGTTAGCGGCAAACAAAGTGCTCCACAAGCAGATGCAAGCGAGCACGCGGATGTTGCCGCAAACTACTACGCTCGCCTCCAAATGCCACCGTTCGTGGAATCCGACATCGACAACTGGTTCTTCCTCCTTAATTTTTTCTTTCGGGCATCCGGAATTGCACAGGACGGCCGAAAATTCGACACCGTCTGCTCGCAGCTGCCGCTTGCGCGGATAACGGAACTCCGCCCAATAATCGATGCCGCCCCGGAGCGTGACAAATACGATTACATTCGCACACAACTCATTGACTATTTTGCCGACAGCCAGAAAAAACGACTGCGCCGCGTGCTTCACGATATGCCCCTCGGCGACAAGAAACCGAGCCAGCTCTATTATGAGATGGTGCAGGCAGCCAAGGGGTCGCTAAGCGAGCCGGTGTTACTCGACCTATGGGCAGCGCGCCTACCGCAATCAGTCCACGCAGTGACCGTCATGGTGAAAGGCTCCGCGGCGGACAAAACGCAGATCGCAGACACAGTGATGGAAAATGTAGAGCTACGCCAGCTGAATGCTGCTGCATGCAGTACCGCAACGCCCTCGCCCACACCCGAAGTCGCACACTTGGTGATGGAATTTTCAAAGTTGCTAGCAGAGCAACGCCAACAACGACCATCACGTCCACGCACTCGCACACCATCGCGCCCCGCCCAGCCCCGTATTTCGAGCCAACGCAGACGAGAGCAATCCATCGAACAATTCGACGACTACTGGTTCCATCGCAATTTCGGCAACAAGGCAACCAACTGCCGTCAGCCATGCCACTTCCGCCGAAAGATACCAGCCACTCCGCCCCCGCAGTCACAAGCATGACTCCAGTCGGCCGCCTCGGATAAGGCGACGGAAAAACAACCGTCGCGAACCTCCATCAATAGACTATGCTTACGTGAAAATAACACTAACCTTTCTTTTTTAATCGACACAGGTGCCGAATTCTCCTGCATTCCGCCATCCTCATCGACAAAAAGGCCTCGCCCTACCACCATGCAGCTGTTCGCCGTAAACGGTTCGCCCATCAAGGTCTATGGAGAGGTCACCCATGAACTCAACCTGGGTCTTCGCCGTTCATTCGTTTGGACATTTATCGTCGCCGACGTCACCTCTCCAATCATCGGAGCCGATTTCCTGCAACATCATGACCTAATGGTGGACGTAAAAGGAGCTCGCCTTATCGATTCGCGCACGAAGTCGCTCTCGAAATCACTTTTCGCGATAACCAGCAACCAACCGTCCCCGCAGCTCATCGATCGAAATGCTCCTTTCGCTGACGTCATAATAGCCTTTCCGAACATCACACGTCTCGCACCAGCGGGGGCATCTACAAACTCAGAAGCGCTACATTACATCGAAACAAACGGCCCACCATGTACAGCACGAGCACGCCGTCTACCGCCAGACAAGCTGATCGCCGCCAAGAAGGAGTTCGAATTACTCATGCGAGCTGGGATATGCCGACCCTCGAAGTCAAATTGGTCGAGCCCGCTTCATATGGTGCGTAAAGCTGACGGATCGTGGAGACCCTGCGGGGATTATAGAAGCCTCAACGCGATCACGTTGCCCGATCGATATCCCCTCCCTTACCTGCACGACTTAGTTTAGTTTAGTTTAGTTTATTTAGCTCATTTCAGCCATTATAATAGTTTTAACATAGTCATTTAGTTTATATAATATACAACTCCAAATGTTACATTTAAATTTTGTTATTGACAATTATATCTGGCGTATTCAATTAAATTTCTCTTAAATTCATTAAAATTGTTTTTAAAAATGTTTTTTAGATTGCTTGGTAGGTTATTAAATTCTTGAAAACCCATATAAAAAATGTTTCGCTGCCCTCTGATCGTTCGCATCCTCTGAATTTGTAGATTGCCCGTACTCCTTAATTGATATGACTCGTCATCGTCACCCGTGGTATGTGCGTTATTACATAAATAACCAGGAAGCATATTGTTTTTAATTTTATATACAAATAACATAGTCATAACATATAGCCTCTGATTTACATTTAACCATCTTAAGGTGTTGAGCATAAATCTAATTGGTGTGTATCTGTTACATTTTATTATAGCCCTCATTGCTTTATTCTGTAATATCTGTAATCTGTTTTTATAACTTTCAGGACATATATACAATACACTAGCACAATAGTCAAAATGGGGTTTAATCAATACATTATACACAACGATAGCTGTACTTATGGATATATTACACCTAATTTTTCTCAAAACACCGATTTTTTTTGGTACTTTTTTACAAATATAATTTATATGTTCCTTAAAGCTTAGGGATTCGTCGAGCATGACACCAAGATATTTAATTTTATTTACTACTTCGATTTCTTCATTATCTATATGTACACTTACACTTAATGGACTTCTAACAGGACGCGGATTGAATATCATACACTTAGTTTTGTTTACATTTAATACAAGCTTGTTCACTTTCAGCCATTTATTTATATTTTCGAGGTCGACGTTAATATTGTTTATGCATGTTTGTAAATTGTTACCGGACGTAAAAAGTAGCCCATCGTCCGCGAATAGCACAAGTTTAGATGATTGTACTACTTTCGTTATGTCATTAATATATAATAAGAATAACACGACCCCTAATATTGTGCCCTGGGGTATTCCTACATTTACGTATAATGGTGCTGATATTTTGTCATTGACAATAGTTCGTTGTGTCCTACAGGTAATAAAGGACCTAAACCAGTCTAGCTCCGTCGCTTTAATACCATAGCAATTGAGTTTTTTAATTAATATGTCATGGTTCACAGTTTCAAATGCACGTTTTAGATCCAAAAATACGGCAACTATCACATTCTTATTATCGATTTCACGTTTCCATTCACAAATTATAAAATTGAGGCACGTTTCACACGAGTGGTTAGCCCTGAATCCAGATTGATAACTATCTAGTATACCATGCTGATCTAGGTAGTGCTGAAGTTGCATCATTACACATTTTTCTAGCACTTTTTCATAAATTGGCATCATATTAATTGGGCGATAATCACTGAATTGTTTTGCATTTGGTATTTTTTTAACAGGTATTATAAGTGACTCTTTCCAGGATTCGGGATAAACACCCAAAGCTAGGGACGTATTTATAATCCTCCGTAGAACTGGACCAGTTATATTTAAGGTGTCCTTAATCATTTTGGGATTCATAAAGTTAAAGTCTTTCTTTTTGTTTATTTTTTCTATTGCACTACTAATTATTTCTATACTAACGACACTGAACTTAAAAACTATATTGCACTCGTTTATTATATTCACATATTCATAAGATATCATTGATTGGGTAATGTTGGTAATACTTTGCAGGAAAAACTTGTTAAACTTAACACATAGAATTGAATTATCATATATAGTCTCACCCTCATCTGATTGGACATCATTTACCGGATCTTTATTACTTTGTAACACATATTTCTTTAAATTAGACCACATATCTTTTTGGCTATTAGCATTTTCTATCCGTCTTTTTAGGAATGCTGATTTTGCTGCACATATACATCTCTTATATCGATTCCTACATTCATAGTAAGCGTTCCAGTCATTAGGATTACCGTATAATATAGCTTTTTTATACAAATTTACTTTTAACAACTTAATTTGTTGGAGATCGCTATTGAACCATTCAGCATTTTTGTAAGGCACTAACTTTTCAATGATCATAGTGCTTACTGCTTTTTTCATTTCAGACACAAATTGATCGCACAAGTTATTAAAGTTATAAGGTTGCTCACTATCAAAGTTTTGTAAGGCACTAACTTTTCAATGATCATAGTGCTTACTGCTTTTTTCATTTCAGACACAAATTGATCGCACAAGTTATTAAAGTTATAAGGTTGCTCACTATCAAAGTTAGAGAAGAAGGGGCTTGCACACAGATTCATAATCAGATGCTCTCTGTTGTATTTACAGTATTTAATCGGTTTCATTTTATTGCACTTAATCCCATTTCTTATTAATATTTCTATTGATTCATGATCACTAATTTTCAAACCGTAATTTATTCTGCACCTTATTCTATTTTTACAATTAGTTATAACATAGTCAATTAATGTACTCGATGTGGCTGTTAACCTAGTTGGTTCAGTATTCATCATATATAAACCATTGTCATTTATTGTATTCGAAACTCGTTGTCTGTATGTGTCTAATGTTTCAAACCAATTTATATTGAAGTCACCTACTATAATAAAATTGTTATTGCACTGAAGTAAAAATTCGACCCAGCTATCTAGGTTATCACAAAAGTCTCTTTTTTTAGATAAATGAGATCTGTATATTGCACAAATATATATCACAGGATTGTTCATGTATTGCACTCTTATCACTAAACACCAAAATTGCATACTAACAATGAATTTTTTAACAATATAACATTTTTGACTTCGCCAATATACTTCGAGGTAGGTCCATCTTTTCAAAAATAGACTTACAAAAAGCTTTTCACCAGGTCCCGATCAACCCGGACGACGTTCCTAAGACCGCCATCATCACGCCTTTCGGTCTATACGAGTTCACCCATATGACTTTTGGGCTTCGGAACGCTGCGCAAACCCTTCAGCGGCTGATCCACGAGGTACTACGGGGGGTGGAATTCGCATTTCCGTACATGGACGACATCTGCATCGCCTCTTCGAGCGTCGAAGAACATCGTCAACATTTGACCGGAGTGCTGAAGAGGCTCGCTAACCACAACTTGGCAATCAATGTGGCCAAGTGTGTCTTCGGACAACCGCAGCCGGAGTTTCTTGGTCATCTAATCACGAGGCAAGGGATTGCTCCCCTTCCGTCACGTGTGGACGCCATCCAACGCATCAAACGACCAGATACAGTAAAACAACTGAAAGGGTTCCTAGCGACGATAAACTTTTACCACAAATTCATCCCTCACGCTGCCACCGTACAAATCCCTTTGTTGGCACTGGTGCCAGGCAATCGGAAGAACGACAAATCCGTGCTGAACTGGACACAATCTACAGTCAAAGCCTTTAATGACTGTCGCCAACTTCTAGCCCAGTCCGTGCGACTGTCACACCCCGTGGCAGAAGCAGAGTTGAGCCTGGTCTCAGACGCATCGAACGTAGCAGCAGGCGCCGCCCTGCATCAAATAGTCGACGGCGTAGCAGAACCGCTGGGATATTTCTCTAAGAAATTCTCCTCGACACAACAACGCTACTCCACGTACGACAGGGAACTCACGGCAATGTATCTAGCCGTACGCCACTTCCGAGATTTGTTGGAAGGGCGTAGATTCCACATCTTAACAGACCATAAGCCGCTAATTTTCGCCTTCAGACAACGACCGGAAAAATCGTCACCGAGACAAACAAATTACTTGTCTTTCATCAGCGAATTCTCTACCGACATTCGGTACATTAAGGGGGAGGATAACCACGCAGCGGACTTGTTGTCACGCATTGGTGCCGTCAGCGCCAAGGAGGACCTCTATTCGAAACTGGCGGAGTCGCAAGAAAAAGACGATGAGCTTCGGCTGCTCCTCGAAGGTAATCCAGTGCACTCAATGCAACTAACACTGTTTTCTTTTCCCCACCTAGACAAACCAATCTATTGCGATGTGTCAGACAACCGAGTTCGGCCATTCATAACAAAGGATCTGCGAAAGACGTTCTTTGATGCGACACACAGCCTTTCACACCCAGGCCGCCGCGCCTCAGCACGCCTTATGACCGAACGATTCATTTGGCCTAACATCCGCCAGGACTGCTCAAACTTCGCAAAAACGTGCATACCATGTCAGCAGACGAAAGTACACCGCCATTCGAGAACGGAACTCCAACGCTACGCTCCACCCGACGAACGCTTCGCCAACATCAATATCGACATCCTAGGACCGTTCCCGCCCTCCGACGGGTATCGCTATCTTTTGACAGTCATCGATCGTTACACCAGGTGGCCGGAAGCGTATCCAATGGTAGACATGTCAGCCGTTAACTGCGCAAGTGCCCTCATCAACGGCTGGATCGCCCGATTCGGATCCCCAGCGCAAATTACTTCCGACCAGGGAAGGCAATTCACCTCATCGATCTTCACCGAACTATGCAAGTGTATGGGGACGAACCACACGATGACAACCTCTTACCACCCTCAGTCTAACGGAATCATCGAGCGATTCCACCGAACCCTCAAAGCCGCTATCAACTGCAACGATTCCACAAGATGGACCAAACGCCTCCCGCTCATACTACTCGGCCTCCGATCGACTCTGAAGGAAAACATCAACGCCACGCCAGCAGAGTTAGTTTACGGCACAGCTCTCAGACTTCCAGCCGACCTGCTGGCTCCGACGATCGTCAACCGCTCGCAAAGCGAATTCATCAAAGATCTCCGGTACATGATGCAGCAAACAAGGCCCCAGCAGACCGCTTGGCATTCTCGACAGCGCCCATTCGTTCACCAAGACCTACAGACGTCGAGTCACGCATTCATTCGCAACGACTCGGTCAAAGCATCGATAGTCCCTCCCTACGAGGGACCCTATAAAATCGCCGAACGACATGACAAATTCTTCACCCTCAACGTTCGAGGAAAACTCACGAAAATCTCAACGGACCGCCTGAAACCCGCATACTTGGATTCCCCTCAGGACGAAGACACCGCACCGCATACACCTACGCCGGGTAACCCGCAACCGCCACAACAACCAACAACTCATCCTTGCCGCACCCGTACAGGTCGCCGCGTCCAGATCCCTGCACGCTACCTGTAGAGAGCGGAAGTCTTCTGGGGGGCCTCTGTGGCGGGGGTTTTAGGCCAGTCAAACAACCACGCCTGGCAACGCCTGTCAGACAAACTGACAGATCGGCAGATGATAGAAGCCGCCTGCATCTACCAATCAGCGCTCTCCACGTCGATGATGGCTGTCAACGACACGCGGTAGTGTCTACCCAGCGGGCATTCTTTTTCTCGACAGCAAGGCTGATACATCGGCCAACAGACACTTTTCGTGCAAAAATAAAAGACGAATTTGTTGATTTTAGTTTTACTTCCGCGTTTTATTTCGGCGACTAAATGCATTTGCTATACTACCACAAAGCAAAATGCAGAAAAAATCGTACAATAAGTGAAAACAGGTCAAAAGAATACTTTTTACCTGAATACAACGACTGCTGGAGAAGAAAAGGGTACACAACACATTTTGCCTGATTCACTACATGGGGCTTGCTGTGTACGATAAAAGATTGTGGACTTTTTCATAAAGCATTTTTAAAGGCGGGCCGGAATGACTGTCAGTATATTAGTATTCTCTCGGTATGAATTAGTAGAATTGGTAATATTTGTATTTTTAGCCATTGGTTATTGATTAAATGGTCTTTGTTATGGACATGAAAAAGAAATGTTTCATTCTATATCACGAAATTCAACCTTTTTGCTTTGTTACGACTTCGTTAATAACAATTTTTTACGATTTGAAGTTTTATTGTCAGCACTTTTTAGGTAATATATTTGTAGCATCCCTGGAATGCTACATTTGATGTAGCATCTATGGAAGTCTACATGTTTCGTTTTACCGCGTGCGCTGGTGGCGCAGAGAAGTGAGAAGTGCCAGGAGGACAAGAAGTTTTATTCTTGTGCTCTCTCTCTTTTTCATCGACCGCGTTGCAGGCCACACGTGCCTAATAAAAATTGTAACCAAAGTCGGACAGCCCTATTATGGCTATCAAATATCAATTGCTTGATACTTGATAACATCTATCAATTCAACGATATTTTGGTATTATGAGTATCAATTGATAGTTTTTACCCCATTGTGAATGCTAATCTAAATATCATTGAGAATGGGTTCTGTTTTGAAGTTTGACGTTTCTAATTTGTATGACATTAAAAAAACCAAACCAAACTACTTCATCATAATCCATTTAAAATCAAAAACTACCGATTACATTTCGGTCTAAAGTCGTTTTTGTAACAATAAAAACAAGGAACTAAATTTTATTATTTGGTGTTAAAAGAAATTTTTAACCGCCGGAATATTTGATACGTATCAACAAGAAATTTGTGGTTGCTAGAATATTTGAAGAATATCAATTTTTTTGACAACCGTAAAACCAAGTTTATCGATAAAACTATTCACAATAGATCTTAAATCCAACAATATTCACAATTCATCAAAAATGTTGATAGGTTGATAACCATAATACCGATTCATTTTGTTGATACGTATCAATTATTATCAAATATCGTGTTGATATTTGATAGCCGTAATAGGGCTGGGAGTTTTATTGAATAATTAACAGCCCTATTATGGCTATCAAATATCAATTATTTGATACTTGATAACATCTATCAATTCAACGATATTTTGGTATTATGAGTATCAATTGATAGTTTTTACCCTATTGTGAATGCTAATCAAAATATCATTGAGAATGGGTTCTGTTTTGAAGTTTGACGTTTCTAATTTGTAAGACATAAAAAAACCAAACCAAACTACTTCATCATAATCCATTTAAAATCAAAAACTACCGATTATATTTCGGTCTAAAGTCGTTTTTTTTAACAATAAAAACAAGGAACTAAATTTTATTATTTAGTGTTAAAAGAAATTTTTAACCGCCGGAATATTTGATACGTATCAACAAGAAATTTGTGGTTGATAGAATATTTGATGAATATCAATTTTTTTGACAACCGTAATACCAAGTTTATCGATAAAACTATTCACAATAGATCTTAAATCCAACAATATTCACAATTCATCAAAAATATTGATAGGTTGATAACCATAATACCGATTCATTCATTTTGTTGATACGTATCAATTATTATCAAATATCGTGTTGATATTTGATAGTCATAATAGGGCTGATAAATTGGTGACCTCGACGAAGGTAAATATTTAAATATTTCCGAAGAGAAGAAAATTCACCTACGGTGCAGTGTATATATATACGCCGAATATTCTCGACGTCACTGAATATTCGCGAAACACTTCATCGATATCCATCGACGACGCACCGGCACCATCTATATATCCGACGCCGAATATTCTCGACGGCACCGAATATTCGCAATTTGGATATTCATCGACGACGCACTGGCATCATCCACATATACATCCGACGACGAATATTCCCAACGACGCTGAATATTCCCGAAGCGATTTGGATGTTCACCGAAGACGCAGCATATATATATACGACTCCAAATATCCCCCGCAAAGAGGAATATATATGTGCACATACATGCATCCATATATACGACACCGAATATTCCCAAAAACACAGAAGCAATAAATATACCTTGCAGTCAGTGCTGCCATAAGGAAAAAATTTGCGTAGCAAATTTGTGTAGCAAAACTTAATTTGCGTAGCAAAACTCATATAACGTAAAAAAAATGTTTTCCGAAACAAGTATAGTTGGTAAACTATATAATTTACAAAACTACAAGTAACAAATTCCAGTTAAATCCGAACACTTACACATCTGAAGAAATGGGTACTTGTTGGGAATGGTAAAAAAGAATATAAGTTGGTGTGGGAAAGTGAGTAAAGATTGAATATACTTTCAGTTTATATTTTTTTTAAAGAAAAATTCCAAGATTTACGTTGACGTTTCGCGATTTAAAAAAAGTAGCAAAATAGACGTTCTTAGGGAGAGTGCGTAGCAGTTTTTTTACGATCGTAGCAAAGTGGCAGCGCTGCTTGCAGTGTATAGCCGACGAAGCATAAACCGACGTGGATACACGTCGTACACATCAGAAAAAACCACCTTCGGCACATAACGCCATACATACATACAGCACACAAGCAGAAAGCAGCCGGTACTAGAAACCAGTTGCAGAAATTCCGACATCTATAACTAATTTCGCCATACCAAATACCTAAGCAGCCGATCACAGCACCATAGCCAGCCTAGGCGAGTTCATCACAAATCGAGTAGCTCAGCAAATTCACCAACCACCACAGACCACCGAACTAGCTAATTTCACTACCGCACAAAGTAGCTCAGTAGACGCCAGCACACCACCAAATTGCAACATAAGGCGTTTTTCTTTTTTAGTTCAGAGTTGAGCACTGAACAGAGTTCGAGCATTATGAGCGCGCTCTGAACCATTCGTGCTCAGAGCGTTCAGAGGATGTTTTGTTTTTCCTGTTTTTTTTGTCCATTAAATGTGACTGGAAGTGTGCATGTACATGTGTGCTCAGCTTTTTACTCAGGATGCTCAGTCAATTTATTCTGAGCTCATAGAGCGCGCTCTGATCATGCTCTGAGCGAAAAAAGAAACACAAATTCGAGCTCTGAAGTGTCTGAGCTAAAAAAGAAACACGAACTTTTTGTATAACAGTTCAGGTTGTGCTCTGAACTAAAAAAGAAAAACGCCTATAGCCGAGACCATCAGCACCATCATCATCAACAGCATTCCTCATGTATGTAATAGAAAATTTCGTAAGTACAGTGAGAACTAACTTAAAAATAATATATATTTTACTACAAATACTACCTTGATAATACTTTTTATATATATTGAACATTAATAACATAAGATAACATTTATATTCTAAATTATATAAAAGTGTTTCAAAACGTTTTCGTTATACAACGATAGAAAACTCGTTATTTTTGTACGGTTAACTAGAACTCGTGTTGTTACAACGTGGTGTTACGGTTTTGAGATCCCGGTTCATCTCCACTCGGATATTCCCAGCCTTCGGTCATTTCATACAAGGATTTAATTATTTTGATGGATTCGAGCTCGTGTTTCTAGATTTCTAGTATAATCAATATATCTGCAGGTATACAAATGGTTTCATTTTAAAAATTCAATAACGAACTCTCCATTGATTTTTATCAATTTTTCACTTGACTTACAATCGAAATACTTTTCGTATACTTACAATTTTACACCAGACATTCCATTCTTCAACCCCTACCCTACGTTTTAAAATGGCTACAGAAAACAAAACCGGACATGAGTCAAGTTCCAACATGGAACCAAGTGGCTCCGTGATACCTGCTGCGGAAAATATTCAGCAAGCATGACTTATTTCGATTAAAATTCCACCATTTTGGAATAACCGTCCGGATTTGTGGTTTTTGCAGATTGAAACACAGTTTCGTCTCAAAAATATAACTTCTTCAAATACGAAGTATGATTATTTGGTAGCTTCGCTGAATAACCAAACAATGGAATCGGTGGCCGATGTTTTAGTATCACCCCCTGTGCACGATAAATACGATCATTTAAAAAGAACCTTGTTAGAAAGAAACAGAGATAGTGAAGAACGGCGATTAGACGAACTACTAAACAAGATCGAGTTAGGCGATTTAAAACCGTCTGAGTTGTATAGAAGGATGGAAAGTTTAGCGAGCGGGAACAACCTCGTTAACCCGCCTTTGGTCATGAAACTTTGGCTAAACCGACTTCCTTCGTCGATCCGAGTATGTCTTATGGCGGTCGAGAAATCCCAATCTCAAAGCGAACTTTTCAACCTCGCTGATAGACTCCATGACTCATCTTTTATACCTCAGGTAGCTCAAGTTAGTGCACCGCACAGTTCAAATCTCAACAACGAACTTGTACAAAAATTTATTTATCGTATCGAACAACTCGAAAGAAATCACTCACGACCAAATAACGGTAATAGAACGTCAAGGAACTTCTCTCGGGATAGGACGAAAGACAGATATAGGTCGAATAGTGGTCGTAGAACAAACGAGGACAAGCCGATTTGTTGGTTCCATAAAAAATTTGGAAGCAACGCGAGAAATTGTACGAAACAATCGTGCTCGTTTCAATCAGACGCTAACAAAACGCCAAAAAACTAGTCCGCCAGATCTCAAATGCGGCTTTGAGTGAGGCAAACTTTTCGCGACGTCTTTTTATCCGCGACAAAACTTCCAAGTTGCAATTTTTAATCGACACTGGAGCAGAGATTTCGATAATCCCTCGTAAACTCTGCCAAAACAGCAACCATCCTAACGATTTTGTCCTTAGCAGCCGTAGAATAGTCGATGAGAAAACCAACCTTCAAGTCAGTTGTCTTATCAAATCTTCAAACACTTACTTACTTACTTAACGGGCTCTCGACCCGTGGAGAATCTCTGCCTGATACACTGCAGCCTTCCATCCTCTACGATCCCGGGCACGCTGCTTCCAGTTGTCCAAACCAAGCGCTCTGGCATGGTCTTTGAACCGGAGGTTCGGTCTTCCTTGTCTTCTCGAACCTGGGGGCTGGGATTCGAAGATCCTCTTAGCTGGAGCATTATTGTCCATTCGCTCAAAGTGGCCGAGCCAATGTAGTCGACGTATTTTGGCTTTTTGGACTACATCCACATCTTGATACAGCTCATAGAGTTCGCGGTTATATCTTCTCCTCCATTCGCCCTCCTCGCACACAGGACCAAAAATCCGCCGAAGAATTTTTCTTTCGAAGGAACCCAGTATTAGCTCTCCCTTCCTGCTTATCGTCCAGCACTCGGCGCCGTAGAGCAGAACTGGCAGTATAAGGGTTTTGTAAAGCATACATTTCGTCCCTCGAGTTAGGAGTTTTGAAAACAATTGTTTTGCCAAACCGAAGTAGCAGAGCTTTCCTAGGGTAGTTCTCCGCCGGATCTCCACTAGGATGTCATTCGTGGAGTTCATGTTTACTCCGAGGTAAATGAACTCCTTAACTACCTCGAAATTGTTGCTATCAATAGTGACGTTTTGTCGTAGGCGGTGGACAGATGTTTGTTTGTTTGCTGATAGCATGTACTTAGTCTTGTCCTCGTTTACTTCAAGACCAACAGATTTCGCCTGTTCTTCAATCGCCGTGAAAGCTTCTATCACGGAGCGCTGTGACCGGCCGATGATGTCAATGTCGTCCGCATACCCCAGCAGCTGAACGGATCTGTTGAAGATAGTGCCTTCCGTGTTGACACCTGCCCTACGCACTATCTGCTCCAGTACGAGATTGAAGAAGTCGCATGATAGCGCGTCCCCTTGCCGAAATCCGGTGCATGTTTGGAATAGTTCGGAGGAGCTGTTTCCAAAATGCACGTTGCAACGCGTGTTTTCGAGTGTCACGCGACACAACTGAATCAATTTTGACGGTATTCCGAATTCGGCCATCGCCATATACAGCTCCTGACGATGTATACTATCATACGCGGCCTTGAAGTCGATGAATAGATGGTGTGTCTCGACTTGAAATTCGTTGGTCTTTTCCAGGATTTGCCTCAGTGTGAAAATTTGGTCTATAGTCGATCTGCCGGGCCGGAAGCCATACCGGTACGTGCCGATTAGTGTGTTGCAGAACGGTTTAAGACGTTCACACAGTACGTTGGATAGGATCTTATACGCGACATTTAGCAGGGATATGCCTCGATAGTTCTTGCAAGACATAGGATCGCCTTTTTTGTAGATGGGGCATATGGAGCTGATAGTCCAGTCATCGGGCATGTTTTCTTCCATCCATACTTGGTTGATGATTTGGTGCATGCGCCCTACCAAAACATCACCTCCGTATTTAAAGAGCTCCGCTGGTAAGCCATCCGAGCCTGCGGCTTTGTTGTTCTTAAGCTTTTTTATAGCTAAGCCAACCTCTTCTATACTGGGTGGTGGAACAGGTTCTTCATTGGCTGGACGGTGGCAATCTTCTTGCCCTACCACTCTCTCAACATGATGCCCATTAAGCAACTGCTGGAAATGCTGCTTAAATACATCTACTATTCCCTGCGCTTCGGTGACTAGGTTTCCTTTGCTGTCTCGAAGAGCCTGTGTTCCGGTTTTGAAGCCAGCAGCCAGTTGCTTGGCTTTCTTATAGAACCTCCGGATGTTGTTGCGATCACGAGACTCTTCGATCTCCTTGCGCTGGGATACTGCGTAGGCTCTCTTCTTTCTACGCAGGATCTTTTTCTCCTCCCTTCTCCTGGCTCGATACTCTTCCCTAGCTGCCCTTGTTTTGCGCTGCAGCATTTTCTTGTGTACAATCTTCAAACACTATTTCACCGAAACTTTTTTTCAATTCCGAGCGAATTTGGCGCTATTCTTGACGAGTTCCCAGAGCTTAAAGCCCCAAAAGACTTTACGTTACCGGTCAAACATGATGTGGTTCACCGGATAATAACCAATGGCCAACTTCCGGCAACTAGCGCCCGACGACTCAATCCGGAAAGATTATCAATCGCCAAGAGTCAGTTTCAACAGATGATTAAATTAGGCATTTGTCGCGTTTCGAAATCGCATGTGGCCTCACCACTTCACATGGTCCCTAAAAAGGATTCCCTCGAAGTCCGACCATGCGGTGATTACATATGGTTAAACCAAGCAACCATACCGGACAAACATCCGATAGCAAACGCTCAAGACTGTTCTGCCAACCTTGACGGGTGCTCGATCTTTTCAAAGATCGACCTGGTACGTGCGTACCATCAGATCCCAGTCGCAGAGGAGGATGTGCATAAAACCGCTGTTATAACACCCTTCGGGCTTTTTGAATTACTTCGAATGCCTTTCGGCGTACGCAACGGTGCACAAACTTTCCAACGCTTTATGAACAGCATTTTAGGCGATCTTACATTCGTTTTTATATACCTGGACGACATACTGGTGTCAAGTAAATCAACCGAGGAACACAAGAAGTATTTGCGAGAAGTTTTACGTAGACTGCAGGAGCACGGACTCAACGTTAATGTGACAAAATGCGAACTCGGAGTTAGTGAACTCAATTTTTTGGGTTATAACATTTCCAAACAGGGGATCACTCCTTCGCAAGAAAGAGTCAAAGCCATCAACGACTTTCCTAGTCCCAGCTCTATCAAACAGCTTCAGCGTTTCCTCGGCATGATTAACTTTTATAATCGTTTTATGCCAAGTATGGCGTCCAAAGCAAAAGTTTTGTACGAAATTTTAAAAACTGTCAAAAAAGAAGGCAAAACAAAATTAAAATCGATTTTTCCATGGTCAGAAGTATGTGAAGATGCGTTCCAAACGTTAAAGCAAGACCTATCGCAGCGCACTATGCTTTTCCATCCAAAGCCGCTAGCGCAGATAAGTATTATGGTAGACGCTTCTAACGACGCGATAGGAGGAGCTTTACAGCAATACCACAATAAATGTTAGGAACCATTGGGCTTTTTTTTTCCGTACGTTTAAGCTTAGCCGAAAGGAAATACTCTACGTTCGATCGCGGGCTTCTCGCGATTTTCAAAAATATAAAACATTTTCGATACTATGTGGAAGGTAGACAATTTACAGTCTTTACTGACCACAAACCGCTTACTAATGAAATTTGCTCCAAAACGGAAAAATCACCGCGTCAAACACGCCACTTAGAATTTATCGCTGAGTTTACAACCGACATTCGTTATGTCAAAGGCATACAAAATATTGTCGCTGATACCTTATCGCGGTCCTATGTCGAGTTGATAAATTTCAAAAACGTCAGCATCCCAAGCTTGCTAAAAGAGCAACAAAACGACGATGAGCTTAAATCGTTGTTAATTCAACCGAATCCGTCTTTTAACTTAAAAGAGATACATTTTCCGATAGTTGATGTCGAGATTTGGTGCGAAACGTCCACAGGAACTAATCGGCCATACATTCCGTCAATTTTCCGTCGTACGATTTTTGACAACCATCACACACTGTCACATCCAGGGGCCAATGCGTAAAATAATTAATGCAAAATATTTTTGGCCTAAGATGAACAGTGACGTGAACCGTTGGACAAAAAGTTGTATCGCTTGTCAAAAATCTAAAATTACTCGACATACCACTACGGAACACGGACACTTTCCAGTACCAGAAAATAAGTTTTCGCATATCCACATGGATTTAGTGGGTCCGCTTCCACCATCACAAAATTTTACTTATCTTCTTACAATAAAAGATCGTTTTTCTTCATGGCCCGAGGCGATCCCTATTAAAAACATTAACACTTCTAAAGTCGTATCCGCTTTCATACAAAATTGGGTTTCAAGATTTGGGGTACCTCAAACGATCACGACTGACCAAGGAACCCAATTTGAATCAAGTCTGTTCAAAGAAATTTCAGAAACTCTCGGTACAAAACGGATCCGAACTACAACGTACCATCCACAAGCAAACGGATTAGTAGAACGTTTCCACCGACAGCTAAAAGAAGCTTTACGGTCGCACGAAGATAAACTCAATTGGTTTTCGAATTTACCTTGGACTCCCCTCGGCATTCGCTCCGCAATAATTGACGACATTAACGTAACTCCAGCACAAATTTTATACGGACAAAACTTACGTTTACCTGCGGAATTAGTCGAACCAAGATCTTTTAACCCGATTTTGAATTCATCAACAGCTCGAGAAATTACGCAAGCTATTTCGCAAACCCGTCCATGCGCTAAGCGAAATCGCGAGCAGAAATATATTTTCGTATTAAAGGAATTAAAAAAATTGTAAATACGATTTTATCCGAGAGGAGATGAAACGCGGAAGTCTTAGGCCCATTTTATTCACTCGAAGTTGAACACAACTTGGGAAGTTTCCCATATAAAAATCCCCAAGTTGTGTTCAACTTCGAGTGAATAAAATGGACCTTAATCCACCGTACAAAGGCCCATTCGAAGTGGTTAAACGTTTTAAAAAATCGTTTGCGATACTTATTAAAGATAAGGAACATACAATATCCATTGACCGTCTTAAGCCAGCCTTTTATACTAACGAAAACGTCGAGAAACAAAAGTCTAAGCACGTAACTTTTAACTTACCATAAAATAATATTTGTTGGGGAACCACAAGTTATATGCCCTATAAAGTAGAACTGACATGTACAAATTAAATACTTTTTTTTTTGTTCATTTTTTTTCTTTGTGAACTATTTTTGGAGACTTTTCTTAACGTAACATTAACATGCTAAACATCTTCCGCTATTATGCTTTGTTCGCTATTCTTCTTTTTTGTAAAAATGTAATTTTTCACTCACTTGGAATGTGACTGCGGACGAATAAACATTACCAATTGGCGCAACCGGTTCTTTTATTTCTAAAGTTCTACCTCGTATTTCTCATCATAAAGTTGGTCCTTCGAGCCGGATTCATTAAAGAATAAAGTCATACGAATTAAAATTTAAAATTCGTAAAGAGTTAACGTTGAGTTGAGGGTGAGTTGTGAAAGGAACTTGTCGCTCGAAGACAGAAGTGCAATTCGTCGTGGGAGTGGAAGCTTGTGGAGCCATTCGATCGTTGTGCAGAAAAGTGCAGTTCGTCGTGGGAGTGGAAGCTTGCAGAGCCATTCGGTCGTTGTGCAGACAGACGTGCAGCTCATCGTGGGAGTGGAAAAGTTGGTAACTTACACCAGCATTGAGGTATTTCATTCACTTTATTACTGAATTGTGGGGAAAATATTATTTGGATTACTTATCGACTGATAAAATATATTACAATACCATACGGTGTGCATTTGCGACATTCGGCGTGCTTGATCCGTTAACCGTTAACCGTGATGGCAACCGTAACTATGCATACACTCCAAGCTATAAGAAGCCGTTTAAAAGGCACTATAACGCGTTTACTTAACTACGCGGAGGAGATATCGGTAAATGAGCATAGCGAATTAATTGAAATCAAGTCGGAAAAACTGTCCGAAACGTGGGATGAATTTATAAAAACTCAAAATGAGATGTATGCCTTTCAATTGGATCCCGATTACGTGGATCCAGACATCGATTTCGCTTCATATGAGACAAAATACCTTAAGGCACGTGGGTTAATGTTAGTGGCTATTCGCGCTCGCACTACCGTTTCTCAACCTATAACGGTTCCTGCAAGCGGCAGTGATAACAGTGCCGAAGCCGTTAACCGCTTAGCCGAACAACAAGCTTCGTTTTTACAACAATTATCGAGTACCCCCTTTCCTCGTTCAAATTCGACAGTTGTTAAGGAATGCGAATTACCAAAAATTGTTATTCCGTCGTTTACTGGTTCTTATAAAGATTGGCCTTCTTTCAAGGACTTATTCCAAAGCTCAATCGACAGTAAGACACATTTAACAGATGCCCAGAAATTTCACTACTTGAAATCCTTTTTGCGTGATGAAGCTGCAAACCTTGTTGCTCATATCTCGGTTTGCGATCAAAATTACAACCAAGCCTGGGAACGCTTACAAACTCGTTATGATCGGCCAATGCAAATCGTTAACTCCTTCATTCAGATTTTCATGAATCTTCCCTCTTGTAATGCTACGGATGTAGGCATTCTACGTAAAATCTCAGATGGAGCAGATGAAGTGGTTAGGGGCCTAGCTGCCATGGAACGGAGCGAGCGTGATTCATGGTTGATTTTTCTTTTGCTGAACAAGGTTGATCCAGATACGCGGCACTCTTGGGCGGAATCAAGTGTGGCAACCAAAAGCCCTACTATCAAGGAATCCTTATCGTTTTTAAATACGCGCTGTGAAGCATTGGAATTGAGTTTCAATAACAACCGCTCTAGTCAAAAGAAATCGCAGCAATCGGCTCGTACCTTTGTCGCAAAATTTTTGGATAATGGCGGTCACAATTCATCTAAGTGCATAAAATGTAGCAATGAACATTTACTGTTTCAGTGCGATAAATTTCGCGCAATGGATCTTAGCTCTCGTCGCCAATATGTAAAACAGCATGGCTTATGCTTTAATTGTCTGCGCAAGGGGCATTCATCGAAACAATGCAAATCCTCGCACCGATGTAATGAATGTGGTAACCGCCATCACTCACTGGTTCATTCTGATTCCTCTTCTTCTCGTTCAAATTCCCTTTCGCTTCAAACGTCTTCTTCAACTCACTCGTCGTCACCTCACTCTTCGTCAACTCACTCTTCGTCAACTCACTCGTCGTCACCTCACTCTTCGTCAACTCACTCGTCGTCACCTCACTCTTCGTCAACTCACTCTTCCTCACCTCACTCGTCGGCACCTCACTCTTCGTCATACTACTCGTCATCACCTTCCACTTCGTCGCAACAACCATCGATATCCCCGACTCATACATTCTCTGTAAATGTGGCCACGCATCTTAATCATTCTCTCGCATTTATCCCTACTGCAGTCGTAGACGTTTTAGACGTCCAAGGACATCCGCAACCCTGTCGTCTAATTCTAGACTCCGGATCCCAGATCTCATTCATTTCCGAAGATTGCATTCGTCGTCTTAGACTACGTAGAAAATCCGCAAACCTTTCGATTTCGGGTATATCGTCATCAGATGGTGGAACTACGCGTGGTTGTTGTAGCCTGCAAATTCGATCTCGAGTCTCGTCAGACAGTATTAAGGTCATTGCATATATTCTCCCTACACTTACTTCTTGTCTTCCGGCAAGGTCACTCGATGATCCGACATTAAACAAGGTGAAGTCCTTGACCTTAGCAGATCCTTCGTTCGACACCACTTCAGCTATCGATATCCTACTAGGAGCCGATCAGTTCTGGAATGTCCTCACCAGTGACCGATTGATAGGAGAAGATGGTCATCCAATAGCACAATCATCAATCTTTGGTTGGATAGTCGTTGGCTCGAAACCCACTCATCTCGGTCCAATATCGTCATTTAATAGCATGATTAACATCAACAATACCTTAAGGTTATTTTGGGAATTGGAGGAAGCCTCAGTACCAACTAAGAAGGTCTCGGATGTAGATAAGATCGTAGAGGCCCATTTTCAATCGACGGTCAGCAGATGCAGTGACGGCAAATACTGTGTTTATCTACCCTTTAAAGATGATGAGCCAGTTTTTGGTAACACATACAAGGCGGCACTTAATCGTTTGTTATCAGTCGAACGTCGGTTTGCAAAGGATTCATCCTTAAGGGACCAGTACATCCAATTCATGCGGGAATACCTACGGTTAGGACACATGAAGGAAGTGCCCAGCACAGATGCCAATCCTTCTTCGGGTAGCCTCTTTTACCTACCACACCATCCAGTCGTAGGCAAGAAACTTAGGGTAGTGTTCGATGGCTCCTGTCATGATTCGTCGGGAAGATCGCTTAATGACCTCTTGCATATAGGCCCTAGCATTCAGAGAAATCTTGTATCAGTCTGTCTGCGATTTCGTTTGCATCGGTTCGTTTTTTCCGCAGACATAGTCAAAATGTTTAGACAGATATGGGTAACAGAGTCTCATCGTCGTTACCAACGGATTCTTTGGAGGGAAAGCCCGAAGGATGCAGTTAAACATTTTGAACTCTGCACTGTGACATATGGAACATCATGTGCCCCATTCCTATCAGTGAGAGTTCTGGAGCAGTTGGCTAGTGATTATGCTCACGAGGCTCCTGTAGCCTCCAATATTATACTCAACGATTTTTATGTGGACGATGTGCTCACGGGAGCAGATACAGAGTCTGAGCTCATTAAAAAGAAAAATGAGTTAATAAGGCTACTCTCCTTGGGAGGGCTGGAGCTTAGTAAATGGATTTCGAACTCCTCATTGGTACACTCCATGGCCTCTGATGAGATTGATATGACGTCGCTATTTGACGGGGATACAACATCCGTTGCAAAGGTCTTAGGTATCTATTGGAACCCGTGCGATGACAACTTACTGTTTAGGGTTACCTTAGGCGATATTAAAAGAGCCACTAAAAGACAGCTTCTTTCAGATGTAGCTAGAATCTTTGACCCATTGGGACTGCTAGCACCGGTCGTCATATCGTTTAAAATGTTGTTCCAGCAGCTTTGGCTTCAAAACCTCAGCTGGGATGATGATCTACCAAAACATTTGTCTGACAAGTGGCTCAAATTTCGAAATGATATCCACGCACTGAATAACCTCGCAATTCCTCGTTATATTCCCAACTCGACTGCCGCTCTTGAGCTTCATGGATTCTCGGATGCATCGTTAAAGGCTTATGCCGCAGTCATTTTCTGTCGGCATCGCGAAGGGGACGGAGGCTATCGGGTCACATTGATGTCAGCCAAGACTCGGGTTGCACCTCTCAAACAAATCTCTCTTCCTCGGTTGGAGCTCTGTGGCGCGTTGTTGTTGGCACGGTTGATGGTCTCAGTTACATCGGCACTACAGATTCCCGATATAAAATTGCATGCATGGTGTGATTCTAACATCGTGCTGGCATGGCTCTCATCCCCACCATCACACCTGAAAACCTTCGTTGGAAATAGGACTGCCGAAATCCTGGACATCCTGCCAAGACATGTACCGTCCAAGGAAAACCCCGCAGATTGTGCCTCGCGTGGTTTGCTTGCCTCAGACTTACTTACCTTTCATCTTTGGTGGCGCGGGCCCACTTGGTTAAGCCGAGATTTAGAAATCCGGGAGTCGGATTTGGGCGACCCTTCACAGATTCCAGAAGTTTTATTGGAGACCAGAATCAATTCATTTTCAGTACAATCAATTCACAATGACTACGTGGAACATTTTGTGCATCGGTTGGCTAATCGGGTTTCCAGTTGGAGAAAACTTGTTCGAGTTGTGGCATATGTTCATCGGTTCATAACAAATTGTAAAGCTGCGATAAATGGAAGGGCTGGTGGTGCCTTATCATTTATCGAATTGGATGAAGGTCGCCACATTTGCTTACGGTTC
Source organism: Cheilosia vernalis (assembly GCA_949126925.1). Lineage (NCBI taxonomy): Eukaryota > Metazoa > Arthropoda > Insecta > Diptera > Syrphidae > Cheilosia > Cheilosia vernalis. The sequence continues at coordinate 53,833,152 of OX421358.1, forward strand.
GCACAACTATTATTTACCCAAAACCAAAATTCAAGGTTTACATCTGAGTTCATTCGGAACCCGACACTTAAATCGCTCTCGCCGTTTCTTGATAAGAGAGGGCTCCTCCGAGGGCTCATTCTCATGATGACTTTGGAGCCCAACATCCAGTAATTCTCCCAAAACAGAGCCCAATCACAAAACTTATCATCGTAAACGAACACATACGAAACTTACATCCTGGAGTTGACTCATTATTTGTAATCCTTCGGCAAACCTATTGGATATTGGGATGCAGAAATTTAGTTCGAAAACTCACACATGACTGCTTGAAATGTTTTCGTCAACGACGACATACCAGTCAACAATTCATGGCGAATCTTCCGTCAGCAAGGGTGACTCAATCGTATCCATTTGAAAATACAGGATGCGATTACGCTGGACCTATCACGCTGAAACTGTACCCAGGACGTAATCCTCGAAAAACAAAGGGATATATTTGCTTATTCGTTTGTCTTGCGACAAAGGCAATACATTTAGAGTTGGCATCAGATCTTTCAACAGAGGGATTTTTAGCGGCCTTTCGTCGATTTATCTCAAGGCGCGGCAAATGTTCAAATGTTTACAGTGACAATGGAACCAATTTCAAGGGAGCCGCACGCAAACTCACCGAAATGCAGCAACTGGCTATGTCACGAGAGCGTAACGAACATATCGGCCAATCTCTCGCCAATGATGGCATACGTTGGCATTTCATTCCCCCTTCCGCCCCACACTTTGGCGGAATATGGGAGTCAGGGGTTAGGTCCGTGAAGCTACACTTAAGACGCGTAATTGGCTCATCTATCCTTACCCTCGAACAAATGCATACATTACTTACGCAACTAGAGGCGGTTATAAATTCTCGACCTTTATGTGCACTGTCTGATAGCGATTTAAATTATCTAACCCCGTCTCATTTTCTCATAGGTCGCCCTTATACAACTTTACCCGAAGGCAACATGCTCGCTGTACCTATTAACCGATTGACGTACTGGGAAAACACGCAAAACATGTTCCAAGGATTCTGGAAGAGATGGCACCGGGAGTACTTAACTTCGCTCCAGCAGCGGCCGAAGTGGATTCAGCCAGAACGCAACTATAAGGTCGACGACACCGTGGTCATCAAGAGCGATAACTGCCCACCAGCTAAATGGCAATTAGGGAGAGTCATACAAGTGCATCCAGGCGACGACAACAAGGTCCGAGTTGTGACTCTACGAACATCGAATGGAACACTCACTCGACCAATCACCAAAATCGCCCTCCTACCTACATGCTGAACCGCTGCTTCAGGGGGGCCGGAATGTTGGGGAACCACAAGTTATATGCCCTATAAAGTAGAACTGACATGTACAAATTAAATACTTTATTTTTTGTTCATTTTTTTTCTTTGTGAACTATTTTTGGAGACTTTTCTTAACGTAACATTAACATGCTAAACATCTTCCGCTATTATGCTTTGTTCGCTATTCTTCTTTTTTGTAAAAATGTAATTTTTCACTCACTTGGAATGGACGAATAAACATTACCAATTGGCGCAACCGGTTCTTTTATTTCTAAAGTTCTACCTCGTATTTCTCATCAATATTAAAAATTATCAATTTTATATTTTCAAACACAATGTAAGGTCTTCAACCAAAAATTATAAATTTTATATTTTCAAACACAATGTAAGGTCTTCAGCCAAATTGTTTTACTTTTCTATATACAATAATTTTAAATACGTTTAGCACCTACCATTTTAAATCAAATATCTTACGTAAGGTCCTCTACCTACAAAATTTTTCCAATTTAACTGTATTTTACAAAACGTTCTCACTGTACAATATATATTAATATATTTAGATACCTATTTTCATTGAAGAATATATAATGTATAAGCCCAATGTAAATACCTTATACGGCGGGGAGTGATGTAGCATCCCTGGAATCTCTCTTTTTCATCGACCGCGTTGCAGGCCACACGTGCCTAATAAAAATTGTAAATTGTAACCAAAGTCCGAGTTTTATTGAATAATTAAGAGACAATATTTCATAGCAGATGGTCACACAAATTACTTAGGTTGGCTATAGAGGGGATTGTTTACATTTTTTACGCACGTATTTTTAAAAGCGGGCCGGAATGGGATTGTTATCAGTCGTTCATTAACATCAATTGACGAAAGAAATGGTGTTCCGTGTCAGTGCGTGTGGCAAAAAATTAAAAGTAGTGAAATAGTGAATTTGAAGTGCAGGTTTGTATAGTTTAGAAACTCAAAATAAAATAATGGGAAAACATTATTTTAAATGTTTGGCATGTGGGCGAGAGGAGAAAGAAAATGTTGGAGTTAAATATTTCAAAATACCGGATAATAGTGAGAGGTAAGCAATATAAGTCATAGATATGGCAAGAACGATCCGTGTTATATTTCTTAATTTTTTTTTTAGAAAGCGAAGTGGTTGAACTGCATAAACAAACAACACTTAATACATGAAAAATTGTCGAGGGATTCTTGGATCTGCGAAAGACATGTATACCAAGTCAACGATGCGCTTAAAACGTTCGACAACACCTAGTTTGGAAATTATTTCGCAGGTTATATTTTAAAAAATACCGCCTAAACCACAAGTGTGAGTTAAAACTGAGTGCGCAACTTAACGTTTCCTCCCTTTTTACAGATTTTAAAGAATATGAAGATGCGAAATTGACACGGCCTAATCAAGAATTCTTAGACTCTTTAGAGAATCTTTATTTATTTCTTGTTTTCCAAATTATTTTATTACCTAAATAATTTTGAGGGGAATATTTTTAACTTTTTGAAAAATGAATTTCATAACAACTGTTGCAAAAATCAAAATAAGGAATTTTTATCAAATTTTACGTCCGAGTACTTGTTTAACTAAAACTAAAATTTATAACATTTCTCTAACACTCAGGGAGATTTATGCAATATTCTGAAAATGTAGCAAAAAAAAAGTTAATTTAAAAAACAAAAGAGCCCTGTAAAGAAAAAAAACTGAAAAAAATATGAGCAAGAAAAAGTAGCAACAAATTGTATCAGGGTCTTTTAAAAAGTGCAAATTATCGCACAACGGTCAAAGTTGATCACAACGCGCGGCTCATTCACACATTCAAATCCGATTCGGAGCTTTCCCTAGCGACATTGCGGGAAAAAGCCGCACAAAATCAAGGCACAGGTTGTCCTTTTTATTTTACACTTCAGAGAGATTTTCCAGTTCCCGATTTTTATTCAACAATACCATCTATTTTCCTTTTTAACTGTCTCTGCCCACCCAAACACAAGCTGTGTTCTTTCTTTGCTGGGTGCAGAGACTGAGACTGCCTCGAAGTAGTTGTCGAAGCTTAAAATTTCTTTGAGAGCGATTTCAAATTTTCAGTGACTTAAATAACATATGTAGAGGAATGTTAAAATTTTGAATAGGAGTGATATATTTTATTATGTACATTTTGTAAATTGCGACTCCATTAACAACTTTGTTCAATAATTGCTTTACAGTTCTTTTTCAAAATTTGAAATATTTAAGGGAGTGTTTTTTTTTAAACGCTTGAATTTTTTTTTATATAAACAAATTTAGGTAACTGAGACGTATCACTTGTATGAAAAGACAACTCTCATACAACAAAACATACAAAATTGGCAAACATACTTAAATATATGTTTAAAATTATTGAATATAATGTACCTACATACTTACAATATATGTAGATGGAAAACATATTTCAGATATTTTCTATAATAAGAAGGCGGATTTGGTATATTTTAGCTCAAAGAAGTTAAACAAAAATAAAAGTGGGTGCAAATGGTTATAATAAGACTTGCTAGCAATATTTTTTTTGGGAATTTTTAGAATACCTTGCATTTAGTCAAAGATATCTAAATTTGCATTATAACAGAAATTTCATTGGTTTAAGCAACTGTAACTGTTAAAGTATGCTCATTAAGTGACCTCTAAAATGAAAGTTTTTGGTTTATAATAAAGTTGTATATTGTTTTGTCCATTTTATGTACATTGTAATTGTATTTATGTAGATTTAAGGCTAGATCTTTTTCTCATATTATATTGCAAAAATTTGACAAGCACCAAAATAGTTTTCATCTTTTATTTGTACCAGTCTAAGGTACGAGTACATTTGGTCTTTAATCGATTATAATGATCCTTCGAATTGTATCGTGATGACTTGCATAAATAATTCATAAAATAAAAACTCAGTTTTTTATACTATTATGTTTTAGACCTGTTAATATTTATCATTTATGTATTAATATATATTACGATAAAACTTGCGCATACGGCGCTGCATTAGAAAACTTTCACTAGGTGCTGAAAGGTTATATAATTCTAAAGCGCTTTTGTGTTGTTCTAATTTTACTCGTTCTTTACTAATTTCATAAATTCTGCCATGTACATCGGAGTTAACTACTGTGTGTATTTTCTTTTTCTTTTGTGACTTCAATAAGCAACATATCCCAACAATTGAGCAAACACTTTCATTTCGCCAGTTTATTGTTTTTGAAATTGACTGTTTTTTAGCAACACTATTAAATAATTCTTTAGATTTTAAGTGAATATTTTCGGAGAGTGCAGAATAATTTCTGTTTTTATACCCGAAACAAGGAAGGCAAATGTGTTTATTTGATATGCAAGCTTCTTCAGTACCATTTTTATTTAAATTGAATTTGCCTACATCTACTCCTGACTTAAGATTGGATTCTGTTATGTTCTTAATAAATGTTTGTGATTTTTCTTCGATTGCTCGATTACTATTTATCTCGGGTGTTTTTTGATTATAATCAGAATTACGGTGAGCGTTCCTTTCAAGTAATGAAAGGCCTGCAGCGGAAGATTGAACGTTTTCGAGATTGTTTCCAACTTCTTTAGTATTATTTGTTTGCTCCGAGTCTTTATTCAAACGATTTGAGCTTTCAGTATTTGGATCCATATACGTTTCTCGTTTATTCCAAGGGACAAGTTCTCCAATGGTTGCAGCTGAAGTAGCAGGATTGCTTACGTTTATAGCATTGTTATTAACATAAGCAGTATCTTCCAATACATTTTCAGATACACTTGTCAAGGGGCAATGTAACATAAGCTCGTCAGGTCTCTCATTGGCAGTACTATGGTTGGATAGACAAACAACAGATTCGGTTTTATCATTTTCTGGTATACTGATTTGATTTATATCAGCATTGATCTTATTTTTTGCAATTTCATTATTGATGTTGGTTAAATACTTATTGCTATCAGGGCGAGCAGATTTATTTAGTTTTTCGTTGAAACTGAAGTTATTATTTGTCTTTAGTCCATCTCCAGGTTTTTGCATAGTTTCCTTTATAGAATCTTCGCAGACATTGAGTTTAGATATGTATATATTTGACCTCTCTTTGACTAAACAATCCTCATGCATTGAGAAATGTTGAAGTATAACTCGTTTTACATTCATTGCGGACTCAGCAAACTTAGAGATTTCATGTGCTGATTGATTTCTAAAAGCAGTAAACATATGTTAGATAAAATATAAATATTAAAATTTATTTATTAAATTAACTATGGGTGAATTACAAAAAATTAATATTTCTTTAGTTCGAAGAACTCCAAATGCCAAGCGACCTAGAGCTAAACAACAGACTTTCTTACAGGCGCCTGCCTGACAGTTTTTGGTACAATTATTCAACTATTTAACTTCGTTTAAAGCACCAGGTGATTGTAAGATTAAGAGTTGCTTCAAGGAAAAAAAGAAAAAAGGTTTAAGTCCCCGATGTATGATATAAAAATGGTTTGATTTAAAAAAAAAATATTAAAATTTAATAAAAAAAATGTATTTCCTCTAGAAAAAAAAATTGTTTGGTCAGTAAACCCGCCCGCGATCTCCTTCTTAGCATTGACTGCGGATAATCGGATCACAAACTTGTTGCAATAAAAACGGATTACGAAACTTTCAACCTGATGCAACATGTTTATTCCAATTATTTCGCTAGAAGTAAAACCTTCCGTTAACTGAGCTGTAAGAAAATGTAGCTCAAAATGATTGACAAGACCGAATCATAAACAACTATGTACCATAAAAAATCAAACCATAAAGGAACTACTGAGACTTACCAACATTTAGAACGGGACTATTTCTTCTCATATAAATGAGGGACAAAATAACTAAAATAATTAACAAAAACTGCCTAAAAACTGCAAATGACAGGTTAAATAATGTAAAAGAAAACAAATAAAGAGAGAAAGAAAGATAAAACTGTAAGTATATGTCGTGATATTCAAGTAAGAAAAAAACGTTGCTTTGGCTCATAAGTGAGTGTAACCGTGAAGCGGTTGAATTTAATGTCGTTTTCCATTGGTTTCACTCGGGGATTCACTCATTCTGTAATCCAATGGAACAAGAAAACTGCTTCTGATTGAATTCATAAATGTGTATGTCAGCTGACTTTAATAAAATACACTAACTAAACTTGTGTTGGTGCTTCTTGAGTGGATTCGCGAGGCGAAATTCTCTCCTCAGATTCACAAGAAGAGTATTTTTTGTGCCAATGAAACGGTTTCAGAAGTGATTTTTTCGATTCCGGACTCTCCCGGACGCTTCTTTTTGCCCAATGGAAAACGACATAAGAGTGCAATGAAATCACTCAATCAGTGTGGACGTCGATTAAATCAAGAACATTATGGCCGGCTGGACAGGTACGTTCGGGACTATCCAAAATCCTGCATAGCTTTTGAATTTGCCAAGTGCATTCGCCCCGCGATAGTAATGATTCTGGTAATTCCATCCTTGGCTGGGTGAAGCTGAGTAATACGGATGAGTCGCCATTGTGTTGCTGGTAGACTTTGGTTTTTTATGATACATCGCCCATCATGATATAGTAAGTCGACGCGTGCCACCTGCCACTTAGAATGTCGTTGTAAGGTGGATAATAACTATTCATACTGTCATCGCCTCAAAAAATGCTGCTGCATCCAATGCCGCCAATAACCAAGTCGTTGCGTAGGTACTGCCAATACTCGTTTATCAGGTACTGCTATGATAGACCGGCCAGAAAGTTAGTCGGCTGAGGTGAGAGCCAATCGATCATCAATATCTTCGTGTAAAGCCACTAATGGACGAGAGCTTAAGCAGGTTCTATGTGCACGAGTAACGTATGAAGTTGGTCGTAATAAATTGATTGAGTCTCAACGACTCGTAATAAATATTTTTTAGCAGACGTGATAGGATGGGAACCGACGGCTTACAAAGCGAGTGTACACATTTATGAATTATTCAGCTGATAGGTCCCCTGCTTACTCGATAGGAACACCTTTTGAAGCCGTGCAGACAAAAATAGCGACATATGTCTTCTAACAGTACGGAAAGGTTTTGAGCCAATGGGAAAGCTAAATGCGCCACAGTAATAAACCATTGCGATTGAAAATAGTGGGGATGCCAACACCTGGGAGGGAAGCAATGATTCCATGCGTTGTTTGGCCATAGTGCAAACATGCACTCCCGAATTTTTCGTAGCATAAGCTGTCACGATCCTCTACTGGCACAATCCGCCGGATTGGACTCCGTCGAATGTTTTGCTAATTGGAAACATCGGAGTACTGCTAATATGGCTGACGCGATTGGCCACGTACGGTTTGAGCTGTGTTGGCGCTTTGGTGGAAGCGATTCATCCAGTAGTTGTTTCGGCAGTTGATCATCCCATGCCAATTCTGCCTGTCATAGTCGTTGAATGAATAGCTTGGCCACAATAATGAAAGCTGCCAACATGCCAGTGGGATCATAGAGAGTAGCAGTGTCACTTGCCGTTTTGTTGTAGATGGTGAATCAGCTGCCATTTTAATTTTGTAGAAAAGCTCGTCCGCACCGCGATCCCAATTAAGCCAAGAACAGTCGTTTCTGCCTACCGTTCAATATCATAAGTGATTGGTTAGCTGTGCCAATGTTTCCTTGTGGTTAGATTGAAATGTACGTAAATGGAAATGTTCCATGGTTCAGCACAAATTCGATATCTCTGGCCATCTGAATGGCCTGTCGAGTTGATGGAGCGCTACTGAAGAAATCGTCGACGTAGAAGTCCCGAAATATACTTCTCCGAGCTTCTGCTGCCCGGTTGTCGGTTGGTAATTATATTTACCAGTAATTCTTGTTTCACGCGGACCGCCAATTGTATGGTCACCACTATTTTTAAAAATAATTTTCCCTGACAAGTTTTGAAGTTTTTCCTGACAAATTTTTACAAATATAGCAGGGTTACCTGTAGGCGCAGTGGCTTAGTGGTTAGTGTGTTGGACTACTAAGCGAGGGGTCAAGGTTCGAGTCCCGCAAAAATCCAAATACCAACTCAGGGTTTTTTTTTCACTGCGCCACCTCTCGCGAACCTCTGACAAACATCCGAGAGTATAACTGTCATGAAAGAGCTTCTCAATTAGCCGTTTGGAATCGGCATAAAATTGTAGATCCCTTCCATTCGTTCCAAAAATTAAAAACTCACACAAAACGAATGGTTGTGAGAAGCTAGGCCCGGGGTCCCTACAGACCTGTTGCGCCAACTATTATTATTGTTATTAGCAGGGTTACCTACGAAATCCCTTTTACAAAGTCCCAACTACAAACATCCGACACCCAAAATCCAGAAAAACCAAAAGCCTGAACCACAAAATCCCGAAAATCATTAAATATGATCGCGAGATTTTAGACACCAATCGTAGTCAATGATTTTCGGGATTTTGGTTTTAGCCAGGTACACAAATTTTGAAATAAAATTGAATTTTCATGTAAAATGTTTGTTTTGACAGTTGACACGCAAAAGAAGGTATTTTAACAAAAATACCTACTGTTTGAAAATTAGCATGGGCACTCATATGTTATTTTACTGTAAAACACGGTAGGAGATCTCGTTAGCTAAAATTACTTAAGTGAATTTTTAGTCGTTCGCTATTGTGAGAACTATTAAATAAGTCGGCGGCAAATATCAATCAACGGTGAAACCTACCTACTGGCGTACAGATAGGAATAAAACCCCAGATCTTGTAGACTTCTTTATATCCAAAAATATATCTTCAAATAAAATAAATATAGAAGATGGCCCTGATCTTCAATCAGATCATTCCTCAATACTTTTTACACTTACTTACTTACTTAAGGTGGCGCTACAGTCCGGGGTGGACCTGGGCCTCAACCAACAAGCGTCTCCAGCCAGCGCGATCTTTAGCTAGCTGTCTCCAGTTTCGCACACTAAGTTGGTTAAGGTCCCCTTCCACTTGCGTGCACCACCTGAGTCGCGGTCTTCCTCTACTGCGCCTTCCCTCGGGTATGGATTCGAAGATCTTCCGGGCCGGAGCATTCGTGTCCATTCGCTCTACATGACCCAGCCACCTCAGTCGTTGGACCTTCACTCTTCTGACTAGGTCGATGTCGCTGTGCAGCCCGTACAGTTCGTCGTTAAATCTCCTTCTCCATTCACTGTCAATGCAGACGGGACCAAAAATAACACGAAGAATTTTTCTCTCAAAACAACCGAGAGTTACCTCATTCGCTTTTGATAGAGTCCATGCCTCTGCGCCATATAGCAGAACTGGGATGATAAGGGTCTTATAAAGGGTTACTTTAGTTGTTCGAGAGAGGGCTTTGCTACTCAATTGCCTTCTTAGCCCAAAGAAACAGCGATTGGCAAGAGTAATTCTACGTTTAACCTCAGCGCTGGGGTCGTTGTCTGAGTTCAAAGCGGAGCCTAGGTAGACAAAGTCCTTAACCACCTCAATGTTATATCTGTCTATTGTGACGTTCTGTCCGAGCCGTCGGTGTTGGGTGTCCTTTTTAGTTGACAGCATATACTTCGTCTTGCCCTCATTAACCGCCAAACCCATCTTCGCCGCCTCAGTCTCAATACTCACAAACGCGCCATTAACATCACGCTGCGTTCTGCCAATTATGTCAATGTCATCGGCGTATGCGAGTAACTGGACGGACTTTTGAAAGATAGTGCTTCTGGTGTTGGCGTTTGAGTTTTGCACTATTCTTTCAAGAACGATGTTGAAGAAGTCACATGACAGCGCATCGCCTTGTCTAAATCCTTTTTTGACATCGAAGGTCTCGGTAAGTTCTTTACCGACCTTGATGGAGCAGCGTGCAGGGATGCCAAAACTAGACATTGCTCTGTATAGTTCGTCCCTATAAATGCTGTCATAGGCGGCCTTAAAGTCGATGAAAATGTGGTGGGTATCGATTTTAAGTTCCTGGGTTTTCTCCTAGATCTGCCGCAGTGTGAATATTTGGTCTATGGTGGACTTTCCTGGCCTGAAGCCACACTGATATGGACCAATCAGGTTGTTTACGAAAGGCTTCAGGCGTTCACACAAAACGGCAGATAAGATCTTGTAGGCAATGTTTAGAAGACTGATACCTCTGTAATTGGCGCAGTTCAGAGGGTCTCCTCTCTTGATGATCGGGCAAACAATGCTGAGGTTCCATTCATCGGGCATACTTTCCTCCGACCATATTTTACAGATGATTTGGTGCATGCTCCTAACCAAGTCATCGCCTGCCGCTTTGAACAACTCGGCGGGTAGGCCATCTGCTCCAGCGGCTTTGTTGGACTTCAGTTTAGATATAGCTATCTTCACCTCGTCCATGTCTGGTGGACGGTATTGTTGATCCTCATCGTCCAGGTTGAACGGTTCATTCTGCCTGACAGCGGAATTTAAGTCGTCATCGCCGTTAAACAGTCTGCAGAAGTAGTTCTTCCATATCCTCAGCATCGACTGCGATTCTACCACGATGTTCCCTTGTTCGTCCTTGCAGGCTTCGGCGATAGAATAATAATAAAAGAACATAGTCCTAAACTAGTTAATAGACTGACTGATTAGAACCACTTTAGGCAGAAGTTGGAAGAATGTATCCAACTGTCATCAGCTATTCAAACATAAGATTTACACTGGATATACAAAAAGCTGTATAGGCTGCAACTCCCGAAAGAACAAACAAGATTAAACAAAACTCTTATCCAATGAAATATGTGAAATTATTACAGAAAAGATGAAAGCTAGAAAACGCTGGCAACAGACAAGGGCACCAAGCGGCAAAACCACACTGAACAACTTAAATAATAAACTCAGAAAAATCTATAAGAGAATTCAATAACGAGTCTTTAAAAACGTTTCTTACCAGTCTTACAAATTATGCTAGTACCGATTACTCGCTTTAGAAGGCAACAGGCCAATAGCTCATATTCCGCCAGTAAAAACCAGAGCAGGTAACTGCGCAAAAAGCAGTTAAGAAAAAGCAAATAATTTTGCAGAGTACCTTGAGGACGTCTTCAAACCTTATGAAGATAAAGATTATCAAGAAAACGAAGAAACGTGCGAAGAAGACAGACCTATTCGGCCGGTAACAGCTAAAGAACTTGCCAAAGAAATCAAAGAAGGCATAAACATAAAAAAGCCCCAGGGTTCGATTTAATCACAGGGGAAATTTTAAAACAATTTCGCGCAGATTATAAATGCTGCATTTAAATTAAGATATGTGCCAAGCATGTGGAAGGTCGCGGAGGTAATAATGATACCAAAACCAGGTAAACCACCTCGCGAAGTAACCAATATCGATACTACCAATGTTGTCCAAGCTATTCGAAAAAAATGCTGGCAAAACGTCTGCAAAAAAATAATTCGACAATTCTGGAGCCATAACAGATCGATTTTTCAGAATTAAACAAGAGACAGAGTACTCAACATTAAGAGGAATTAAAGCTGGTTTACCACAAGGTAGTGTGCTAGGGCCAGTGCTGTACCTTCTGTTTACTAGCGATCTACCTGAAAGTAAAGCAACTACTATAGCAACTTTTGCAGATGACACTGCTGTGCTTGCTGTTGGAGCAACTGTCGAAATAGCAACAAAAAAGCTCCAAATGGCAATAAACGGTATTTCAGAATGGACTAAAAAGTGGCAAAACGCTAAACTGCGTTGGACAGCGCATGTAAAGAAAATAAGAGATGAGCTGAACATGCGATACAGTAAAATGTATTGGCTTATTGGGAGATACTCATCCCTGTCCAACTACAATAAATTACCTATACAATAGTTGATTCCATAAACTAAGATGCGACTTGAATGTTCGCAGATAAAAAAAATGGTTGATGCAACTTGAATGCTCGCAAATAAAAAAAAATGGTTGATGCGACTTGGATGCCCGCAAATAAAAAAAAAAAAATGGTTGATGCGACTTGGATGCTCGCAAATAAAAAAAAATGGTTTGATGCGACTTTGATGTTTGCAAATAAAATAAAAAAAAATATTTTGCCAATTATGTGTATATGACATGAAAACTAGTTGAGATTTGTTTATCCATTCAGAGGTACAAAAGTTGGCCTAGGGGTAAATAATTTTGATTATACCGTTTATGGTGATAATTGCAGCAATGAGTGACGTTTATGGTTAAGCCAGTAAAATAACAGATGAAGAAGAAAAGCAAACAATGTTATTACACTTTGGTGGTCAGAAAATTCAGGAATTGTACGACTCATTGCCAGACGGAACGGTTGACGAAGTGAGATATGGTCCAATGGCATCTGGTTATGTTGTGCGAGTATCAGACTATGAACAGACAGTCAATAAGTTAAATGCGTTTTTCCTGCCAAAGACAAATTCTACATATGAATGGCACATTTTGCGACAAAAAACAAAACAAAAAAAAAAACAAAATGGTGAAAAGATTGAGATTTTTACTATGCATTTACAAAAGCAAGCGGAACGATGCGATATTGGTGACAAGGTTGATGAAAATATTAAAGACCAAATCATTGAGAAATGCTTATCACAACAAATGCGCAGAGAAATGTTAAAACAAGGTGATGCAACGTTAAATGAGACTTTAAAAATGGCAAAAGTTTTTGAGACTGTGAATGAACAAGAAAAATTGTTCATTCTTAAAAAATCAGTAGTACCAGCTTCCACCATTGAGGTAAATAAAATCAAAGTTGATAAAAGAAAGAACGATGTGGATTCAGTGGTCATAGTGCAAATTATGACAAATGTCCCGCTAAAGGGAAAACATGTAATAAATGTGGTTTTCCTGATAATTTTATCCGAAAATGTCAATCACGCAAACGAACAGGCAATTTCAGTGCTGGAAATAAATGGCAAACCAAGCTGAAAAATACAAAATATGCCACAGGAAACTCAAAACGAGAAACAATTGTTAAGAAATCATTTAAAAAAACCACTGAGCCAATTTAATACTTTACTTATAAAAAAAATAACTTAGTAACTAAAAATTATTTCTCTCTACAAATTTCTAATTTTCATATCATTATCAAAAAAAAAAAAAAACAAGTCACTATAATTTTTGAGCCTATTTTACTTTAATATAGAAGACTAGACTACTACAAAAGAATAGTTCCTTTAATTTAATATCTTTTCAACATTCTTAAAAAATTATAATATGATGATGAACAATATCAAGATTCCAATATGGTGCAATGCTCAAATTGCACAAAATGGATTCATTATGCATGTGCCAACGTGGGGGAAGAAATAGTCAACGTCAGGAACTGGAAATGCGATAATTGCACGCAATTATCTGCTACGCAGACCAGCCAGACACCAACGAATTCCAACATCCATTCAAGGCCGAATTAAGAGAATCCGTTACACCAAGAGGAATCAAATTTAAAAGTATTGTACAACACATATACGGCAACTAATCCAATCAATCAAAATCTGGACCAAAGCTCTGACCAAACACACGTTCGATTTCAAAAAGACACTGTTAACAATCCAAATCAACAAAATATATCGCATAGTTCCTTTGCAGCCTCAGTATGCTGTACGATTTAAAGAACATATGAAGTTACTAGAAGAACAAGATGAAATCCTTAAAATGAGGCAAGAAATATGAAGAAAAAATTAGCTATGTTGGACGCGATTTCAGATGATGAGATAGAGAATCAAATAATACCTAATCAGAAATCACAAAATCAAAATAATGTTCAAATTCAAGTCAATGAACGAGTTCTCAGTTATTTAGATTCTATGAAGCCAAAACAACAACCAAATATTCCCATTTCGACACCGATTCAAGTTTCCACATATCAGACGCAAACACCAATAAATTTCTACCAACTTACTCCTCAACAACTTACAACTAGATCCGCAATATCAAAAGATTTACCGACATTTACAGGACAAGCAGCAGAGTGGCCAGATTTTATAAGCACATACAACCAAACAACATCAGCTTGTGGTTTTACAAAAAATTAAAACTTGATCCGGCTACAACGAAGCTTAAGGGGCAAAGCAAGAGACATCGTTGAGGCTCAATTAACTATACCTTCATGTGTCCCACAAATAATTGAAACATTGAAGCTTTTATACGTCAGACCGGAACTCTTAATGGAACATTATGTCGAAAAAATCAGAAGAATGTCAGCACCCAGATACGAGCGACTAGAAACAGTTGTTGAGTTCGCTGTTGCAGTCAGAAATTTGTACGCAACGCTCCAACAGGCAAACATGGAAGACCATATTCGAAACCCTATGCTGATGAAAGAATTAGTAGAAAAGCTACCAGCAATTTTGAAAATGAATTGGGCAGCATACAAACGATCCACAACTAATAACGACAATCTGGCTACATTTGCCGATTGGCTTTATGAAATCACCACCGACGCTTGCAGTGTTATGACGACAACAAATTGGTTTACAACAAAGCAACCACAACAGCCAGGGAGAAATAGAAATGAAATTCTTAACCTACATGAAAAAAATTGAAGAAAATTCTACATCATTAGTATCGAGACCTATTCCTCCCGTTATTGTTTGCAAAACATGTGGAGACAGTTGTAAAAATGTTTCAAATTACATCAAATTCAAAAATATGAACTTATCACAGCGATGGGATATTTTAAAGCAATTCTTAAACGACATTCTTTTAAATGCAAAACTCCAGTACAATGTACTAAGGCCCATTTTATTCACTATCGTTCAACTTGCCGATGACTCCGAGGTTGATCAACTTCGGAGTTGATTTGCAAGAGAGAGTTGAGCGGCAAGTTGAAAATTGCTTTTATTCACTACTTTAATTCTCAACTCTGCTGTTGAAATTCAAAAGTTGGTCTACTTGCAGTTTCTAAAATATCCCTGGGATGTTTGTGACAGATGACACACAATAGGTCTGTTCTTTTACTTTATAAATCTTAAGCTAGGTATGTTCAGTTAATAGTTTTTTTTGTTTTCATTCGGTGGTGAAGTCTTGATTGAGAAGCACGTAATAATAAAACAATAAAAATTCAAAAAATGGAACAAAAAGATGCAATTGCGATCATTTTGGCCGCATACGTATTTGAAAGCAGAGAGGAAGATGAATAGACACACAAACTTCGGCGTGTTTGGACGAAGGGTTGAGTGGCGAGCATTTCAGCGTCGGAGCGGCTGAAATGCTTCCCCTATCTGCCGGGGAAAATTTTCGGTAAATTCATTTCCTTACCTGATTCAATGTACAAGTTAACACACAAGTTCCCACAGACCAATTCCCAGAATCCCAACGGCATTGCAACATTCAGTACACGAGCTCCCGCAGTCGAATTCTTAGAATCTCGACTGCACTGCAATTTACCTTCAATTCACTCCAGACAAATTTCCAGGGAATTGACCTGGATACAAGTAAACGATGCAAGTAGCTTAATAAGCAAAAATAAGTAATAAATAAATGTTCGGGTATCAATGTAAAATCAGTTCTAAGTTTGAGGTAAATAAAGAGGTAGTTCCTCACGAAAAAACTTTTTTTTATTAAAAACGTCGTATTAAAATATTAACTGGCGCCCGAGCAGGGACAGAAGACAAAGTTTTTCATATAAATCTATCGAGTGAATTTGTGAAAGCTAGAAAGTGTTTTGAAAAATAATAAAGTAGTGTTTTAAGTTAAAATCAGAAAGTGAACTGAAATAAAATAATCAAGAATAAATTGATAATTAACTCCTCCATGCTTAAATTCGAACGTCCGCGTTCGACGGCACTGATTGTATGAGATGTGGGATATCATCTATCCCTATTACTGCGGATGCTGTGTCTCTAGGTTTTGGCGTTGGCTGTTTTTTCCTGTTGCCCTCTCGAACTTTGTTTTTTTTTCGTACATCGGTGAGCAAGGTAGATTATTATTGTGGTGACTGATGATATTGCTAGGATAATATTGATTGCCAAATTGACCTTATTTCTGGTCTCGAGTAGATTAATTTGTTCTGTACCATTGACCTGTAGCTCTCTTATCATTTCGAGGGATATTTCTTCTTCTATGTTCCCTAATGGTGACCTTGGTTGCAGAATTGCAGGCAGTGGCTGATGTTTCGTGATCTCGCTGGATTTAAATGATTTTCCGTTCGCTTGGATTGTAACGTTGAAGTGTTTGATGACGTATGTGCCTCTTAAGCTGAGGGTCTCGTTATCGATGTTCACGGAGCCATTAAATTGGTTGAGGAATAGTATACCGGGAGCAATTTCTTCAACTGATGGGATGTGTTGGTTGTTAATAGTGACGCAGCTCGGGATTTCGCTTTTCAGGAGGTTTGGGATGCACGTGTCGTTACTTATATCTATAATATTATTACTGTTACAAATAGAATGTTCGTTTAAAGTTTTACAATATTGATTGATTCCATATATGTTGTGTTTACATTTTAGAATTTTGTCAAAAGGTATTTTATTGATTCTTGTCTCGATTTTAACAGCTTTAATTATTAACATATGACATATTTCTAAACTGGTTGTTGGCAAACTTATTATATAGACTATATTTCTGCCATCGGAAGCAATTTTAATGTTGGCAAATTCAAGCGCTTCGTCGATGTTAACAAAAGGAATATTTTCTGATTTGAGCAGTTGCTCTGTAATATTTATTTCGGTGTTTGACAGGATGAAGGAATTTACTATATTAGCTTTTGCCCAATGTATGGCATAGGCTATATTGATTATCTCTTCTTTGATTAGCTCTAGCTCGTATTTTATTTTAAATAATGCTTTATCTTTATCTTTCTTTTCTTCATTAACGATTTTTAAGATATTATTAGTCATGTTGGTTATTTCATAAATCTTATCTATTGTTACTCGGTTAATAATTGCCTGCCTATTGTTACTTTCGAGTACATTGTTCATTTTTTACAATAATATTTCATGATCATGGTGGTCTGGATTCCCAGCAATCCATTTCCACGCGCTGCCGATGAAGTTCAGTGACCTCGTATTTCTCTTGTTTACTTTGAGTCTTGATAGGTGGTTTTTGATTCGAATGATCTCGTAGGACAGGAAGGGGTAAAGGGGGTGATTGGTATTGGAATTTAATTTCAATGTCTTCTCTACTGCATTTATCAATTCTTCGTAGGCCTCTACATCGATGATATGAATAATTTTAAAGTACCCAGTTTGCAATTTTGCGGTTCCTGCGTCGATTTTGACTAATTGTGAATTTGAATAATCCAAGATTTGGGTGTTTGCTGCGCACAAAGGCAGCAGGAATCTATTGGGAGGAAAAGGTTAAGTTTTAATCAGACTCTTATGGATAATTTTTCCGGTGTTAGTTACTACAGTGGAATTTTTGTTTTGCTTTACGATTTCTTTCCTGTATTTTGGGGAGAGTTTATTGCCTATTCTCCTATTGGTTTTAACGTAGATTACTTCTCCTACGGAATAATTTTTGAGAGGATGTTTTTTCCTATTGTGGTAGTCTAGATCAGCGGTTTGTTTATCCTTAATTTTTGTAATAATGTCCTGTCTCTCTTCTTGGAGTTGTTCGGGGTTATTGATCATATTTCTTGCAAAGAATGCGTCTATGGGTTTTCTGTTTGTGGTGGAGTGGATAGATCTGTTGTATTCGAAAATGGCTTTGTCCAATAGTTCTGAGAATGTGCTATGTGTCTGCTCTGATTTGAGGCAGCGCATCAATTCGGATAGGGTTGAGTGAAAACGCTCCACTTGTCCGTTTACTGAACTGACATACGGAGGTGCTTTGAATATTTTTATATTGAAGAAGTTTTCTAGCATGAATAAAATGGAACTTGAGCTCAAGGCTTTTTCGTTGTCAACTATAATAGATTCGGGAACTCCAAAGGATAGCACGAGTTCCCTTAGAGGCTGTTTAATGTCCTCTGAGGCTCTTGATTTGATAATTCTTGCCAAGGCATATTTTGAGAATTTATCTATTGCTGTCAGAATAATTTTTTTATCAGTGAAATAAAGGTCCAAGTGTAAGATTTGACCAGGGTATTGGGGAATTGGGGTTGGTTGTAAGATAGGTTTACTAGGATGCCTATCGTACTTGTGTTCTTTGCAGATTCTGCACATATCTGTTACTTTTCTGATTTTTGCCTGCATCTTTGGGAAGTAATATTTTTGTAATAGTTGAATTTTATTTTCGCGGCTATTCCTGTGAGCTCGATTGTGCTCTTTTAGGATTTCTGTTTCTTGGCGATTTTCGTCGGTTAAGTCTAAGACCATATTTCTGGCGTATCTTACTCTGTATTGTCGAAAATGTAACGGGAATATTTCCTGAATTTTACCTAGAATTGCTTCTTCTGTTTTTATTCCATTTATTACTGAGGGGTTGAGATGTCTTTTTAGAATATTAATGAGTTTCTCTTGAGAGTACATGGTTTCTACTATGGTGTGACGATGGTATGTGGGAAATATGATTTCAAATTGATATGACGGTGTATCACCTAAACTGAGGAAGATTTGGTTTTTGAATACGTTTATTGGTTCATTAGCTATTTGCACTAAATTTTCTTCAGAACTTTCGGTACTGTGTTCGGTTGTTGTCAAAGAGTTTATTTGGTCTTGTGGAGGTCTTGACAAGGCGTCCGCAACGACGTTGGCTTTTCCAGGCTTGTATTTTATCTCATAGTTATACTCTTCGAGTATAGCCTTCCAACGCTTCATTTTGTTGTTGGTATTTTTGTTGCTAAGGGCGTATGTCAAGGGTTGATGGTCGGTGAAGATTTTTAAAATCGTAGGACCATACAAGTAATTTCTGAGTGTGCTTAGAGCCCATACTATAGCCAGCATTTCCTTTTCGTTGGCGGCATAGTGCTCTTCACTTTTACTGAGTGTACGTGAAATGTATGTTATAGGCTTGTTATCTTGGGATAACACTGCGCCTAAAGCGTAGTCTGACGCGTCTGTGGTAAGGTGAAATTCTTTATTAACGTTTGGGTAGGTAAGAACTACGTCCTCGGATATGAGTGAGCTTTTAATTTTGTCGAACGCTTCTTTAGCTTCGTCGTTTAAATGGACGAGTTTTTTGCTTGAAGCTTGTTTAGAAACTCGGCCGTCCTCCCCTCTTAAAAGGGCTGTCAGGGGTTTGGCCAGTTTAGCGTAATCCTTAATAAATCTGCGGTAAAACCCTGACAGACCTAAAAAGGATCGCAAATCTTTGAGTGTATTTGGGTAGGGGAATTTGGCTATTGCCTCTACCTTAGTTGGGTTCGTTTTTATCCCCTTATCGGAAATGATAAACCCTAGGAACTCTACGCTATTTTTCAAAAATTCGCACTTATCCATCTGTACTTTCAAATTAGCGTTTTGAAGAGTTTCGAAAATCTTGGATAAGTTTTGGAAATGAGAATCTACATCTTTGCTGAACACGACTATGTCGTCGATGTAGACGAAGCATATCTGACCTATATGTTCACGCAGAATGTCGTCCAACGCTCTTTGGAATATGGACGGCGCGTTTTTTAGGCCAAAAGGAAGTCGAACGAATTCGTACTTCCCATTATTGACTGAGAAGGCTGTCTTCTCTATGTCGTTCTCATGTAGTGGGATTTGATGAAATCCGCTTTTAAGATCTATTACCGAGAAATATTTATTTTGTCCAAGTTCAGACAGTACCCCGTTGATTTCCGGGATCGGGTAGCGATCTGGAATGGTTTCAGCGTTAAGCTTTCTATAATCGATAACCAATCGATATTTCTTCTCATTTGAAGCGTCAGCCTTCTTTGGCACGACCCATACAGGTGCGTTATATGGGGACCTAGAGGGTCTGATGATTCCATCACAGAGAAGTTGGTCTATCTGTTTCTCTACTTCCCCTTTCAGACTCATTGGGTATGGGTATGATCTTGAATAGACTGGTTCTTCGTTAGTTGTTCTAATCCTACCTTTAACTGTGGTAATAAACGTTAATTTCTCGTCAGGATCGAGAAAGAGGTTGGGAAATTTTTCGGTTAAGGTTCTTAGTTTACTTTTCTGATCTACTGACATGTGGTCGTCCCTTATGGTTACATTGTTGACTGTATTACAAACTTGCTGTTTAAGGCTAATTTTTTTATTGTTGATAAGCATATAGCTTTCTTTTGTATGAATCACGGCTGACAATTCTTTGAGGCTGTCATTGCCGAGTATTCCGTGGAAAGATTTAAGAGTGGGGAGTAAGAAGAATTTTATCTTCTTTTCTCTTATGCCAAAAAGATTAATGAAGGTGTGTTGTGTAACCTCGACGTTACCGCCGATGGAGTTAGCTAAGAAACATTGGGAGTTTGGTAGTGGATTCTTTACAAGAGCGGGTTGAATGTAGTTCCTATTGGAACCGGTATCTATTAATATTTTGAAAATTTGCCCACTCTCCGCTTTGCATTCTACGTACGGCAGCGAAGAGTCATTTATCCTAAAAAATGGATATCAGAAAAGTCGGAAGATTCTTGTTCAACAGGCTGCTCATGTTCGTACGTTTGGCCAGGAATACCAATGTATTCCTGTAGGGTTTGTTCATGTGAATTGTCTTCTTCACTCATTTTTTGGTAATATTGATCTTCTGTATTTTCTTGAGTAGTTTCAATATGGAAGTTACGTTGGAAAGACTTTACATCTGGGTTATTAAATCGTCTATTTTGAAAGCTTGGATGTGGTTCTGTTTTTACTAACGGTCTTTGAATGAATTGTTTATTTGCTTCTAAGCCCTGTAGTTGAGTTTGTGCGAGTCTTACAGGATTGTTTTGCTGTTGGCTGATTTGGTTAGGATATTGGGTATATTGCGGCTGTGGTGGCCTTGGTGCGTGACTGAAATTCTGATTTTGGTAAACTTGGTTTGGGAATGAAGAATATTGTTGTTGTGTTGGCCTAGGCGGGGAATATGAGGGATATAACGGATATGTTGTCCTTGGTGTAGGGATAGGAAAATTTCTATTTAAAGGTTAGGGCTGTCTTTGTGGTATAATGACAGGGTATAAGGACTGAGGTTTCCTTGTTGTCGCCTGACTATGGATGTGGTTGGATCTAAAATTTTGGTTTTCAAGTTTCATGCACAAGTTTAGTGCATGGGGTAGGTCTGTAGGCTCTTTCATGCCAAGTAGTCTTGGCAAGTCGCCTCTAAGTCCTCTTATAAACGTGTCGAGGGCTTTTGAACGGTATGTTTGAGTAAGTACTCCTTTTGCATCGGAGCTGATATCCATACAGGATACTTTGTTTAAAATTTGAGAGAGATGCGAGTATACCGACTGGTAAAACTCGTGAATCGTTTGGCTCCCTTGGGCCAAGGATGCCATTTGGTATTCTAGGGTATTTGTATCTCGCTTATCTGCGTAGT
This sequence comes from Cheilosia vernalis, assembly GCA_949126925.1. Classification (NCBI taxonomy): domain Eukaryota; kingdom Metazoa; phylum Arthropoda; class Insecta; order Diptera; family Syrphidae; genus Cheilosia; species Cheilosia vernalis. The sequence continues at coordinate 53,854,718 of OX421358.1, forward strand.
GCATAACTAAGCATTTAGAGATAGAATCCCAATTCAGTGGCGTGTTATATGCCTCCAGAGCGATATCGGCATTGCCGATAATTTTATTCCGTATCACGCTCAGTATGGCATAATATTTTGGAGTGCCTCTTATCTGTTGATAGAGTCCGAGCACCCTTTCAACGCTTTTCTTCCAAGAAGCGAATTCGGCTGTTTCACCAGAGAAGGTTTTCAGACAGCTAACTATGTCTGGAATTCTATCCATACTAGATAGATCCTCTCTGTGTTCCGGATTGATGGTCTGATCTTCATCTTGACCCTGTTCGAGGTTCGGGTTAATAACATTTTGAATCAAAGCACGACCTTCGGTTTGCAAAACACTACTAACTATCGCTGATATTAGACTATGAAGTTCTGGGGTCGTTTGGATCTGTGTATTTGGCGCGTGTAGCGATGTCGTGGACTGAAACGAGTTGTCTAGGGGACGAGAGGGACCAGGTTGCTCGCTCTCCCCCGCAGTGGCGTTGCCAGAATCATTCCCCGATCGTAGCAAGGGCATTGTGAAACTGCTAATTAATTCTATCAGACTATCACCTTAACAATATAATCACTAAATTGAAACTATTAATTAATTCTACCACACTATCGTCTTAACAATATAATCACTGAATTTACTTTCCTTAATTAAATGTTCAATTTTAATTTTGTTTCTTAACTTATTTTTAACTTTCTTAATTTATACGCTTACAGAGCTATTTTTGCAGCGAACATCCCTGCGCCGGTGAATTCGATAGTTTTCCTTTTTGCGTCTGCTACTCGGGTACCTCCTTCACACTCCCTCGCAGTTCCTTGGGTCTACCGACCTCCGGTGATGTCACTTCTGAACAGGTCCAGCACAGTATCACTTTTGTCTTTATCACCACACGGCGGGCTATTTGAGGCCGACTTAAGTGCGTGATTGTTCGCAGGAAAAATATTTTGTTCACCTCGCGGAAAAAATTTTTTGTTCACTTCGCGGCGAGCTACTTTAGACCGACTTACTGCTTCGTGATTACTTCGCGAGAAAATATTTCGTTCACTTCGCGTCGAGCTACTTGAGGCCGATTTACTGCTTCGTGAATTCACTGACGAACTTTTACTTTTAAGCGATATTATGTGGGCAACACGTTGGGCGCCAATTAAAACTAAATGCGTTTATTTAGTTTAAAAAAAAATTATTTTTTCATTTTCCGGACTGGCAGCGATTCTGCCTCGATTACAACTGACATGTTACTTCTTAAAAACTAGAGCTTAAATACTAATTTTGTGGAGATGTGTTCCCACAGGTACTCATGCATTTCACATGTTGTACGTGAAGGAATGCGGCTATTGTGAGCGAGGTTTCCGATATCGCGTCGGTCTGTGTTGGATGTTGCTGGATGTTGAATCTTGCGCGTGCAAGTTTCGGGTGTCGGCATTCTGGATGGTGCTGTCTTAACTATGTTGCGCGTGCAAGGTTCGGGTTTCGGCATTCTGGACGATGGATGGAATGTTTTCTGTCTTAACTTACATACGGCAATTGCAATGAGTGGGTGAGAGCAACATCTGGCGGATAGCGGGTTGTGTGTGAAAGTTTTTGTTGGTGGACCAAAGCAAATTGTCATACGGGCATAACACCTATGACAGTTTGATTTGAGAATCTAGCATTGGATTTTCACTTCACAGCCCTGCTTAGAAGCGTCGGAGTTGTGTTTTTTGGTGTCTGCTTTTTGTATTGATGGGGAATTTTAGGGTTGACATGTGCAACATTCGTGGGCTACGATCGAATCTCTTCTCGGTGTACGTCCACGTTGCTAAATATAAACCAGCTGTTTTGGCGCTGAGCGAGACTCAGGTGGGTGTAAATTCTGATAAATCGGAGTTTGATCTACCTGGGTATCGTTTAGTGTCTTTATTCTTTCTTCACCGCGGTCTCGCCATCTACGTACGTGATGATATTGCCTACCAAACTCCAGGTTCTTATGGCCAATGTTCCAATTCGGAATTTAATTTCATATGGCTGAAATTCCACATCCGTAGGCAAATCATTCACTATTGTTTTATCTACAGAAGCCCTAATCTAGATAGCAACTCGACTTTTAACGAGTTTGATGCGCTGTCTGACTCCATTACAAGAATTGTCTCCCTGTATCCTAATACTGAAATTGTCATTGCGGGCGATTTCAATATACACAATTCTAACTGGCTTCGACATACTGGTCAGACAACACCCGAAGGAATTTATGTTCAGATCTTCGCTGAGGTAAATCAATTAACCCAGCTTGTAAATGAGCCAACACGCGTACCAGATATTGACGGTCAGAATGCCAACACTCTGGACTTGTTTCTTACCTCCCACCCTGATAAATACTCTCTAGAAGTATTATCGCCTTTAGGCTCGTCGGACCACTGCATCATATCAGCTAATTTCTCGTACTCCAACCACACAGTTAAAGAAAAATCTCCGAAAAGAACCGTATGGCAATACGAGAAAGCCAACTGGAGCGGACTTAACAGCTTCTTTAAGAGTTTTAACTGGTCGTTATGCTTCCTCGATAACGACGTGGATGCCGCCGCTGATATGGTGTCCAGTATTATCACCTTAGGTATGAAATCCTTTATTCCTAACAGGATAAAAAGTATCATACCGAAAGAAAATGCGTGGTACGACTCGAGCTGTAAAGAGGCTATCAGACAAAAGGAGTTAAGTTTTCGGTCATATAAGGCCAACCCATCTGAGGAAAACCGAAAAAAGTTCAAGCGAGCCAGAAATGACTGCAATACAATTATCAAGCGTGTTAAATTCTCGTATGACCAAAAATATAAAGAATTCGGTTTCATCTTCGATCCCAACGCTCATTTACAATGACATTCCAGCTGTCAACTCTTTAGACAAAGCGAATCTGCTTGCTGCACATTTTGCAGCCAGCTCAATGCTACCAGATTGCGCTTTGCCTCTACCTGTACTTGAGAGCGTCGAATACACCATGGGACAAATCCATTTTCGCACTCGTACAGTGGCAAGAGTACTTAATGATCTCAACATAAATAAATCCGCTGGTCCAGATTGTATTTCCCCAATTGTTCTGAAGAGGTGTTCTTCCACGCTGGCAAAACCACTGCGTAAGCTTTTCCATCTGTCCTATTCTTCTGGACTCTTCCCGAGAAGGTGGAAAACAGCATTTGTCCAGCCCGTCCCCAAAAAAGGCGAATCTTCTTCTCCCACCAACTACCGACCCATAGCACTTACATCCATTCTTTCTAAGGTCATGGAAACGCTGATAAATCGTCAGCTCATGAAATATCTTGAATCACGAAAACTCATTAATGACCGGCAGTACGGTTTTCGTGGCAACAGATCCACTGGTGATTTGATGGCTTATCTCACCGAAAAGTGGAACCAATCTCTACATCACTCTGGTGAAACGAAGATTGTTGCGCTTGATATTTCAAAGGCATTTGACAGAGTTTGGCACCAAGCTCTTTTGTCGAAAATGCGTGCATATGGGTTCGATGCGTCTCTTTTTCAATGGATTAGAAACTACCTCTCTGGCCGTTCAATTCAAGTTGTATTGGATGGCTTCAAGTCTGAAATTCACCATATAAACGCTGGTGTTCCCCAAGGCTCCGTTTTGTCTCCGACTCTCTTTCTCATTTTCATAAATGATCTCCTGTCTGCAACCTCTAATCCAATCCACTCCTTCGCCGATGACAGCACCCTCAGCTTCTCATATTCATTCCAGGACTCACGTCCCTGCTCTTCGGCCGTAGAACTGGAACGGCAACGTATGTTAAGCTCATTAAATTCCGATCTCGACAGCATTATAAAATGGGGTTTAGCCAATAGAGTGGAATTTAATGCTTCCAAAACACAATGCTGTCTGTTGTCATTAAAGCGAAACCAGTATCCTCAGCCATTATCCATGAATGGCACTTGCATCGCCGAAACCGAAAGACTTTCCATTCTCGGTATGTGTGTCCATGACAAACTTCGTTGGAATGACCACATACACGAAGTCGCCAAGAACGCTGCGAAATGTCTAGGTTTCCTTAAAAGGTGCAAGAAATATTTTACCCCTTCTGATCTGACTACCATATACAAGGCGTTCATTCGCCCCAAACTTGAGTATAACTCTCATATCTGGTCTGGTGCGCCCAAAACCTCACTGCACCTGCTGGATAGGATACAGAATCGTGCTTTAAAACTCATTGGAGACACAAGTATAGCGAATTCTATAAATTCGCTAGAACATCGCAGAAATGTAACATGTCTTTCATTGTTTTATCGCTATTTCTACAAACAGTGCTCAAGCGAAATCGCCAGCTGCATTCCACCCCTTCAGCAATTCAACCGCAATACTCGCCAAGCCAGGAATGCCCATCAGTTTACCCTTCAGCCTATTTTCGGTCGTACTATGAAATATAGAGATTCCTTCATAAGCCGTACCACGCGAATGTGGAACGCCTTGCCCGGCTCTGTCTTTCCCCCTCGGTTCAATTTGCAGACATTTAAAACCAATGTGCATCGGAATCTCCTATCTTCTCTATCCCAATTTCCTTAACGCCCGCGCTGTGTACTTCAAACTACACCATAAGAGTAGTCATAACCTCTTTAGCGCGTGTTTATTATAAAAAAAAAAAAAAAAAAAAAAACAAGAGTTGCGGGAACCGCGAGAAAAAGTATGGTACTTACCAATTTTCACGGTACAAAATCAAAACAAACCAGGAAAAGTACGTATTGTCTGGGATGCAGCTGCAAAAATCAATGGAATTTCACTAAACACAATGCTAATGAAAGGCATCGATTGGAATTCATCTTTACTGGGTGTACTTCTACGCAGCAGGGAAAGGAAGATATGCATTACAGGGGACATCAGGGAAATGTTCCATCAAGTGAAAATAGCAACAAATGATCAACATTTTCTACGATTTCTATGGAGAGATTATGCAAGTTATGACTTTTGGGGCGACCTGTTCTCCAAGTTGCGCTCAATACATAAAAAACGAAAATGCCTTAAAGTTCATCAAAAAATATCCCAGAGTTGTAAAATGTATTACTGATAACCACTACGTTGATGATTTATTGGATAGTGTCAACACCGATGAGGAAGCCATACAATTAGCGGAAGAGGTTACAGAAATACATAAGAGAGCTGGTTTTGAAATCCTCCTTCCTTTCACTAAAAGCCTGTGAAGGGAATAATCTTCGGATTGACAATGATTACTCACCTTGACGTGGTGTGGAGGCTTAAGTAGAGCACTGATGGTAGGTTGGCTTTGGATGGCACTCGCCATCTGCCATATAACCTACCAGCTCTACGAACCAAGTGGTAATCAAACCCGTCCTACCCCATCCCTCCTTTTTCATCCCTTCACTCCCCCTGGGCTGGATCAAGGCGTCATACGTACCGTGTCGAGGATCAGCCAGGCCGTGGGCCCAGGTCTCAACAAAAATAGCACTGGTCGAATACGGTGTATCCAGATACCGGGTGCTCTCTGGATTAATTAGCCCTATCTGCATAACGCGGGGCTCTGTGCAGATTGAACTTCCTTTCCCTAGCTACTCGTGGGATCAAAATTTCAAACCTAAATCCAAAACAAAAAACAAAAAAAAAACAACTTCGGCAGCCAGCGGCGCCATCCCCATGCAACGCGTGGAAGAGCATCTGCAGGAACTCTTCATAAACGATGCTGCCAGTGATTGCTCGTTGCTTTCGGACGAAATCACTGATGAACACACTACTGCTTTATGCAGCTTTCCACGACCCCCAACACCCACACAGGCAGATCTCAGAAACAGGTCACTTGGTCGTGAGACCAAAGCAGCTTTGCGCATATTTGCCCGTCTTCACTCGAAGTCGGAAAAGTATGGACCGAGCCGGAGAGAGCTTCCTACTCATGGGCAACGCCCTGGGTATTGGAATATGGCAACAGGGAACCCACCCCCTCTACTTCAAAAGTCTCCATCCAGAAAAAACCTTCTGCCCCACCGCTGGGCACCAAGAGACCGCTCGTAAGAGGAAGCCAACCTCGGAAGACTCGCCCTCTAGCTAACAGCTCATCGAGCGTTACAGGGGGTAGGACTGCAGTTGCGGCTGGATCTGTGCCCAAAAGGCGTAGGTCCCTTGATGAGGTGTCCAACGCATCGAAGAAGGCCAGGAGCTCCACCGTGTGTTCCAAATCCTTCTCTGACGCGGCCAAGGACAACCTCATAGTCGCGGTAGTGGACCTATTGGATGAGGAAGGTAAACTCTCCTACGATAAGTGGGGACTCATAGAGAACAGAGTGATGAACTGCCTCTGTGAGTATATGTCCAGTAACCAGCAACCAATCATCTTCAAGGACGCTGGATGGCATCAGGGATCGGTCAAACTGATCGCCTGCGACGATCAACGTTCGGTCGACTTCATCCGGGCAGCCATCGATAGCCTAGGTGAAGTATGGCCAGGAGCCAAGCTCGAGGTGGTGGACCGGAATTCCATCCCCCACCGACCAAGAGCTAGAGTCTGAGCTCCACTCGAACCGCACGATCCCGCCAAGGTGCTTGCCCTTATGGGCTTCCAAAACCCGGGCCTTCCTGTCAAAGACTGGAAGGTCATTGAAAACCCTCCAACCAGTCCAACCTTCATTGTTAAAAACCGGCAGGAGGTAATCGATGTTACCCTAGCCTCCCTTATTCTTTCCGATGCTATTTCTAAGTGGGCAGTATCGGATAGTCCATCATTTTCGGACCATCGGTACATATACTTTACTCTAGATTGTAGCTACATCCCCAAAAAATGTTTTTACCGCAACCGGCGGAGAACGAACTGGGTTCAACATAATTCTATCCTGTCCGCGAATCTACCAAGCCACAAACCCTCGCCACCCAGCGATCAGGCTGAACTAGATTTGCTGAACAACGTGCTCACCTCAGCCCTGGATAGGGCTTTCGCGGGCTCCTGCCCTCCCACCATAGTGAGAGAAGGCAAGAGACCACCGTGGTGGTGTAAGCAACTTATTGCGCTATGCTGCAAGTGCAGGAAGGCCTTTAATAGAGCCAAAACAACGAAACGAAACGAACAAAGACTCTTTAAAAAGGAAGTTCAAAAGGCACAACGCAGCTCCTGGCGCAATTTTGTGAGAAAATTAACAACAACTGAATCTACTCATGGCTACTCACTTCCCTGGCTGCACGCCTGTCAATGGTAATCCTGACTTCAGCAGGGACGCCCTTGTAGGCACCCTTCCTACTGCAACCACTATTTGCGAGGAAAAGCTGAAGTGGGCAGTTTTGAACCGCATAAGTCTCCAGGACCTGATGGCATCTTCCCGGCGCAGCTACAGAACGCCTTCGACATCGTCAAAGGCAGTCTGACGTTGCTTCTGGAAGGGTGCATAGCTCTTTGCAGCATCCCTTCACCCTGGACGAAGGTCAAGGTTGTTTTCATTCCCAAAACAGGTAAGACCTCACACACAGCTCCAAAAGACTTCAGACCAATCAGTCTGCCCTCCTTTTTGCTGAAAACACTTGAAAGGATCATCGATCTTCACATCAAAAGCACTGTTGACCAATCGCTTATTTCAAGCTCTCAACATGCCTATCAAAAGGGCAAATCCACCGAGACCGCCCTTCATTCAATCGTCGGCTCGATTGAAAGGTCCCTTTCGTTCAAGGAATATACAATGGCTATTTTCCTTAATAACGTAGAAACCCGCTCGATTATTCAAGCCTTAAACAAGCTAAACATTGGCGAACAAACATGCCGCCTTATAGGCCACATTCTCACCTGCAGAAGGGTGACATCTACGTTCGGCAGCAGCGCTGTCGAAAAACTTGTGCACCGAGGCACCCCTCAAGGGGGAGTGCTATCTCCATTACTTTGGAATCTTGTTCTTAATGAACTCCTGATTTCAATGGAACTTTCCGGATGCAAAGTCGTGGCCTATGCAGACGACGTCGCCGTACTCACTTCAGGAAGGTATCCCCAGACCCTTTCTGATGTGCTGCAACTCGCTCTACACAAACTAGTTGCCTGGACGACCAATAGTTGCGGTCTAAGCGTAAATCCGACGAAGACGGAGCAAGTTCTATTTACTAGAAGGATTAAGACACCTCTTATCACCCCCCCTAATCTAAACGGCATTCCACTCGAGTTCGTCAAAAGTGCCAAATACTTGGGACTTATACTAGACAGCAAGCTTTTATGGCGGGAGAACATTGACGAACGTGCTAGGAAATCCCTAGTGGCTCTCTACTCCTGTAGAAGGGCTGTCGGCTCGAGATGGGGCCTTCAACCCAATATCATGCATTGGCTTTACACCGCGGTAGTCAGACCGATTATGCTATACGGCATTGTAGTGTGGTGGCCGGCCCTGGACAAGAACTCCAATTTAAAGGCCCTTGAGAAGACTCAACGCCTGGCTTGCATTAGCATCACAGGTGCACTGAGGACATCTCCTACTGCCGCTCTGCAAGTTATGCTTAGTTTACTTCCTCTAGACATCGTCAGCAAGGAATATGCCGCTAATGCGGCAATCAGGCTGAGGGAAGGGAAACACTGGAGGGGTCAAGCAACTGGACATGCCAGCATACTCCTACAGACAAGCCCCTTACCCACAACTACTGATTATCTGCCTACGAAGATCGACTTTAAAAAAGGCTTTACAAACGAAATACCGGACAGAACACGCAATGTCCTACACGAGGGAGCACTGTCAATATTTACGGACGGCTCCAAAACACTAGAGGGAGTTGGCTCAGGGGTATTCTCAGAAGAACTAACCTTGAGCCTATCCTTCTCCCTCCCAAAACACTGTAGTGTCTTCCGAGCCGAAATCACAGCTATTCGCCAAGCCGCAGCATGGTTGTCGGTTAATGCGATATCACATACATCACATACATCGACAGTCAGGCTGCCATCAAATCCTTAGTATCCAGCGAAATAAGATCTAAAGCGGTGGAAGATTGCCGCGCATCTCTTAACGAGATAGCTGGACAGTACAACCTCACCCTTTGCTGGGTTCCGGGACACTGTGACATCCCAGGGAATTGTGCAGCTGACGAACTTGCAAGATTAGGCTCCTCTGGCGTTGATAGTGTTAGTCTACACAACGTGTACGCACCGCTGTCATACGCTAAACAAATCATCATTGCGGACGCAACAAGGAAAACAAATCATAGATGGAAGCATCTAGGATATTGTGATGTTGCCAGGCTTACTTGGCCAACACTGGATAACAAAAAATCCAGGGAGCTTCTGCGACTCAACAGATATAGTATCTCGTTGGTTGCTAATGTTATCACCGGTCATTGTATTCTGGGCAGACATGCGCAGACTTGGTCTGCCATACAATGACTTTTGCAGAAGCTGTATGGATGAGGAGGAGGACGAGTCCGTCACCCACCTTCTCTGCAGCTGACCCGCCCTATCCAACCTAAGGATGGCGTATCTAGGAAACTACTTCCTCAACGATCTTAGCGATCTAAGCTGTATCAGCGCTGCTAATATTCTTAGCTTTATCAACGGCAGTAAATGGTTCACATGAGTAACCAGTAAAGGAACCCCTAAACACTAGTGGTATGCACAATGGGCCGATCAACGGCCTAAGTGTTTCTCTCAACGAGAGCCACTTTAACATAACATAACATGGTTTTGAAATTCGAGGTTGGAAATCCAATTCGGATGCAGTAAATAAAGATTTGAATATGAATCCAGAGGCCTCAAAAGAAAAAGTACTAGGGATGTGGTGGTGTATAAGCACAGATGAGTTAACTTACTCCTTACGATACAATAAAGGTAATCGTAATGTACTGGAAGGCGTAAAGAGACCTACAAAGAGGGATGTATTAAGAATCTACGATCCACTAGGATTGATTGGACATTTTCTGGTGTACCTTAAAATTATTTCACAAGAAATTTGGCGAAGTCAAACTGAATGGGATAACGAAATTCAAGATGAACAAAATATTTTATGGATAAATTGGCTTAAAATACTTCCAAAGGTCGAACAGTTAAGGATTCCACGCTGTTATATGAAAAATCTTTTAAATTGGGACAATGTTAAAGCTCAGCTACACATTTTTGTAGACGCCAGTGAGCAAGCATGTGCTGCTGTATCTTACCTGAGGATTGTTAAAGGACAACAAGTGGAATGCACACTGGTTGGTTCTAAAACTAAAGTTGCACCATGAAAACGTCGTTTCATTCCAAGACTAGAATTGGATGCAGCAGTAATGGGATGTAGATTTGCCAATAGCATTCAAGAGAATTTAACCATTCATATAGAACAAGTTTTCTTTTGGAGTGTTTCAAAGGTTACATTAACCTGGATAAGAGGAGATCCAAGGAAATACACTAAGTTCGTTGCCTTCCGAGTAGCAGAGATTCAAGAAAATTCCAATGTAAGAGACTGGCGATATGTGACAACAAAAGAGAACGTTGCAGATGATGGAACGAAATGGGTAAAACCTCCCAGACTCGATAAATCTGATCGCTGGCATAAAGGTCCAGATTTTTTGTATCTAAACGAACCAAAATGGCCGGTAGAAGTGAGAACCCTTGACGAATTACCGGAAGAACTTATTAATCTACATACACCGGATTTGACAACTATAAATTTTACTAAATTTTCAAAGTGGAAACGACTGCTGAACACCATGGCTTATGTAGTTAGATTTATTCAAAATACTAACAAAAATAATAATTCGAAAAGCAAAGGTATTTTAAACAGCAAAGAACTTCATCAAGCAGAAATCATAATATTAAAGTCAGCTCAACAAGACGTCTATAAAAACGACATAAGTTATATCCGAAACCAAACAGGAATGAAATTACAAGGATTTCAAGCTACAGTTGTTCACACAAGCTCTATATACCATTTGTCCCCATACCTTGATGAAGAGGGACTCTTAAGAGTAAGGGGAAGAACAGATGCTGCACTTTGCATTACCCACGATGCAAAAAGACCACTCATCCTCCCAAGAAGTCATTACATTACCCAACTAATTGTGCAAAGGGTGCATGAAGAATTGTTGCATCGGAAAAGTGAAAGTGTTGTAAATCAATTGGATTTTGGATTCCGAAACTCAGGTGATTTGTAAAGAAAACTAACCTAATTTGTCAATGGTGCAAAGTTCGAAAGGCAAAACCACAAGAACCGGAAATGGCTCCACTACCACCTGCAAGATTAGCTGTCTTTGTTCAACCGTTCTCGTTTGATGGGTGTAATTTTCACGTGTCTCACAATAAGAGCAGTACACGTGGAGGTAGCGCACAAATTAGATGCAGATGCATTCATTTTATGTTTCCGTGATTTTATAAACCGACGTGGATTTCCAAAGGAAATATACAGCGACAGAGGAACAAATTTCATCGGAGCTGAGAGGATGTTGAGAGAGTCTTTACTAGCCATTGATGTTAAAAAGATAGCTCAACATTTCATTAGTCCGACATTAAACTGGCATTTTAATCCACCCGCATCGCCACATATGGGTGGAGCATGGGAAAGACTCGTCAAATCATTCAAAATAGCTTTGTATGACTCCTTACCTACAAGAACACCTTCAGATCCTCTTCTTAGAAGTTGCCTTATTGCCGCTGAAAATATTATCAATTGCAGGCCACTTACCTATATGCCGCTTGAAAGTGATCTGCAAGAAGCTTTAACACCTAATCATTTTTTAAGACTGACATCTGGAGCAACTAAACAAATGGGAGCAATCAACGACAGTCCAGCGGTTTTAAGATCTACTTTTCAATATAAAGACCGATTTGCTGATAAGTGTTGGAAAAGGTTCTTGACCGAGTATGCACCAGAATTAACTTTAAGAGCTAAATGGCACAAGCAAATATTACCATTGAAAGTTGGAAGCATCGTTTTAGTCATTGATAAGGATCTACCTAGAAATAATTATCCGAAAGGGAGAGTCATTGGTGTCCGAACAGCAAAAGATGGGCAAGTGCGTAGCGCTGTTATTCAAACTACTGAAGGGATACTGGAGAGACCAGCCGTTAAAATTGCAGTGATTGATGTGGGAAAATGTGAGGATACAACGACATCTAATGCTGATATCGCTGTACCAGGGGGAAGTGTTAACAAATCATTTGAAAAAACCACTGAGCCAATTTAATACTTTACTTATAAAAAAAAAAACTTAGTAACTAAAAATTATTTCTCTCTACAAATTTCTAATTTTCATATCTTTATCAAAAAAAATAGCAAACAAGTCACTATAATTTTTTGAGCCTATTTTACTTTAATATAGAAGAAAATTTACTACAAAAGAATAGTGCCTTTAATTTAATATCTTTTCAACACAAGGTTAAAAGCATTACTGAAAATAAAGTAAACCAAATTGCCAACGAAGAAATCCTGGAAAATACCTATGTATTTTGTGTCAATACACAAGACAAGAAAAACGAAATAAAAGCAAAATTGGGGGCATCTATGCTGAAGCAATAATTGATTCCGGCTCAAAATATAATCTGTTGGATGAAGAAACCTGGAATCAATTGAAAAATGAGAAGGTTATCGTCAAAAATCAACGAAAAGAAACAGATAAATGTTTTAAGTCATATGGCGACCACAAGCTTACGGTATTGTGTGTATTTGAAGCAACACTTGCTATTGGTCTTCGAAACATAAATGCCGAATTCTATGTGATCAGAGGAAAAGGGAAACTACTCATCGGCCGTGACACAGCAATGTCAATAGGTATTTTAAAAATTGGGGTGGATGTCAATGAGATCAGTGAATTCGATCAAAAAGAAGAAGTGTAACGACAAAATAGGTCTATTTTGAAGCACCTTATTAATAGTGAAACCAGTAACCGGGACTGGCAACAAGATTTAAATGAATACTTGATGATGTATCGATCAACACAACATTCAGCCACACTGAAAACGCCGTCCGAAATGATGTTTGGATGGAACATAAGAGATAAGTTACCAAATATTAACCAACCAATTGAATTCGATGAGGAAACAAGAGATCGGGATAAAGAAAAAAAGGAGAAAGAAAAACTGTATGCAGATGTACGACGTAATGCAAAACAAAATTAAGTAAAAGTCGGCGATCAAGTTTTAATAATGAGACAAGCTAAGGTCAACAAATTATCTTCGACATTTGATCCCACAATATATAACGTAGTCAAACGTAAGGGATCCGAAGTCACCGTTGAATCCGAAGATACAAAGAAACTCTACAGACGAAATGTAGCGCATATCAAGCAACTTCATTCACAAACTGAACGACCAAAGCGATGTGTACAAAAAAACAAAGCGGTACAGTTATGACTTACATAAAATAAATATATGGGCCTTACCAATAATCATTTTTAACCTCCACACTAAATATTTCCTAGGTCACAATATGCAATTTTGTATGGAAAATTTCGCCATTGTGAGTCCGAAAAACTTAACCTGGACACTAAAAATGATTATTAGTACCGCGGAAAAAGTAGAAAGTAATGTAGTATCTAGTAACACTGTAGCAGAACGATGTAGTATCTAGTAACACTGTAGGAAAACGTAAAAAGGAACAAATAAATAAAATTGCTTATATCGTCACTTGATAGCCAGACACAGAATAAAGCAGCCGTATAATTTTACAGTTGCAACAAAATATCTACCTGAGTCGCCTGAGGAGAACCAATCAAAAAGCAAAAACTAGCGGCTAAACAAGATAAAACAGAGAAAAACACCGAAACATATGCAAAAATGATATATTTTTTAATATTTTCCATACATTTGTAGAAATTTGTGTTGGTTTGACCTAAAAACCATTTGCATTGTTGTATTGCAACGAATAAAATTAGAAAATATTCACAATTTACTGAAATTTATATAAAAATGGTGTAAAAAATGTATGGTAATTCATCAATTGAGAACGGCCAATTTTTTTTTTTCAGCGGATCGTAATTATAAGGAGAAGGTGTTTACGAAAGAAAATATTTGGAAAATCGTCCGGAAAAATCGGGATTTTGTGTGCAATTGTACCGGAAGGTTTTTCGAATATGTACTCCGAAAATTCTGGAAAAACGCGAAAAATATGATTTGTTTATTTTTTTTTTCGACGAAGTTTTGCATTTTATTGCACGATTTGGATTTTGGACGATGTGAGGTGGACAATTCGTTGTGAAGATTGGAAAATGAAAATGACATGTGTTTGCTCATGCGCGGCAGTCTGCTGTCGACATTGGGAATGCCAGCGCCAAATTGTTCGATACACGACGCATTCAATCACAAATTGCAACGGGATCAAGACTATGATCTAGATGAGCTGGCCGAAAAAGTCCGAACAAATGCGCCAATGTTGAGTGCCGAGCAGAAGAACGTGTACGATTCGCTGATAAAGGCCATGCAAGGGGAACTTACTTTCTCGATGCTCCTGGTGGGACAGATGAAGACATTCGTCATTGCGTTGATTCTGATAACATTTCGGTCAAGATCTCAAATTGCGTTAGCTGTTGCATCCTCTGGCATTTTTGGATTCGGAAGCGCAGCCGAATCTAATGTTGCACAGCGTTATACAATATTGAGCCAGCTTTGACAGCGAAAAAAGTGATGTGTAATACCTTGGTTTGACATCAACGCATGCATCAACGATGAATATTGGATTCTACCAAAAGAAGCCAGCGGGACAGTCTATACTCCGCAAGCAAACGTACAGACGATAGCGGGAACATCCAAGGTTCCACAAGCAGATCCCGATTACTGGAGAAGAGCTCCATTTGATAGATTCCTTGTAAAAATGTAAGCCAGGCTCAATCCCAAGAAGCATAGGAGAGGTGGTGATAATAAATACCGCCTTTGGAACAGGGATTTTTTTCGGTTCTCATCCGATGAACCTGGACAGCGAAACAGGGAATGTTATGTCAGTTGCAAGGTGCAGTGACATGGACACCTTGGGACAGCATTGGAAGTTTGAGAGAGATAGCGTTAAGAAGATTTATGTGTGAAGGGACCGCACCAGCGGCCATTTAACTAATTGCCGAAAACAATTAAGAATATCAAAATCTACTTCGATACTTGATACCTAGAACTCTTCACATTCATTTGCATTTGCTTCAAACATCAGAGTGATATGAACGACATACAGACACTCATGGAGTGAACCATTTAATAAGAGAGTCATATTACTCTGCTGGCACACTCGGTGCATGAAAGCAAACGAACATACAATCGTATGTATATGCAAGGCTGGATCGAGGGTACGATCAGGGTTCATTTGCGAACACTAAATATGTCAACTAAGCATTGGACGCAAGTGAACCCGACACACTTGAAATGTTCGGTCGTTTTACCCTCGTCACGCGCAGTATGCTGATAAGGCAAAATATCGGGGTGTCGATATTGAAGTAGATATTCGATAACATATTTTGTCACTATATAAGACACATCATTTTTAATAGAGAAAGACTTCTTGACCAACCGCTAAAGAATACACAGTGTTTTATTTGGCTTGCGAGCCTTAACCATTGTATTCGTTAATAGATTGGGATCCCCACCTCAAGTGCAGGCAACTGCCAAAGGTTTTAGCTAAAGGCGCAATAGCCAAAGCTAGTGGGTAGCTTTCTTAAATAAGAAGTCCGTAAATTGGCACAAAGACCGGCCAACTTCACATATGTATCTTGAGCGAAAGCTGGAAAGGGATCCTGCATTAAAGGAAAAATACGTGGGCTTCATGCGAGAGCATGAGTCTTATGGACACATGACGAAAGCGAATCGACAGCCAAGAGCCAGCGAGCAAACGTACGTTCCGCATCATTGTGTTACAAAGTAATTCCGTTTGCTTTCAGTTGTCAAAAGGGCAATGGAATCTCACTCAACGAAGTGCAACAGCTTGGGGAAAAGTAACAGCGAGATCTGCCAGAGACAGTGTCAGACGGCATCGGATAGCGTTCAGCGCCGACATCAAGATGATGTTCAGGCGAGTGCGAGTGGCAACCCATCAATGGGATTTGCAAAAAATATTTTGGCGTGAGTCGCCAAAGGAAAAGCTACAAGAATATCTACTGGTTGACAGTAGTCACCTATGGTATGACATCGTCAGCGCACAATGCTGTATGAGCCGTCATACAGTGTGCAAGGGATGCAAGCGAATCATTTCCGGTTGCAGCGAAAATAATAGACAATGACCTATACATGGATGACTGTGTATCATGCAGCGACAGCGAACAGCAAGCGTTTACGACAGCCAGCGAAATTGACAGCGGGTTTCGAATTAAGAAAATGGAAAATCGAACAGCGTAAGGCTAGCGAATAAGTTTAACGCGGACAGCGAGAGAACAATGGTTATCGAGCTGGGGAAGATCCGAATTCAGGATATGTGCAGGCTAAGTCTTAATTGGGACCAATAATAAAACACAGATGGACAGCTTTTTGGAAAGGCATTCGGCATCTAGAACGATTTCCAATAGACAGATGGCTAGGTATACCAGCAAAAAGGGGAAAATCCAAATTCATGGGTTTTCAGATGCATCCACGACAGCGTATGGTGCAGTCATATATGTAAGTAAGGGTAGAGCAAGCGAACGGACAGACTACGAGCAAGCTAGTGGCAGCAAAGACACGAGTTGCACCGCTCAAAACCGTGACATACTACGTCTGGAACTGGCAGCAGCCGGGTTACAAAGCAGACTGATGGTGGAGATGATAGCTATTGAATGGACAGCGGTGGATTATGTATTGTGGACGGACTCTATGGTCACAATGCATTGGATGCAAAAGCTTCCACGTACTTTAAAGACGTACGAAGCGAATCGTGTATCAGCGATACAAACATACACCGATGTGACCAAATGGCGGCATGTCGGCACAATAGACAATCTAGCGGAGTTGTTGAGTCGTGGAGTACCGCCAGCGGAATTGTGTAACAACGAGTTGTGGTTACACGGGCCAGCGTGGTTGACTAGAAGGAAAGCGAGTGGTCAGCCTGCCTAGTAGAGCAGAAAGAGCCAGCAGCATCATCTGAAGAGATGCATGTATGTATAGTGACGAAGTTTATGGAAAGCATTGGCATTTGGAGCAGAATATGCGAGCAAGCTGGAAAAAGCTCTGAAAGCGAAGGGGAAAGCGAGAGTACAGCAGCAAGCGAAAAGGCAGCGAAGGTGCGAGTCTGCCTCGGTAGTACTGCAAGTGCAGGAAGGGTATCTGCTATGCAGTATTTAATTCGGAAAGGGCAAGAGGAAAGCTATAGGCAACTCATGGTGGTGTTCAGCAAACTAAGAAACTATTTCCATGTGTAATTTGCGCACGGTATAATTACCGACTCGAACAGCAGCTGATTTGCCAGCGGATAGAGTGCAAGCGGGAAAAGCGTTTCTTAACACTGGTGTCGAGTATGCGGGACCATTTACACTCAGTGTGTTGGACACAGAGGGTCGGCAGATTGCCAGAAGAAAATCTTGTGTAGCGAGCGTTTACTGAATGCTAAGCGAATGACATATTTTAACGTCAGAGTCAAAAAGGAGCTGAACGGAAGTTCATGGTGCCAGCGGCCCCACACCAAGGTGGCATATACAAAGCAGCGGTCAAATCGATATAACATCATTTGAAGCGAATAGTTGGACAGCGATTGTTAGAGTGCGTGCATTTTTTAGCATTGCATTTCTTCGTCGGCGAGCCAGAAGAGTGGGAAAAAAAAAGGATAGCTTGAAGGTGTGACAGCTAGTGTTGATTAAAAGCGAGAATTTTCCGCCAGCTCAGTGGTCTATGGGACGAGTGTGCCAGCTAATCACAGGCAAGGACGGTTTAGTCCGGTCCGTCATGATACAAACCGAGACAGCTAGCGAGACCAGTACAGAAGATCTGTATACTGCCAATTCAGCGCAAGCAGCAGCCATCCAACAGTACAGAGAGCGGTCACAAGTGGCCACCCAGCGCAGCCAGCCGCCAGAAGCAAAAGACGACAGCAACCGTACCAGCGAAACGATCAGCTAGAAGGAGGCCTAACGGAAAACATTCCGTTTTCGGTGACACTGTATCGTATTGACATACGAGTTTATAAAATTAAATAATTTATATGCAATTGTAGACGAATATCTACATAGAAGGAGTATCGTCGTACTACTGTGCGTACGACTGTACCTCTCTCTTATTTTTCACTTCACTTTCAACCATCCAGCAATAAACATGGGTTTTTTCTGAGCATAGCTCTTTTTCCTAGCAAAAAAGTTCGATCGTTTTATTTTTCTTTTGCGAATTTACAGTCCATTATTATACAGTCACAATGGACAATTTTGATGGCCTAAGTAAAGCTTGGACGACTGTCACATAAACCCACCTACCTACATATGCCCCAATAGTTAATAATAAATTCAAAGTATATATTGTCTGTTTAAATTTACCTTCTGATATTTCTAGGCGTTTTCAAAGCGTTGCCATTACTTTGAAAGTTTTTTTTATATATTGCTATAGATGTAACCCAAGGATGATTTAAAACATTTTCTGCGCTTAAACGTTCGTGAGCATTCCTTACGAGCAGTTTCTTTATTAAATCCTTTGCCTCATCGCTAACGTCATCCCATTCAGGTGCAGGAAAGTTGTACCGACCTTAAAAAAATAAATAAATATTAAATCATCATAAGTCGATACAAAAAAGAATTTGTTAAGAATTTTGAGAATGGTTAACACAAGAACGTTTTATGTTGAACAACCAAATCAGTGAAATATTTAGATAGTTTAAATTTCGATTAGGAATAGGAATTTAATAAAAAATAAGAGCCCATTTAACAAGAAAAAAAAATTAAAATAAAATAAATATACCTAAGTTAACTGTCATGTCCTTTTACGTAAGTTTGTATTGACGTTGTTGTACGTGGCGTTTCCCAACGGTATTGGAGCCAACTTGGTATTTATTGTTAAGTTTTATAACCCTTTGTTGCAGAACAAATGTTACTGTACAGCGGTAGACAAATTGGCAACAGAAGAATAGCACCATAGACTTCCACATTCTACTATTCTTCCATTATACACTATGAAATTTCCTATTTTTTATCATTGTTTATCGGATTTGGTCAAATACGCAATACATTTCTCCCTATTGGTATGAAAGGGTTAGTCCAGAAAAAAATGGTGTGCCGGTGTTGTAATACATCCATCTGTCATGGCCCGATATCCCGTTCAACTTTCTTAATGTTCCGTTCCCATCTTCGTATTTACTTTTTTGAATTTTTTTCTTCTTTTTTTCACTCTGCTTATTTACTCTAAACGAGAGCGAGCCGATTGAATATCGCTTGATCCCGCCAGTAGGGGGATTCTCAGGGGGAGTGATGGTACGACAGGGCGAAAATGGCCATAAGCACTGTGCAAATTTACATCGGTATTGCAAAATCAGCTTGTCGTATGCTTGGTAGATAAGTGACGGGGCCTTCATGATGCATCAGGATTGAGAGATAACGCGTATACAGGTTCTACCAGTTGACCTCTTCGAGTTGATTTTGAGTCAACATAATGTTTGTATCTCTTTTTTGCTTCCCTGAGTACTGTGTATATATATGGTTATAAAGAAAATAGATAACACGGTTTTCTTCGAGTTATTCGATTTGCTACGACTGTTTCTTGTCTCACTGTTTGGCTAATTGCAGGTAGTATGTTGAGGTAGGTAAGTGTCAGGTAGTATGTTGAGGTTGGTAAGTGTAAGTGTTTTGGTTTACAAATTCAGCTGGCAGAATGCAGTGCATGATTAAAAGTGCATTTAGTATCTCCATATTGTGAACCTAATTTGAAAATGTACAATGTATGATTTTGTTTTAAGGTACACAGATACAAGGTTTTTTTACATTTCTATGTGATTAATTTAGCTTCTTCTTCTTTAGCTTTTTTTTTTTTTAATCCGAGGGTAGGTGAAAATCTTCCAAAGACACTATGAGAATAGCCAGCGCGTTCTCATAGTAGTGTTAGATTTTTACTGACTAAAAACACCACCCTTCTAAAGATTGTTAGATACTGTTTAACTTATCAAGCAATTTTTCTATCATTAAATAACAACTTTTGACAGGTTACTTTCCAATGAAAGATCCTGCGTGTTCCGCAAATTAGACGCGGTTAATCAATCTTATCTTGCCAAATCGAACGGTCTTTGCAATCGGCGCAATAAATTGCTCTCGTCCAAGATTTGTCGGACTGTATTGTTGATATGTCCGATTCGTCGGTTTCTTTTGAAATTTAAAGTAAAGTAAATAATCTTGTTTTAAAAATTTAAGAAAAGTGTAAAAGCAAGTAAAAATGGGTTTTATTTAAAAAGGGTTAACAGGATAAGGGCATTGGAAAAGGAAAGGATGTTGCTGGGCTAAGAAAGAAGACGAAGCCAATTTAGGGGTTGTTAAGATGAGTACGACAGCGAAGGTAGGGCGGGTTAGGAAATATTTTCTCGCATCGGCAAGAACATCCGACGCGAAGACTGGCATGATGATAGTTTCGGTGATGCGCCAGCACCCTAGAACCCACGTCCTCCGGCGAGCTTAGAGAGAGTGTGCAAGCATGCCAGCAAGGACCCGAGACAAGGTAATCAGCACGTTACATCTTTCAACACCACCCTTAATTATCCATCTATTATCTATCACTTTACTTCAATTTTGAAACTCTATGCTCTGCGTTGTCAATTTAAAAAAACCGGCCAAGTGCGAGTGTCACTCGCGCACCGAAGGTTCCGTATTTGGCTAAAGTCCAACACATCAGATATTATTTGAAATCTATACCATTCAATCTTTCCCCTCTTCACGGTGGTATACCACCAGTGACTCTCTTCTGTCTTTGATGGGGTCAATTGTGCACAACTGCGTAGTAGAGATTAAAACTTATGAGAGCAACGTATTTTACATGGTAAAATTATCTTTTTTGAAAATATCTTGTAAACTATTAACTTTTCGGCAAAACAGTATTCAGCACATATATAGATAAGAACATGATCTACAAAAAAGGAATTTATGTATTTTTTTGTGAATCAAGAAATAAACCGTTTTTTGGGCGAATGAAAATAGTTTTTTCACCAGATTACTAATTAATCCAAAACCAATCGATGTATTCCTTCCATTGGTATTTGTCGTTTAACTAGAGGTTATACCGGATGTTGTGTGTAAATTTTAGCCTCCTATGTCAATCGGTTCTTGAGATAGACCTGGTAACAAAATTGGCTTAGTGGGTTCGGACAGACAGACAGACAGACGGAGAGACGTCCGAGCGAAACTAATAAGGTTACGTTTTTTTCCTTTGGGTACGGAACCTTAAAAAGCAATGATGGTTGTATGGAAGTGAACTAAACGAAGCAGCGTGTCTTATATGGATTTATAATTTTAAAACGTTATGGGCGTACTCTGCACAATAAAATAATTCAACGAATTTCAATAATTACAAATTTTGAATAATGATTATATTGGAAAATAAAGGTGTGTCCTATGTGTTAAGGGAATGTACGAACGAAAAAAAGTTTTTAGCAAATTGCATTTACGGTAGAAACTTCTGACGTTAAAAAGTTCTTCGAATGACAATATGCTAACATTTAATAACTTGTTGGCAGAAATTGAGCCAATAGGAAGCCAGTTAGAGGAGTCAGATAAGTTTGCCACCCTATTGACTATGAATGACAAATATGACTTTGTGATTACGGCTCTTCACATAAAGAGAGGAAAAGAAACGCGTGGATAATCTTGAAATTAATGCCAAAAAACTCAATCTCGTCATAACTGGCTTGCCATCAAATGAAGACTTAAATGCCAGGATCAAAAATTTGTGGAACAAGAACCTACAGGTAAATGATAATGTGGCAGTTAAGAGCATGAAGAAAATAGGAGAAAAAGAAGGCAAAATGTCCGTTGTAGTGGAGCTTAATGATTCGAATACGATGCATAAGCTACCTACCAAACATCTTAAAAACACCAATATTTCTATCAACAGGGATCTTTCGACTGAAGCAAGATCTCGAAGAAGAGCTATGGCGCAATTGCGATCCTCAATGTGAACAAGACGAAACTTATAGTTCTGCAAGGGGATCAACTGATTATCGAAAACAAACGCTTTCATTGCAATTTAGATCAACTTGCCTGCAATAATCGCGACGGAAAAACTGAGTTATGTAAAATATATCAGAATTCGTTTACTCATGTTAACTTTAGCTATAAAAAACTTCTTGAATATTGTAAAAAATTAAATGTAAATGTAACTAAAAAAACAAAAGAAACTTGTTGTCTGTGGTAAGAGTTCATTACATAATAAGAACCAAAATGAAAAAAACTGTAAGAAACTTGAATTTAGCTAATAATAAAGAAATTTTGGAGACAGTATTAAGTCAGAATAGAAAAAATGTAAAAAATAAAGCTAGTACTTTGAGAAATGAATCGAATAAAAAAAGTAACTTTATTAGTATAATTTCTTATAATGAGCATGGACTTGCAAGTAAAAATCTCTATCCTGAATTCTACAACTTCATAAAGGATCAAGATATATTTTTGCTACAAGAAACACACGTAGAGGAAAAAGATATTAGCCGATACGAAAAATTGTTCGGAGGATTTAGATTGCACTGGCAACCAGCATACCGTAATAACGTACGTGGTAGAGCTATTGGGGGTGGACTTTTCGGCGTTAAAAGATGCTTAAGAGAAAGAAATGTGAATGTAGATTTCGGGACAAGAAATAGATGGAGCATATTTGAAGTAGATTGTGGTGTAGTTCGAAATATTATCTATATACTTAAGACTAACGACGTTAGCTCGTATATCTTTCCATCATGAAATAGCAAACCTTACTGAAGAGAAATGTCAAAAGAGCGGCAAGAAATTCGGCGTCGTTTGCTGTCCCTGTCGCTCTACTTTTGTAGCGTCCCTGTTGAAAAACCCATCAAAGGATAAAATCACTAATCGCAAGGATTTTATTGATTTCTGCAATGACTACGGGTTGGTAATTTTAAATGGAAGAACGTATGGAGACGAAAAAGGAGAGATAACTTTTGTGTCAACAATAGGAGAATCCGTAAATGATATCTGTGCAATCTCTGGAGAGCTAGCGAACCGAGTCTATAGTTTTACAATAGAGACCCAGATCTATTCAGATCACATGCCAATTAAACTGATTCTGAGCTTAAACACAATAGATGCAGAAGTTAAAATATTCTACCAAAAGTTATGTTTAATAAACAAGATGAAAATGTATACCGAAACAAGTTACAAAGCCTGGCAGAGCAGTTTTCGGAAACAAATGGGATTGTCGAGGTAAAACATTTAATAAACATGTTGAAGGAGGCTGTGGGCAAAAATCAAAAAAGTGGATCTAACATTCAAATCCTGCAAAAATGGTACGACTTTTCTTGTTTTAACGCCAGAATAAAATCATTTCAAGCTTTAAAACTATGGAGGCGCACTAACAATGAGGAAACAAAACGGAAATATCAACAATCGAATTTAACATATAAACAAAGATGTGAGAAGAAACGAACGGAATATTATTTGCAATTGGAAATGAAATTAAACACCGTTAAGGATTCAAAAACCTGGTGGAGATTTGCTAATGAATTACGTCAAAACAGTTTTAAAATCGGATCAGAAATATGCATAGAAGAATTCAAGCACTATATTGAAAATTTACTAAATCCGGAACTACTAGCGCAACCTATGCAATGGGCGGAACCCCTTTTATTGGATATGGACCTAGACATGGAGATAACAATGTGTGAGATTCAAAAAATGTTAAAAAAGGTTAAGAAAATTAAAGCACCTGCAGATGATCGTTTGCCATATGAATTGTTAATAATTATATTAAGTTGCTGGCTAAAGGATTCACTGATATGCTGAACAAAGGACCAAGGTTTTCTAAAAACAATTATTTTTTCCATATTCAAGAAAGGAAATGCTGATTAAGTGGGAAACAATAGAGGAATTTCCTTTGTGAACTGTGTGACAAAGATATTGGTCGGAATTATGCAAGGCAGACTATCTGAATGGGAAAAGAAACATTAAATCCTGAATGAATTCCAAGCCTGGGTTTAGAGAAAATTATTCTACGGTGGACAATACTTATAGCCTATGCAGCATAATCAAAATAAAAAATAGTGAAAAAAAATAAAGCTTACGTATTTTTGGTTGATTTCAAGGCAGCATTTGATGGTATTGACAGAAAATCTCTATTCTACAAATTGAGTAATATGGGAGTGTCATCGAAGTTTTTGGCTCTGATTAGAAGTTTATATACCTACAAACACAGTATCTGCTGTATGGGATGGTGAACAAGCGTCAGACTATTTCGATACCGCAATGGGGGTGAAGCAAGGATGTTTACTTAGTCCGTTGTTGTTTGCACTAATGTTAAACGATCTGCACGATTGCTAGGGGGTGGTCTTCTCTTGAATGGTTTTATTATCCGGCTGTTAATGTATGCTGATGATATTTTTATATTAGCCGAAGACATATTCGTGATATGATAAAAAAGTTGGAAGAAAACTGTAAAATCTGGAACTCCACAATCAACCTAGAAAAATCCATAATTATGATCTTCAGCAAAGGTAGAAGAGCAAAAGACGAGAAATGGTATTTCAACGGGACGGAAATAGAAATTGTCAAGGAATACAGATATCTTGGAATGATTATTACGCCGGGACTTTCGTTAAAGGGGCCGCTAAAAGAAAGAGGAGCAAAGGCCAAAAATTGCTTAAATAGCACCTGGAAAAATTTCATCGGAAAGAAGGAAGTAAAGCTTTCAGCGAAATTCAAATTATTCAACGCTGTGTCGAGAGCCATATTTTGCTATGCATCTTAAGTCTGGGGATTTTCAAATTTTGACGCCGTTGATAAACTGCAGCGATATTTTATTAAAAGAATGTTTGGTTTGCCTGATTTCACCCCAAATTACATACTTAGCCTAGAAACAGGAGTTCCAGACATACAGAATATGTTAAAAAAAACGCTTTTTAGATATGAAGTCACTCGGTTGCCACATATACTCATAAAACAGATAATAGAGAAAACATCGACAAAACAATAGAGACAATCAGCCTTATCGCCAATTTCATGGGAACTTTTTTCCCCGGGAAATAAAATATTACCTGGGAACAAAAGTTTCCCATCGTGAATCTCCCACGGAATACATTTTCCCACGAAACAAGTCATGCCAACATACAAAAGCTCACAAATCATTTTCGAAGTAATAATCGAATATTTTGACAGCCGTAAATTGTTTTGATTTATTTACGAGAAACAATATTTTTTAATCAAAAAAGTTTTATAGCTATAGTTTACCGTGAAAAAAGGAAACAAAAAATATGATAAATAGCATTGCATTTGTGATAGCGGTCGAAGAGTCGCAGCAAATTCAAAAAAGGAAACAAATATCCATCCGAAGAAACTTGAGAGATATATCCAATCCACTTGAGTTGCAAGAAACCACGTAAGTTAACATCCAATGTTTTTTTCTCAATTATTTAATCTAAATCCTTAGATTTCATCAGCATTATCGCATTAACAAGCCAATGTTCAGATATTTGCTCGATCTTTTGAAAGACTCCTTGCCGGAACAAAAAAAATCTTTTGCAATACCTCCTATTGTTAAGCTCAGTGCCTGCTTGCGCTTTTTTGCTGAAGGAGCATATCAAAAAGGAGTAGCAAAAGACTATGAAGTTGGACTAGCGCAGTCTTCATTTTCCGAAGTACTTTCGGAAGTTCTTGGCATTTTGGAAAGCAAACTTTGTCCAATATGGATAAATTCGCAAATGACGGCTGAACAAAAAAGGAGGACAAAACTAAAATTCTACGAGAAAAGTAATATCCCAGGTGTAATAGGATGCATAGACGGAACTCACATCCGTATAATTGCTCCTCCTGAAAATAAGCATTTACATTACAACAGAAAAGGATACTTTAGTTTAAATGTCCTGCTTGTAAGTAATTTAGCTATTAATCTAAATATTTAAAACCAAAATAATTATTTTGCAGGTTTGTGATGATGAAATGCGAATCAGATTTGTTGATGCTACGCACCCTGGTGCATGTCATGATTCTCTAGTTTGGAATGTTAGTGAGCTAAGAACATGGATGGAACAACAATATTTGAATGGTGAGAGGAATACGTGGTTGTTGGGTAAGATTTTAGATTCATTTTTATTTGTTCGTTAATCATGTACATTCACTTTTTGACAGGAGACGCTGGATACCCATTGGAACCTTGGCTTTTGACTCCTCACAGGACACCAGAGACCGGATCATCTGAAAGCAAATTTAATGATATCCACTCCAAAACCAGAAACATAATTGAAAGGACCAACGGCGTGCTCAAGAACAGGTGGAGATGTCTGCTAGGCGCAAGGGAGCTTCACTATCATCCAAAAAAAGCCATACAAATTATAAATGTTTGCTGTGCTTTGCATAACATTTGCATTTATTTCAAGTCTGACATATCCATTGATATTGCAGTGGACTTTCAAGACAATGATGATACGGACTTTGAAAATGCAACTTTAAGCAGCTCAGTTTATTTGACTGAGGCCCAACGCATACGAAGAGAAATAGGAAACTCTCTTTAAACAAGTTTATTTAAGTTAATAACAAAAACAAATAACAAAACGACTATTCTAGTAGTAACAATAAGTAAAAATAAATAAATCCATTTAATAAAAAATAAAGTCTCAAATTTCAGTTTTGGTTAATATTAGTATCGCAGTTAAGTAGTTAGCTTAATACTTTGCAAGTTTAGCTACTTCTATTTCTAGAAGTTTTGTTTTCAGCTCCAACTTTTGCTCAATTTCATATTTTCTGAGCTTTTCCATTTCAGTGTTGTGGCGTATGGCTTCTTTTAGACTTTCTTTTTGTTGGTCGTAAAGTCGATCAATTGAGCGATATATTTTTTTGGCACAAGTTTGGATCTCTTTTTGATGGTTCTTCATTAGTAACACAGCTTCACCAATTTGTTCGACAAGTTTTTCTTGAAGATGTGTTTCTTTTTCTAGAAAATCCATTGAGTTTTTTATTACTGTGCTCCTTTTTTGTTTGCTTTGTGGTGTTTTATCACTGTCGACATTATCCACTGCATTATTTTTTAAAACATTGCATGATGTGTCATCTGTGTCAATTAAAGACCGAAAAACTGCGTCTAGTTCATCTGGCGGAAAGTCGTCCGCGTCGCCGTCTTCGTCCTCAGGTGTGTTTTCCTTTACTTCGTCCAAAGCTAAGAGTTTTCGTTTTTTAGAGCAGGAAGGCAATCCAAAACGCAGAGTATCGCAATGACCTTCCACAGACTCACTCATTGCACATATTTTTATAATGGTCTCCTCCAGATCTGAAAACTTGTATTCTCTGCTAGGGCCGCCACCAGTAGAGTTTTTTGATTTCAAGTTTTCCGACATTTTCTTTTTTATGTATTTCTTCTTATCACTCCACACCTGAAACAAATAAAATTGAAAACTGTAAAAAATTGAGTTTGAAAAATGACGAATTAACAAATATGTACCCTTTTCCATTCAAATGCAGATTTTGATGGTGGTCCGATGCTGTTTAACTCCTTTTCGATGCTTTTCCAAATTTTTTGAGCTTCGTCTTTGCTCCTTTTAGTGTATCCTGTAGCAATATCTGGATAATTTTCCATTAAACCTACAAGGATCTCCAGCTGTCTTTTGTTTGTTGTATTAGCCCTTAGAAAAATAATAAAATTTTCATAAATATTTCATTTTTGCAGAATATAAACAAATACTTACATTTTTTCCCCAACAAACCACTTACGGAAAAATTCGCGGGTAAATAATGAAAAAGTTCCCCAAAAAAATTATTCGCGATAGCTACTTTTTTAGGGGAACATTTTTTCCCCTTTTCGAAGTTGATTCGCGATACCAACTTTCCCAAAATGGGAAATATCTCCGGGGAAATTTTTTTCGCGATAAGGCTGATTAAGAAAAAAACAAATACAAAAAAAATCTGCAGGATGCACAAACAAGCTCTCATGGAATTTATTGCAAACTGAAGCACTCAATTGGTCCCTCGTATTTCGAAGATGCTAATTGTAGACAGTTGCTAATGTGGATGTTTAAAACGCGTGCTGGTCTCTTAGATCTTAATGGAAACACGTTTCGGGAAGGAGGACGAAGAAACTGCACCTTATGTGATTCACATGAGGAAGAAACTGTTCCTCACTTCGTTGGAAAATGCTCAATTCTTAGACCTCTTGGCATCTTGGCTTGGCATCCCCCACAATACCCACTGCCGTAGCTGTGCTGACACTAACAAGAGTGAAACGGTGTTCCATCTCTTTTGTGAGTGTCCGGCCCTAGCCAAAACCAGACGCAGTGCACTAGGTCATCCCTTTTTTGATGACCTTTCGGCCATCCAAAGCATCCACTTCCACAAGATTATCAAATTCCTCAACTCCACAGGCTGGTTTTGAGCTCTTTTAACTTCCTTTACCCCCTTTCATTTCAGGTTCCGTTAGTTGTGGTTTCAAAACGGCGCTCAATGCGCTACTTGTGTTTTTCCCTCGTCGGGAAATACAGCCACCTAAACCAACCAACCAACCCAGACCTCTTCGACGAAGTATTTTTGGAACTTCTTTGGAAGAGGTCGAGATCACCAATATACTCAACGGAGAATCAAAAGGTAGTTGAAACGCAGTGCATAAATATATTGTGGGAGCATTTTTCTATCGAAAAAGCTTGGTAGTTGAGTAAAACTCATAAATAAGCATACACAGTTAGTTATATTGTAGTTATATATTGATTTAATTAGCCACTTTTTCCAACAGACGACATTTTCTGTCAAGTTGTAATGTTTTGTAATGCTTTTTGTAATTTTTGTATCAAAATAAGCAAGACAATTTACTACTACTACTACTATAAGGCCTTGACTGTTGATTTTGTTTAATCAAGGCTGCTAGATACTGAAACTAAATTAAAAAGTTAGGAGAAAAGTGATGTCATACCGAGCCAGTAACATCATAAATTGGTAAGATTGTATCGCGAGGGTAAGCGTGCGAGTAAGCAAGACAGACAGCGTGCAAGGTAAGCCAGCCGAGTGTGGAGACTTGTGTGTGCCGATGCATACGCAAAAATATTTCATTTGCGAACAATTTTATCTACTATATAAAAATAAGTCGGGTTTTCCTTCCTGACGATATAACTCCAGAACGGCTCAACCGATTTGAATGATTTTTATTTTGTTTTGTTCGTCTTAAATCAGGGATGGTTTATGAAAAAAGAAAAGTCGGAAAATTCTCAACAGTTGGCGTTGTAGGCACATATTTCGTTTTTCATGGGGAAATGCACTTTGAAAAAAATATAAACTGGATAGAAGTCGAGTAGTTTCAAATACAAAAAAAAAATATTTGAAATTTTAAAAGCAATATTGTTGTTGTCAATTATTTTAATGATTTTCCAAGCAAATTGTTGTTGTCAAAAATTTTGAAATTTATTTTTTAATATACGATATAGTTAGCTATACCTTATAAGTTTGTTTATGTTTACTATGTTACATTAAGTAACTTTTTGAAATGAAGTTGATACTTTGATTTGTTTGTATCCATCATTTTTGTTTGGGAAGTACCTATTTTCAATATCCTTGCATTTGAATAGGTGCGGGTAAGTTCAAATGGAGGGGTGATTGAGTGAGATGACGAGGACAATGATGACAGGCAACAGGAGTTGCTGAGCGTTTTGAGTGTTCACGAAGGGGTTGTTACGAAAAATGAATGAGTAACAATCATGGTACTATGCTCATTCGTGAGTAGGGTTATGGGGAGGGCAGCTCAAAGCTACCATAACACCTTCGGTACCGGTGTGGAGAGTGAAGGGAGAAGGCTTACCGACCAAGTTGATAGGTGTGGTTAGTTTTCTTCTAGGCATTTAAAGTTACAAATATTTCTTTTAGAGTTAGTGTTTATTGATGGCGAATAAAGTGCGCAGTTGGACATGATATCACCTAATCATCAAATACACGATGCATTCAACCACCAATTGCAAAGAGGACAACAAAACAATACGATACTGAAGCATTAGCCGAAGCAGTTCGTAAAAATGTTCTGCAATTGAATCGACAACAAATGATTGCGTATGACTCTTTAATGGAAGCTGTGAACAAAAGAACTGGTAGCATTTACTTTCTGGGTGCTCCCGGAGGTACTGCCAAAACGTTCTTAATTTCATTGCTTTTGGCACGGATTTGATCGCAGCAAGAATTGCCCTGGCATTGGCTTCATCTGGAATAACAGCAACTTTGTTAGAAGGCTACCGAACTGCACATTCAGCATTGATATTGCCACTGAAGACTGAACATGCAAATGAAGCAGACACCATCTTGAAAAATCGAAAAAAAATGCGAAGATTTTACAACGGTGCAAATTGATCGATTGGGTCGAATGCACGATGGCCCACAAAAGGTCAATGGTCAATGGTGGCGGTGGACAGGACGTTGAAAGATCTTCGTGTCAATCAAAACATTTTTGGAATAGCCATGGTTGTATTATCCGGTGATTTTCGGAAGACTCTTCCAGTTATTCCCACGATCAATTGCAGCTGACGAACTAAATGCGTGCTTGAAAACATCAAATTTGTGGCTTCGTGTCAAGACACTCCGATTGACGATATCAAACTGCAGATGTGTTTTCGAAGCAATTGTTGGACATTGGTAATGGAAATATTGCAGTTGATATCTCGACCGGACTTATCACTTTGCCCACTGATTTCTGCCAAATGACCGATTCTAAGGAAGAGCTCATTCGACGTGTTTCTCCGGGCATACCGCAGAATATAGAGGAGAAGATGTGTTGATTCCACGCATCCCGATGATTCCAACGGACTTACCATTCGAATTCAAACGATTGCAATTTTTTACTACAAATCTTTGCATTGAATGTTAATATCATCTATTTTACAGAAAATTGAAAGGCATTGAATTAATTTGAATTACTAACAAAATTTATTTAATCACCAAACTAAGTTTAAATCCAAAAAAAAAATTTCAAATAGATAAAAATTAGGTGGTAGGAAGTTCACCAGGTCAGCCAACAGCAGATGAACCGCATCAATTTCTGCAAATATATTTCATTTCGTCGATGGTGGATCAGCTGAATGTGCGGTGCAATATACAGGGAACACAACAGTTAAAGAGACGAATTATTGAACAGTTGCAAGCATTTTTTCATTAAGAAAATGATTGTTTTTCACATGGGCAGCTATACGTTGCGTGTTCACGAGTTGGGAAACCATCCGCTTTGTTTGTGTTAACGTCAGACAAAAAAACAAAAAATTTGGTTTACCAAAGAGCACTTCAATGAAACGGATAATTTTCGGACACGATAACGCATCGATTCAGTATTTCCTTTGGATTCACTTTCATTTTTTACTTAGAGAAGTTCAACTAAATTACGCTTCATTTTTGTAATCGAAATGAATTCATTACTGTTGCGAAATGAAATAAAGTTTTTCCTTTTCAAATATAAAAAAAAATAATAATTTTTCTTCATCTTTTATTCCTCAACCGAAATGTTACAAAAAACGAAGCCATCTGGTGGCGAAACGGAGTTCGCCGGGTTTTCTAGTTTACTTATAAATATAACATGAGCAAGAAAAAACAAGTACAAGTGAAAGTATGTATAAGTGCAATACTCAAACTCAATACGAGTATTTATAAAATACTAGCTGTACCCCCCGGCTTCGCCCGTGCCAAAATAAATAAAAACAAAATGAAAAAAAAAAAAAAATCGAAAAAACCTGTCGTAACACGCTGGGTGGTCAAAATAAGACATTTTGAAATTTTAATTTTTTTTTCTTTTAAAACCCGTGCTGAGAAAATACCTTTCCAACAAAGTATAAATCGGTGAAGCCGT
Source organism: Cheilosia vernalis (assembly GCA_949126925.1). NCBI lineage: Eukaryota > Metazoa > Arthropoda > Insecta > Diptera > Syrphidae > Cheilosia > Cheilosia vernalis. The sequence continues at coordinate 53,886,488 of OX421358.1, forward strand.
TTTCATGTTATGTCGTGACAACGGAAAACGGGTTTCATTTTTATATATATAATTTATACACAGTGCAAGTGAATAGAAACACAAGGGTAGTTTTTTTTAGCAAGCGAGCGAGCATAGTGTTTTTTCCCCGTTTTACACGGTGTCTCCACGTGCAAATTTTCTTTCATGAAATCTGTCAAATTTGATCGTGTTGCACGAACGACAACAAAAGGGTGGGCATTTCATATCATGAAATTTCATTCGCTGAAATGCCGTTGAGCAGAGCACATCGTTGCGTTCTCGCATTAAAGGCTATGAAGGAATTAGAAGAATTGCGGAAACGAGCTGAGAAAAGAAAACGTAGGCTTTGGGTAAATCCATTTCTAGAAAAAAGGGAAATGCACAATTTATAGGCCTATTATCGTTGGCGAGTCGAACAAAAAATCCTGCGAATGTGACTAATTTGTATTATGGTTAGCGAATTGAACAAAATTCATTCGCCTGAACTGTCAAACCGCTGGCGAACGTAAAGTCGCCTTATTGCGGTCGGCGAATTTGTGAAATTTCATTCGCCTTAAACGACAAATTTTAGCGAACCAAATTATTTGGTGAAACCACGGCCGAATGGAATTTATAATCCAAAAATTTATGGAATTTCAAGAAAAATGTATAAAACCCATTCAATTCATTTAGAATGTATATATTTAATGAAAATATATTCAATTCGAAGTGAACTTTGTTTCGGTCGGACGTGTTCTCTATAAGCTCCCTTGTTCTATTGTATTGTATTGTGTATTTGTTTTTGCATTGCTATAAATTAGTAAAATGTCATCAAATCTGTGTGGTTCTTGTAATTTGGAACTATCTGACTCTAATTTCATTCAGTGCGAATATTTTTGCAAAAATAAATATCATAAAAAGTGTGCTTGTATTTCGGAGGCCAGTTTTAAAATTCTCGTCTCTGATGCAAATATGATGTGGCGATGTAATTCGTGTACTGTGTCGCGGCGAATTGTAAACGATTTATTTAATAAACTTGATAAACTCTCTACAGATATCTTAGAGTTAAAAGACCAAATGATTTTATTAAATAAATCGCCGCATGCTCTGAGTTCTTCAGTAAATAACGTTCCAAAGAAGCAATCCAACAAAAGTTCTTCAAAAAATAAAAACAAACTTGATTCAAACGTTACATCAGGTCAATGCACCCAGAGCACGTCAATACCATCACCATCGAATAGTGTTCGCAATAGCTCAGAAGAGAAAATCAGCCACTCTGAAATCAACGAAGTCGAGGAGAATAATGCAACCATCATGAGTACGGTTCCCCTTCCCCTTACCCCGTCGTTAGCGCTTAACCATCAGAAAGGAGGATCTATTCGCAAGCATGTAATTGGAAACAATACTTCCACTTTGCTTGAAGGTGTTTCTGTTCCCAAATCCAAATGGCTGCATTTGTCTTACCTTGGCACAAATACATCGGTAGATTCTCTCACTTCATTTATTGCCGGTGTGCTTGACATCTCACCAAATCTCATCAAATGCTCAATGCTTGTGAAGAAAGGTGCTGTCACATCTGACTTCTCTTTCATAAACTTTAAAGCTGCTGTTCCCGAGAATTGCATTGAAAAAATGATGCATGCTTCCATTTGGCCAACTGGTGTTCGTGTGAGAGAATTTATTCCAAAAAACGGCGAGCGAATGAAGCCACCTATAATCTCTGCTTAAACAATTCAACACATTCAAATACTGTTGTCGCTGCTGATCTTGCTGATGTTTTGCATGCCGTGGATGATAACGAAAGTGAGAGATCTCTCTTAGTTGGTGTTTTGCCTGATGATGTTGTTGCTGTTCCTGTCGCTGCTGTTCCTGCGAATGCTGCTACTACATTTAACGACAAATTCTCCCTCTATTATCAGAATGTGGGAGGCATGCGCACTAAAACCAATCAATTCTATTCATCTGTTGTGGATTGTACGCATGATCTCATTGCACTCACGGAAACATGGCTTTTTGATGGCATACTTTCAACAGAATTATTTAATTCCAGCTTTGTTGTCTTCAGAAGGGATCGTAGTGCAACATGTACTGGACTGAATAGAGGGGGTGGTGTGCTGGTGGCTGTAAATTCTGTTTTTAATTCCAAGGAAATAGAATTGTCAAACTTCTCAGTTACGATCGAGCAAATATGTGTTTGTGTTGAACTCTCAATTAGATCTCATGATACAGGTGTAAATAAGATTAAAATGTATGTTTTTGTTTCATATATACCTCCTAATTCTGATTTTATTGTGTACAACGCACATGTGAACAATATTAAAAATGTTGTTTCTAATTTTGATGATAATTGTTTTGCTGTAGTTTTAGGAGATTTCAATCTTTGTAAAATTAAATGGCTTTATTCTCAAGATGATAAATGTTTATTTCCAATTCATGTTTTAAAAGATTTTGAGGCTGTTGTAACTGATACTTTTTCTGCTTTAAATTTATCTCAAGTTAATAATGTTGTAAATGAAATAGGTAGAATTTTAGACTTGGTTTATATTCATAATGAGTTTGATGTTTTATTATTTGAAGATGAAAATCCATTGCTAAATAACAGTATTCATCATAAGGCCATAAATTTAGTGTTTAATCTATCAGTTTTTAGATCTTTATCTGATCCATTATCTTCTGTAGGAATTAATTTTGATTTCAACAGGGCCGATTACATTTGTATCAATAATTGTATGCAAAGTTTAGATTGGGATTCTTTTTTACCTCAATCTGAATTGTCTTCATGTTTTTCTGCTTTTATAAATGTAATTCAAGAATTGTTTAATAAGTTTATACCTAAGAAAGCTATAAGACGGGGATCTAAAAAGCCGATATGGTTTTCTAAAGGCTTATTACGTTTGAGAAATGCTTTAATTAAGGCCCAAAAAAGAAGCAGGATCAAATCAAATTCTCGAAGCCATTATTGTCGTCTACGGAAAGAATATAATTTCTTAAAGAAGTTTCTATATAATCAGTATTTATGGTCCGTGGAATCAAGGATCAAGAGTGATTCTAGATCTTTTTGGCAATTTTATAATGTAAAAAGGAAATCTGTTGGATTCCCCTCCAACATGAATTACAATGGTAATGTGAGTAGTAATATAACTGAAATCTGTAACATGTTTGCAACTTTTTTTCAATCCAATTTTATGGTTGATGCCTCTAATTATGATTTTTTGACACCTTCTTCTCAAATAATTGATATGGGATCAATATCTATATCTGAGGATGAGATTTATAATGAACTCTCTAGTTTAGATAGTAGTCTAAGCATTGGACCTGATAACATTCCTGCAAGGTTTTTAAAAGAATGTGCATGTAATCTGTCGAAACCTCTGTGTTACATTTTCAACCTATCTCTTCGAAGTGGTGAGTTTTTAGATGCCTGGAAATTTTCCTATATTACTCCCATTTATAAATCTGGTTCAAAGCAAGCGGTTGAAAATTATAGACCTATTGCCAAATTGCAACTGATTCCTAAGATTTTTGAATCGATTGTGAAGAAGAAAGTCTATGAAGCGGTAAAAAATCATATTTCGGTCTACCAGCATGGATTTGTCCAAGGGCGATCGACTGCGACAAATTTGACTCTCTTTCTGAATTTTTGCTTAAACAACATGGAAAGCAAATGTCAAACCGATGTTGTTTTCACAGATTTCTCAAAGGCGTTCGATAGGGTTAGCCACCGAATTTTATTGAAAAAACTTTCCTTTCTAGGATTTCACTCAACACTCCTTAAATGGATAAGCAATTACTTAACTGATCGTTCTCAGTTTGTTAAAATTGGGTCTAAATTATCTTTCAAAATTAGAAACTACTCTGGTGTGCCACAGGGCAGTCATCTTGGACCCTTGCTGTTTCTACTTTTCATTAATGATTTACCCACAGTGATTAATTTTTCAAAATGTTTGATGTTTGCGGATGATGTAAAAATATTCATGTCCATAAAGTCAGTTGCCGACAGTGTTCTCTTACAAAAAGATATTGATGCTTTGAACGAATGGTGCTGTATGAACGCCTTAAGCCTGAACACAAATAAATGCTCAATTATGTCCTTTTCAAGGTCCGCTATGCCGATATTGTTTGAATATAAAATAGCTGATGTTGTATTAAATAAAGTCGTAAGCCAAAAAGATTTGGGAGTCATTTTTGATTCCCATCTTTCTTTCAACATACATATTGATTATGTTATTTCGAGAGCCAACGCTATGTCTGGCTTTGTATTTAGAAACTCTCGTGAATTTCGAGATCCTTATACATTAAAATCCCTATTCGTAGCTTTAGTTCGTCCAATTTTGGAATATTGTTGTGTCGTATGGTCTCCTCTTTTCAAAAAAGATCTGATACGTATCGAAAAAATTCAAAAACGGTTTACCAAGTATGCGCTTCGAAATTTGAATTGGTCTGATTCCATGCCATCTTATAATAGTAGATGCTTATTGATTGGTTTAAAGACTCTATGTTGTAGAAGAACTTACTACTCTATAACATTCGCAAGAGATGTCATAACGGGACATATTGACTGTCCCCCTCTTCTAGCTTTATTTGGTATTTATGCACCTTCTAGAACCTTAAGACCTAGAAGTAATGGTTTTTTCTATGTTTCTCGACATGCAACAAACTATGGTCGAAATGAGCCTATTACTAATGCATGTGTCAATTTTAATAAATATGCAAATGTTATCGATCTTGATCAAAATAGATCTGTTTTTAAATCCACTGTTATGGAAAATATAATCTAAAGCTATGTATGTATGCATTATTATTATTATTTTATTTTATGTCGTAAATTATTATATGTATTAGTGTATAAGGAATATGTACCTAATTAGTCTAAGAAAGTTGTAATACTTATAGACCCAAACAAATAAATAAATAAATAAATAAATAAAATAGCCTCTGATATTTTCGAAAAAAAAACTCCAGCCAAATCCAGAAGCTATTTGAGCTCATGGAACAAATATAGCCATTCCAATGTGTGTTTCGTCCACTAAGCCAACCACCCCATGAAATCCAGTTTTAACGAAAAATGAGGAAAGGAGCTCATTGATTGTTTTTGTTTTCGGTCATTTCTGAGTTTATCCATTTTTTTGCACCTCCGTGTTGTTTTCTTCAATTTTTTTATTTTGAAATTTTTTTGTGTTGACATAAATGTTTGAATTGACGTCATTTTCGTTTTTATTATTTTGGTAGCCCTTGATTTCTAGGCGAATGAATTAATTTGCCTACCATAATCGTACAAGGCGAGTGTTTCGACAAGCAACTCGACTTACGCGAATTGTTCGACTCGCTAACGATAATAGTCCTGTTAGAGGAACATTTATTGAAAGATGTTTTGTGGGAAGAAGACGAGTTTTGCAATTTTTTCTCCACAACGTAGGCTGTTCGAAGGTTCCTCATTTTTTTTAGCTCTTCCTTGCCACTTTCTTTGGACAATTGCAACCATGCATTTCTTTTAAGGTCCAACCTTTTGTAGTCTTTACTTTTATAGTTCCATAAACACTCGAATTTTTCATAATTATTTATAAATTGAAGCACTTCTTCTACTCGCCACTCAGCCATCGCGGGAAAAGAACAAGAAATAATAACCAACTATTTCCAATATTATTTAAACTTCAATACCTATTCATTGTTAGAAAATAAGATCTGTCCTGATCGACATTCAAAACTATAATGCCCCATGTGACTACATCCTACCTACATCCATTATCTATTCCCATTTACCATATCCTTGTAATGACTATATTTGTCTCGTTTTTATTCAAATACCTAGTTTCAGCGTTACAAGCGACCATTCGCCACTCAGCCATGGTGAAAATGAAAAACAAGTGTCAAACTGCACAGAAATTTTAGCCAATTTCATGAAATCAATACCATGAAATGAGCTGTGAAATACTTTTCATGAAATTGGTTTGTTCATGAAATTTGTGGTCTCCACGTGCAATCTGTCATTTCATGGAAAATTTCATGCAAAGGAAATTGCAGGTGGAGACACCGTGTTATGACGGGAGTGTATAGGCATGGAATTTCTTTTCTTCTTGAAGTTTTTTTGTTGTTTTATTTTCGCCGGCATAGGAAGATATGCGCTAGTGGAGGGTGTACACTGTACAGTGTGGTTGCATTGATTCATGTTTAACATGCACAACGGAGCCATGAACAAACGCAACCGAAGTAATACTCGAAGAAGTGTAACGCTATGTTCACACGATTGCCACATCTGCCAATATTGTCAGATCTACAAATGATCTAGCAGTGAGCTACAAATGATCTGATAATAGCGAACTACCTTACAATACCAAATTGCGTGTTTACACGGTTGCCAGGTTTTGTCCCAAACTCGAACAATTTCATTTGCAGATGGATTGGCCACAAATAATTTTTCTGGCAACTGGAATTTACCCGAGGTAGGCATGCCTGTCGTAAGAGGCGACTAAAATCCAACCTCCGTATACCGAGCGTGTAGTGTATACAAAAAATGCAATGAACAAAACGAAAAGATTAATTACCCCAGGTGGCAGTCCAGCTTTACTGGAAAATCCACCCTCTTCGGAGGTCGGCTCTACGGATTCTGGGGAGAGCCGCTTATTGCAATCCATTAACCCTTTTATTAAAAGTTCAAGGGCATCTCGATCGCCTCCATCAAGATCGAACAACCCCGGGAAAAGAAGTCCGCCAGGAGCGCCAGCGCGTGAAAAACGGGACTCAGTGAAAGATATAAGTTCTAAGGAAGAAATTAAAACACTCCGAATCAAGCTTAAGGAAATGGAGCTACTCTATCAAACTCTGAAGAAAGAGATAGAACTGTTAAAAGAAGAAAATAATGTTCTAATAACACTCATATTCAGAAAGAACGCGTAAATATCATCAAGAAGGAGAAGCAAAAAACGGAAGAAGATAAGGGCATCCTGGTAAGGCGTGGACTTCCTCTCTTTATGCTTACCTTCGATAGGTCTGATAATATCGAAGATATATACCGAATTAAAACCATAGTTAATATTGTGGTAAAAATCGAGCCCATACGTAGAAATTAATTCCACAGTGCAAACGTTGCCAAGAATTTAATCATACGCAAATGTATTGCAAAAAGGAGCCGCGATGTGTAAAATGCGCCGGAAATCATTTCTCCCAAGATTGTGGAGCAAATAAACAATCCTCCGCTACCTGCGCTAATTGTAAGGGAAAGCACCCGGCAAATTATAGAGGTTGTGAAGTAGCAAAGGAGTTGCAAAAACGGAGAGATGTGCTCCTCAAAACGCAAAATAGAAAAACAAAGCCGCTTACCAAGACAAAGCGTAGGACCGTACAGGAGGTTGTAGGCAATATAAAACCTCCGGTTCAAAAGCGTAATATTGTCAGAGAAAGAGAGACAACAGAAAGAGAATAGAAAGGCCCTCGACCGGTGCCGTGAAATAAGGCCAAGCGAAATAAGGCCAAATCTGAAAATTTGGCCTTTTTTCACTTTACAAAAGTGAAATAAGGCCATATTTCAACAGTTGGCCTTATTTCACTCCGACAAAGTGCAATAACGCCAAATTGGTGTTATTGCGCTTTCGAACTATGAAATCTGTATGGGGGGGCATGCTGCCCCCCTGCAACCCCCCTGCTTGGGTTTATTGTTGGATTACGGGGTGGGTGCAAGTTTGGTCTTATTACTCAAATTTTGTTGGCATTATTGCACTTTGTCGAAGTGAAATAAGGCCAACTGTTGAAATATGGCCTTATTTCACTTTTGTAAAGTGAAAAAAGGCCAAATTTTCAGATTTGGCCTTATTTCGCTTGGCCTTATTTCACGGCACCCCCTCGACCTCTGTTGTCAAAAGAAACGCTACTGAAAAGTTACCATCGGGAAAGCCATCGAATAGTGGCCCTCGGACAGCCAGAGTGCAGACTTACGCTCAGGCCGCGGCATTCGAAGGAGCAAAAAACGTTAAAACTTCGCCGGACCCTATTTCTCATGTTTTCTCAGTTATTCTCGAGAAACTTGAAGAACAATGCAAAATAGACAAAATTATTCTCGATCGCTTGGTTAAGCTCGAAAATAATTCACAGAAAACGCGTGCCTCAAAAATTACATTAATGAAAAACCAATGTTAAAAATATGCACTTGGAATGCAAACGGGCATTTAAAAAAACTCGGCGAATTGGAAATATTCATACGCGAGAAAGATATTGACATTTGCTTGATTTCTGAAACTCACGTGAAAAAGGGATCGAATTTCAAAATAAAAGGCTATAATGATTTCCACGCTTGTCACCCATCAGGAAACGCCAGAGGTGGATCATCATTGCTTATTAAAGACTGCATTGAACAATACGAAGACCTGAAGATAGAGCTTGAAACTATGCAACTGTGCACGATTCGAGTTAAAAATAGTCAGCGTACTCTTAGAATTTCATCTATCTACTGTCCACCGCGTTCCGCGCTTGAAAAAAGTGATTATACTAACCAGCTTAAATCGCTCAAACCAAATTTCATTATTGGCGGCGATTTTAATGCAAAGCACACGTTCTGGGGCTCCAGATACATCTCGCGAAAGGTAGAATGCTCTTTGGGGCAGGTATGGAATGCAGTTGCGATTTCCTCTCGACGGGCAAACCGACCTACTGGCCAACTGATACTTCAAAACTACCTGACCTTCGATTTTTTCGTTGTGAAAGGAATACCTACCAACCACATTAAAGTTGAAGAGAGCTTTGATCTGTCCTCTGACCACTCACCGGTTATTTTAACATTGAGTGTAAAACTAGTCAATAACCTAGAGCCAGCGAGATTACCTGGTAGAAAAACAAACTGGGAAGGCTTTAGGAACGAAATAGAAGAGAATGTTGAACTGAGTGTTCCACTTACGACACCCTATGAACTTGAGGTTGAAGTTGATCGCTTCGTCGAGATCGTACAGCTCGCATCCTGGAATAATACGCCTAATCCAAGGAAAACGCCGGCCAAATACGGGCTACGATATCCTCCCGAAATAAAAGAATTGGTCAACGAATAAAGGAAGGCGCGTAAGAAATGGCAACAGAGTCGCGCTCCGCAACATAAAGCACATTTGAATTATTTGTGCAATTTGTGAAGACAGTCATTAAGGATTTTAAAAATCGTGCGATAGGTTCTTACCTTGAAAGTTTAACAGCGAAAAAAAATTCCAATTATTCACTTTGGAAAGCTGTAAAAGGCACCAAAAGGCCCAAAATCCCCGCGCCGCCAATTAGAATAAATCGAAATGAATGGGCAAGGGAAGATAAGGAAAAAGCGGACGTTTTTGCCGCTCATCTAGAAGAAACTTTTAAACCGTACGATGGCCAAGCCATCCACGACAATACTAATAGGGCGGAATTACAATCTGACGATTCAACACTCACTAGTGCAACGCTAAGTGAACTAAAACGTGAAATCGAATCCCTAAAACCTAAGAAAGCTCCTGGTTATGATTTGATCACCGGAGAAGTTCTGAAAGTTCTACCAAGGAAAGCATTAAATAAGCTTCTTCATATTATAAATGCCGCGCTCAGACTAAAACACGTGGCGAGTCAATGGAAAGTCGCGGAGGTCATAATGGTTTTAAAACCAGGAAAACCGCCAAATGAAGTAAAATCGTAAAGACCGATTTCCCTTCTTCCAGTCATTTCCAAAGTCTTCGAGAGAATATTGCTTAGGCGCCTACAACCGGTTATTGAAGACAATAATCTTATCCCTGACCACCGGTTTGGGTTCATAACCAAGCATTCGACGACTGACCAAGTACATAGAACTACTGACGTAATCGAGAAAGCATTTGAAAAAAAAAAAGATTTGCTCAAGCGTATTCCTTGACGTCTCACAAGCCTTTGATAAGATGTGGCACGACGGCTTGAAATTTAAATTACGACAAGTTCTCCCCGCAAGCCGATATGATATTCTAGAATCATATCGCGGGAAATGGAAACGAATACTCGGATCTAAAAGAAATTTCGGCCGGGGTACCGCAAGGAAGCGTCCTTGGTCCGCTTCTCTATTTGTTATATACTCGCGATATTCCAAGGGAAGATGGCACTACCCTTGCTACGTTCGCCGACGACACAGCTATCCTAGCAGTAGGTAATACATTCGAAGAAGCGACTACAAAACTGCAAGCCGCAGTGAATAAGGTTAATGAATGGACAAGGAACTGGCGGATCGCCCTCAACGAAACTAAATCTGTTCACGTGAATTTCACTTATAAGAAAACTAATGACTTGCCAATTTTTCTAAACTTGGCCCGAATACCCTTTGCAAACGAGGCCAAATACCTGGAAATGACACTCGACGCAAAGTTGAAATTGAATTCGCACGTGAAAATGAAACGTAAAGAACTCGATATCAAATATAGACAAATGTACTGTTTACTCGGAAAACATTCCCAGCTCAGTAATGAGTGCTAAAGCCGCTGTGGACCTACGGTATACAACTTTGGGATTGTACCAAGAAAACAAATGCCAATATTCTACAAACTTTTCAGAATAAAGTGCTTAGAGAAATTGTACAAGCACCGTGGTAAAAGCTTCGCGAGAAAGTATAGAAACCGACTAATCGGACATATCAACAATACAGTCCGACAAATCTTGGACGAGAGTAATTTATTGCGCCGACTACAAAGAACGAAACCGTTCGACTTGGCAAGATAAGATTAACCGCGTCTAATTTGCGGAACATGCAGGATCTTTCATTGGAAAGTAACCTGTCAAAAGTTGTTATTTAATGATAGAAAAATTGCTTGATAAGTTATATCTTAGTTGCAGTATCTAACAATCTTTAGAAGGGTGGTGTTTTTAGTCAGTAAAAATCTGACACTACAATGAGAACGCGCTGGCTATTCTTATAGTGTCTTTGGAAGATTTTCACCTACCCTCGGATAAAAAAAAAATAAAATGTATTCAAGCTTATCGGAAAGCCGGTAAACAGGAGAGATCTATCGAACAGTTGGCGAAAGGGGATGCGACACAAAAACAATACAGATATATCCTCGCAGTTGTGGATGGATTTTGAAAATACAAACGGATATATACCACAAAGACTCTAAGTGCAGATGAAGTTGTCCGGAGGCTTTCGGAACAGCAGCAAAGTTTTCGGCAACCCTCGAATTGTAAACAATATTTGTCCACTTCATGTTTTCATTTCATAGTAATATTTGAAATAAAAGGAGCAGTTTCAATAGTTAAGTGATTTGGATTTGGCTGATACTTCAATAGTTAGCACTTCAATAGAATATTCTTAAATGTTTTGAAATTTACAATTTGCTTTTATTAAACTTTTCGTTTATACAGTTTGACTTAATTCTAGGTAACAAATGTTGGTGTATATTAACATCAGGGGCCCAACGGTATACAATGTTTATTTTCTTAAATCTATTTTACATAAATTGTGGCTGTCTTCTCGGATTCATACTCGTAGTATGCATCGTTGTCTGGGTTGACCTCAGGGTGCTCAAGTCCGGGTGTTGATGTTCTTGCGGTTTTGGGGTGGTTGGTCATCTTGGTATTTTCCTCGATGATGAGTTGTCTCGGTCAGTTCGTAGAAGGCCAGGGCTTTCCTGTCTCTGTCGCTTGGGAATAGCTCCTCGTTAAGCAAAGCCAGTACATGAAGATACCGATGCTCAGGGATGTGTGGCAGCTCCGCGATCCTTCAGACTAGTGGGTTTGGATGGCTCGAGGTGTTTATGAGAATTATCTGGAAAAGTGTGACAATATAACTTTCAAGTGGTAATATGTTTGCCTCTTCGTAGTCTTGAACTTCTGACGTTTTTCTTCTTTTTGGATTGCAATGCAGTCCTGTGCATATCCGCAGGATTTTTCTTTCAAATACTCCCAGTTTCCTCATATATAATATCTTGGAGACGGTATACCAGAGTTCGTGTGGGTTGAAGCCAAGTCGCTGCTTGAAGTTGACTCCAAGATACTTTATGTTGTTTGTGGTTGAAACTGATGACACGACAGGCAGGTTTATTCTTATGTTGCGGCAGTTGGTGGTTTGACCTGATGGGTCTTCCAATACATATCATTTCAGATTTGCCCGTGTTGATTCGAATGCCCCATCTTAAGTAGTACTGGAACAGCTTCCTTGCGTGGGCTTCTACTCTTCGCGCTGCTATGGCCATGAACATCAGGTTGCTGTATGTGACGGACTCATCGGCGAATATGCAGCTGTTAGTTGCGTTCTCGAGCTGATGTGAAAATGTTGAAAAGCAGTGGTCCTAGCTTCGATCCTTGGGCGAAGGCTGCTTAGATGCTTTTCACTTGTGATTGGCGGTCTTCTATCTGAACAAAAAAGGACATGGAGTGAAAAAAACAAAAATAATATGAATGAGAGCGTAGGGAAAACTTAGCTGTTTTAATTGGTTCTTGAATACATACTGAGTCAAATGCTTTCTCCACGTCTAGGATGCATGCGACTGTAACCTGATGGCGATATTGGCCTGTATCCAGTTACGTTGCTTTTGCTGGAAAGTAACAGTTGTTAATGCAGTTATTCATCATTCATGGTAACTTCTTTAGGACGAATTTTAAAATGTTGTCCGGTCCGGTTGATTTCTTGGAGTGACTGCTATGAACTATTTCAGCGATTTCTTCATTCGTTGAAAAGCTGCTTTTTCCTGGGGATCGTCTTCTGGCTTTGTTTCGCTGAATGAGGTGTTTGCGGTTGTCAGTTCGATCGATACATCGGGCCGTGAGAAATATTGGGTCGTAGGGAGGTGACGGCTTGAAGTTTCCTTCGAAGTAGTCCGCCAATGCTTCTGCCTTTTCGTCTGCTGAGGTGGCGGTTCCTAAATTTGTGTTGAGAGCGTTCGGCATTTTTGAGCCTTTACCCATAATTCTGTTGATCTTCTTGAAGGACCTGGTCTGATATCTTGCAGCCTCTTTTGAAGTTGAAAGTCTTAAAAAGATGTTGGAACAGTTTAGTTCGATTGACATGGCCTGATAATCGCTGTTGACCGTATGCCATTCCCGGTTGCAAATTCCTTGCAGTCGCTTACTGAGGCGTTATCTATGATGGTACAGGTTGTCTCGTGATGTCCTGAGCTTCTTTTGCTTATCAAGTACGTTGTTGACAGCATTTCAGAGTTTCGGATGGGGACATTAGGATTACTATTCCAGTAGCGTCGATTAATTTGAGTCCAGCAATGGCGAGTTGTCTACTCATGGATTTCTTGATATTGTTTTTGACGAAGATGTCTGTTTCTCGTTTGCCTTATACTTTGTCAGTCTTAAAGAAGTTGTAGTCCTTCAGATCCATCTTGTCGCGGCTGGTCAGCATGGTTTCATCCTTGTTGTTGGAATTCATGAATAGATGGAAAGCCGTCCTTTTGTGGAGGCTGTATAACGAGTTAACGTATAATTGGAAAATAAACATTTTCAAATTGGAAAACAAAGGTAGCTAATTAATGCCACGAACTTTTTTGCTCGCTCGTACTCATTCTTCGTTAAGGTTTACGGGATGGTTCCTGGTTTCTGGTTTCCGCTGGTGGTGGTAGTTGCTTTGATGGAGTCTTGGGCTGGCTCTGTTTTGGTTGGGTTTGTTTAAGACCCACCATCGCCATTGCAGTAAAACTCATTGCGGGTTTTGTTATTTAGTTGCCGATTTCCTGGGCATTTTTTGTAGCTCGCTGGGTGACCTGTTGCCTTGCAGTTTCGCAATAGACTTCGGGATCTTCGGCATAGTGACATAATAGGCAACGAGCGTGCAGATGAGCTTGCCAGGCGGGGGTCAGCTCTACACGTCTCACACGCGGCAAGGGTCCATGTTCCACTAGGAGTGGTAAAGGGACAAATTCATTCACATTTTCTGCAGAAAGCCAATCTCCAATGGAGGGGTTTGACCAACGGTGTCATATCAAGAAAGATATGGCCCACATACGACCAAAACAGAACAAGAAACCTGCTAAATAGAACCCGCCCAGATATTGCCAGAGTCACGGCAATAATCACGGGGCATTGGCCAATTGGCGACCATGCGGCCAAACTTGGGATCCCACACAACCCTCATTGCCGCAGTTGCGGAAATACAAATGAGAAAGAAACTCTCTTCCATTTCCTCTGCAAATGTCCGGCACTAGCAAGAGCCAGATTGCGGACACTAAACCAACGCTTTTTTGACGACCT